>LR749980.1:335109-402351 GCA_902729485.2 Mus minutoides
TCATTTACATTTCAAGTGTTATCCAGAAAGTTCCCTATATCCTCCCCCCTCCCGGCCCTGCTACCCTACCCACCCGCTCCCACCCCCTGGCCCCGGCGTTCCCCTGTATTGGGGCAAATAAAGTCTGCATAACCAAGGGGCCTCTCTTCCCACTGATGGCCAACTAGGCCATCCTCTTCTATATATGCAGCTAGAGACGCGAGCCCCTCTTTTGACCCCTGAAGACACCTGCACACAACCCTACCAGATATGCATACACATACACATAAGTGCAAATCAATGACATTTTAAACATTAAGATTATTTACTTTGTGGAAGGTCCACAGTAGCATTTCTTTTTACGCAGGATATTCCTACTCTATAAAACATGATGAATACAAAGTATTTTTCACTGTACTTGTATTTGAAGAATGCAATAAAATAGTCCACTGTCATCTGTGCTTCCATTTTCTATGGATTCAGCTACAGCGCAGCCAACAGTGATCTAAAATAGGCAATGGAAAATTCCAGAAATAAATAATTCATATTTATTACAGTATATTGTTGTATGTTCTGTTGCTGTTAGTCTCTTGCTGTTTTTGATTTGTAAATTCATCCTCGCCATAGGGCATCAGTGTGCATCTATAAGACGGTGTTCTGAGATGTATAGTGTTCATTGCAGCCATTGGTTTCAGCCGTCCATCAGCTGGACCCCACAGACCACATACAAGATTTGTATACCTCTTCCCTATGTGAGAAAGACTATCATTTACAAGCCTATATTAAACTATAGACATTGTATTTGTATGTGCGCACATAAATGTGTGGATACATATGTGTGGATACAAGTGTGTACATATGCACATGTGTGTGTGTTTGCACAGGTGTATATGTGGATTTTTCTTTATCTTCACTGGGCCAGGTCTTAAAAATTTGTGACCAAAACAGAACACTTAGAAAATTGCAAATTCAAAACATAGCCAGTGTTTTTTTATTAGCTATAATTTGTTTAAAGTGGTGCTTTCGAGTTTCAATTTATAATAATTATTTCCAGTTGCATTTTCTTTATAGGCATGTGGAGGAGGACTCTTGGTTTGCAAACTATAGGAGCCCTGATCTCCACAGACTACAGATCAAGAAAAAAAGTGTGTTGATCCACTCATGTAAAGTCAAGTCTAGATTGCAGGTGTGCCTTTCTACAGCTGCCTCTCCCTCCCTCACTAAGCTCTTCCACAATTGCACTGGGCTTGATGACCAGGTGGGACAAGATGGCTACCTCCGTTGCTTATCATATTTTCTGCTTTTGTGGCCCGGCTGTGAGTCATTTGTAATCTCTTATTGGCTTGTGTTCCAATCCCTGAAGCAGTGATTGTGGCTTAGGGGGTTCAGTAAGTTATCTGGCTTTAGGCTTTGTCCTGTGCCAACCCCACTCCCAGGCATGTCTACAGCCCACTCCACTCCTACAGTGCCCAGTGTTAGAATGGGAGTGGAGGGCGGTGGTAGATGGTTCTGTGGAGAGAAATTTCCTCAAGCTCAGGTGATGGAAGAAGGGTAAAGACTGGAGGAAAGCAGTGTGCATAATGCCTACTACATTCAGACACTGGGTCGAGAGGGAGCCGAGGCTGCTCACTTGAAGTCCCCAGCTTGTGTGCTCAGTCAATGATTGCAATCTGGCAATCAGCTACCTCAATCTAATGAAACCAAGAGTCAACTTAGAACAAGTTCTGAGACTGAGTGCATGAAGAACCTGGCTGGCTTGGGGTAGATTAGTTGAGTTCACTGACTTGTTTCTTCACTACCCATGAAATGCCAAATGGGTAAAGGGTGGGTGATCCTGAGATTCAGATCATCCAGGGCTGTGTTTGGGCTTTCTCACTGTTACGGAGGGGCGGTGGTGTACAGCAGTTCAACAGATGGGAAGGGTTTGGTGACAGGCTCCCGTGGGGGCAGGGAGGGAGTGGGGAGAAATTGCTGACGCCTGGTAGGAGTTTTTGAATAATTAACAAGAGATTGTTGAAGTGATGGGATGGCTGGGGAAAGGGCTTCTGTGGAGCAGCAGAACAGGGTGGCTGGAGAGGGCAGGGCCAGTGTTAGGGACTGAGTGCATGAGGCAGAGATGTTTTCTTCCAGCCTTTATCACACATGCTAGCAAGGGGCCATTCAAGGGCCCTTTGTTTTGATTGGAATCTGTGTGTCACTAGAAGCCACTAGTGGTTGAAAGGCAGGGATGAGGGGTGTCACAGTTGAAGCTTTTGGAAGATTACTCTGGCCAGGGTTGATGAATGGACAGGATACGTTCAATTTACTGATGAGAACCCAGGGAGACTGTTGCTCTCCTTGAAGAGAGAGCTGGGGAGTACCTGGATCGTGGCACTAGTGTAGGCACAGGAAGAGACACGTAGCAGAAAGCAGGGTATTGTGACAGCAAGTCTCACGATTGGGCAGATGAACAGAGGTAGGGAGAGAGCAGAATCAAGTGGACCTTTGATGTACTGGGCATAAGAACCCATTCTTTTTGTACAAAGGGTACAAAGCAATATGAAATAGCAAAATTAAGCAAGCTAACCAGTAAGGGGACAGCAGAGTTTGCATTTATATAGCTGGCAAACCTTGCTCTGTGGAAGCAAAGCAGAATAGTCTTTAAAAGATTTATTATTATTATTCTTATTAGCTACCTTGAAGCTGGTGTTTCACGTGGCTGTGGGTCACCTGTCCTGGGTGTTGGGAACTGAACTCAAGTCATATAACTCCTCTTCCTCACTGAGCCATCTATCTGGATCCTAGAAATAATATTTTAATCAAATGTTTAATAGTATTCAGTGCGATATATAACGTTGCAAAGTGAGGCTATAGAGCTGAGCAGTAGCATGACCCAAGTCAACTCCAGGGATGATCTGCCTCATACCACTCCAGATGACTCAGACCACACCCGGAGTGTCCACTGCTAAGACATCTAAATCGAGGGATCATACTTTTGCTCCCACTTTTTAAAATGAGTGTTTGCACATGTGTGAATTCGTGCACATGTGTGCATGAGTGTGTGGGAGACTGAGTTTGAAGTCAGGAATTATTCCACTCACTGAAGCAGAGCCTCTCAGTTAAACCTGGAGCTCATCATCTATAGGACTAGTCTTCTACCTGGCTTGCTCTAGGGATCTCTGCTCTCTGCCTTCCAAGGTTAGAATGACAGGCTAGCCACCACATCCACCCAGCACATTAATTGTTGAGTCATCCCCCTGTTGGTTGCCACTTTAAAAAGACAATGAACTTGTAATTATTTCTATAGCTTAGAAGAAAATGAATGCTACATTATAAAATAAAACTCAGTTGACCAATTTTTTTATGGGGCAGGTGGAGTACTTGGGATGGAACCCAGCGTCCCAAGTACTGTAGGGAAGTACATGCTCTGCCACCGCATTCCATTTCCAGCCTTTTTTATTTTATTTTATTTTTTTATTTTTTTATAACTTTTGATTTTAAGACTGAGTCTCATTGCATTCCCGGGGCTGACCTTGAACTAGCAATTCTCCCGCTTTAACCTCTGAGTAGCTGAGATCATATGTCTGTGCCACCATCTCTATATGGGCATTGCTCTTCTGTTCTTCAGCCACAAAAAAAGTTAACCCTCATCCCACTTGGCCCTTCAGCCATGTCACATGCAACATGAATACCTTCACCAGATGCAAAAATCTTAATCTCAAACTTTCTATAACATCTACAATCATGAGGACTCTCTTATTTATAAATTATGGAACTCAGGTATTTTGTGGTAGGAACAGCCACACGTGGAGTTCATTATTCACCACTCGTTATAAGCAAGAGAGTCCCTTCAATACAAAGGCCCTGGCATCAGAAGCCACAAGTTTTCATTTCTAACATAAGGCTTACTATTCCTTGTCCTGGATTTTGGTTGTTGTGAGTTTCTTTTTGTTTTCCAAGACAGGGTTTCTCTGTGTAACATCCCTGGCTGTCATGGAACTCTCTTTGTAGACCAGGCTAGTGTTGAACTCACAGAGATCTGCCTATCTCCGCCTCCGCCTCCGCCTCCGCCTCCGCCTCCGCCTCCGCCTCCGCCTCCGCCTCCGCAGTGCTAGGAAAGGAGGCACCACAACTTCCTGCCTGGTTGCTGTAGGATTATAGCATTAAGAAGGGATGAGATAGGGCCATCTTGGATTCATTGCCTTTCTCTTGTGGCCTTTCTCTTGTAACCTCTTCTCTTTCTGCAAGCAAGAAGACCACCCTTGGTCACCGCATCTCCTCACACTCCACACAGATGCATAACCAGCACGTGTGTTTTCTGGTAACTTGCCTTTCACCCTCCCTGTCATGACGTCCCTGAGGGATTGAGATTCTTAGAGAAGGAGACACACAGATGGCAGGGGCAGTATTGCCCAGCTTCCCAGTGGCTCTATAAAGGACAATCACACTAACAGGAAGAATAGGTGGCTGCTTTAGGCTTTGATTGATGTCCGATTTAAACAAACAAACAAACAAACAAACAAAGATTAATATTCTCCCTAGCCTAGTGGAAAATACAGACAGGCAGCGCTGCATGATTGCCTAGAACACATCCACAGCAATGCAGTGTGACATGACACATGGATGTACATATTTCCATCCACAAAGGGAAGTTTTTTTTCCTCTTTGCCAAGATATTAATTCTGGATGTGATCTAGATTTTAGACCTAATTTTCAATTTGTAAAGAAGAAAAAGAAGCACGAGGGTCAGCGATACACAACAAAGTGAACAGGCAGAAGCCGTCACCCAGCCCACCTGCAGTAACAGTATAGTACAGCTAACCAGAACCCTTCAACAAAGAAACAGCAAGAGGCTGGAGGCCAGCAGAGTCTCCTTCTTGTCACATTTCTAGAACTTTCTGGTGTGAGCATCGCATCTTGAAGACACATTCAGCCCATGCTAGGCCAGGGCTGTTATTACATCGCTCCTGGGATAGTCACAAAGAAGGCTCCATGGTTCAAAGGAGACTTAAAAGACTTTATTTGGGAGGTATGTTAATCTCTCCCCTCCCTTCCCATGACCTCCGCTCCCTTCAGTTTTCAAGTTTATCCCTTTTTATAGCCAAGGATGCTGGACTCCCTATTGTGGGTATGTCATATACATGAGAAACGATGGATCATTTGTATAAAAATGACTAGTATTTATTAAAAATAGCCCCAAGTTGGTCTGGAGACTTGGGTTTAGGTGACATTAGGTCATCAGAGTTGTGACAGTTATCACTGTTGGCTGATAGAAGGTTCCGGTTCTCCCCATTTGCCCACATAAGAGCCACGACAAAGACTTTGTCTGGATGCCAGATCAAGGGTGCTTACCCTCCTCCCACCGCATGGCCCTTCACAGTGCCTCTGCCTTCCTTCCTGGGCACAGGGAGCCTTAAACACGTTTGTTACCATTGTCCATCTGATCGTTTGAAGTTTACACCATCCACAAATGAACACACTTCCAACACCCCCATCCTTATCCGTTTTGTTGTTGTTGTTTTGTTTGCTTTTTTTTTTTTATTTGACTTTTTCATAAAGCACTTTCCCACTTCTTAAATATTTGTTTTCTTGTTATAATCTTTCTTCTGTAGGGCCGACGAGCCGAGTTCTCATCTGCCCTCCCAATGCTCCTCTTCCAGAATGATGCCAACTATTTACTATCCTCTCGGTAAATATTTGTGACTCAGACAGGAGGGAAAGTGAGCGCACCTGCTGTCTGGGAAATGGAGGGATAAACACGGAGAAAGCCGGGGCTGTGGGTCTGAGGTGCTCCACCTGTTAATGGTTACTGTGGAAATTCTGGTACTGAATGTCAGGGCTTAGAAGGCATGCTCCCTAATTGGTCTTTTGTGATACACAGATAACAACGTTAGCCTCAGGAGATGGTAAACCTGGGCTCAATGTTTTGAATCTCAGTGACAATGTGTGCTAGAAATGTAATTTACCAAGTCATAGGCCACTGCTCAGGACTTCAGAATCTTTGTATTTAAAAGAAAAAACAATTGAAAATGATGTCAGGCTATTTATATGTGAATGGGAAAAGAGAATGAATGAATGAATGAGTGAGTGAATGAATGAATGAATCGTTCTTTTTTCAGACAGATTTTTCTGTGTAGTCCTGATTCTCCAGGAACTTGTTATGTAGACCAAGGCGGCTTTGAACGCACAGATCTGCCTGCCTCTGCTTTGTTAGTGCTGGAGCCACCAGCATGTGGAGAGCCACCACTCCTGGCAAAAGCAAATGTTCTTAACACAGTGCCTGCTCCATTGTAGTTCAGCAACAGATGAGATTGTGGGTCGGCAACAGGTAAGAGCTATTATTTCTCCTAGTGACTATTGTTCTTGGTTGCTCTTCCTTGGGTCAGCAGAAAACAGGAAAACTTACAGAGGAGTAGAGGCAAACTAGAGTACTCTTTATTTTTTGAAATACAAGATGGATATGGTTGAGTTGAATTCCCGGGTTTTCCTAGACCATGAGGTATGGCGTGCAAGGCCTCTTGAAAACCCACAGCTTAGTCCATGGTCATGTGAGGTAAAGTCTAGACTGAACAGCTGAGACCTGCAGGAGATGACCTTGAATACAGTGCATGATGGAAAGAGACCATGAGTACAGTAAGATAGTGAGAAACCATGAATACAGTGGATGATGGGGAGAGACCATGTGGATGAGGTGACAGATGTATTCTGGGGCTCTTCAAAGGCTCAGAAATCATTTGAGGGTGACTTTCTTCCCCTTTGGCGCTATCTCGATGCAAAATGATCTATCTTGAGCAAGACAGGGCTCTACTGGGTTGTGGTCAGGTATGCCTGCACCACCTCTCCCTCCCCAAAGCCAAACATGAGCCATGTGGCAACAGACACTGTCCACCCCATCCCTGCCAGCTCTGAGGCTGCTTAGCTCCCCAGCTTCCAGCTAATTACCTCCTTAAACTCATCACATTTCTCTGGTAAACAAATTCAATAAAATGGTTCCTCTCAGACAAACATCATTGATAATACCCTCGTGTGTGTTATCCTAAAACTACAAACACACAGAAACCTCCAAATTTGTCTACTGACATTTGAGAGTCATGAGATTCGCTTCATCTATGCAAGTCTATTTTCAAAGAACACATGGAAATACAAGGCTGTCAGAATTGCCAGGGATTTAAATGGTCTTTTGGTTTAGCGCCATCTGATACTTCAATCCTTTCTATAATATCTCTGCCAAGTGGGTGTTAAATCTGTGTTAGAGTATATTCAGTGCTAGCAAGCAACCCTCCTACCCCCAAGCCCAGAGAAGGATAGTTCAGCATTGAGTCTATGGAGTACGGGGGGGGGGTGGGCTCTAAGATTTACTGCCAGTGCTACTAATTACTAGCCCTGTGTTGTTTGGAAATAATAAAACAGCCTCTAGATGTTGCTTCCTCCCCCCTCTTCAAAGTAGAGGGAATAATGTTTCTTGTGTCATTGGGTGGTAGCCAATCTTGGTTGTCAACCTGGCATACCTGGGAAGAGGATCCCTCAACTGAAGAATTGTCTCCAAAGGGTTGGCCTCTGTGCGTATCTGTGAGATTTTTGTTTGTTAATTGATACAGAAGGGTGCAGTCCACTGTGGGTGGTGCCATCCTACGAAAGTGGGCCAGGGCTATATAAGAGAGGTATCTAAACATGAGGGAGCAAGCCAGTAAGCAGTGTTCTTCCACAGTCTCTTTGTGAGTGTCCGACCTGATATCTCTGGATGATGAACTGTAACCAGTAAGCCAAATAAACCCTTCTATTTCTAAGCATCTTTTGGGCATGGTGTTTATCACAGCCACAGAACACATACTAATAGCTGGGCCCCCAATGAAGTAAAAATAAAATACTTGGTCAATGCCTAGCAATCACCCAGTAGATAGAAATGGTTCTGGCTTCCAGGTAGAACCTGGTAGACTGACCACTAGGTGAATACCCCATGTATTGCTGAATACTGTCTCCCTAGAGTGAAGTTTGTGTCCTGGAAGATCGTACATTGTATTTGTTGGTGTCATTCTTCAGTGATCAACACAGGCTTTCTGACTGATGTCTGCAAGAATTGGGGGCCAAAAAAAAAAAAAGCCGGGTGTGGTGGCGCACACCTTTAATCCCAGCACTTGGGAGGCAGAGGCAGGTGGATTTCTGAGTTCGAGGCCAGCCTGGTCTACAAAGTGAGTTCCAGGACAGCCAGGACTACACAGAAAAACCCTGTCTCGAAAAACCAAAAAAACAAAAAAAGAATTGGGGGCCTTTTCTGGAGGGGATGAGATCCTGGTGACTTAGTGATGTCTGTCACCATATGAAGCTCATGGGTATCCAGGAGTTAGGATTGAGAAGAACTCATCGAAAAATGAGTTTGAATTTGCAGTCCAGTCCTGCCTGGCTTGCTTGTTGGAATGCTACAAGAAGCACCTGTATTTTCATGACATCTCAAAAGCCTGGCTACCAAAAACTCCTCCAGTATTTCTCTTGTTCTGTGGCTGGCTGCTCTGAAGTTCACTTGCTGTTCTCATGTTGGTAATACCCCTTTTTACTTGGAGAGTAGCAACTGAGTAGCTATCACAAAGTCCTGCTTTTTAATGATTTATCAAATCCAACAGAGGTCTGTTGAAAGCCTAACATGAACAAGGAGAGCCAGGTCTTACTTTATGAAGCTAACAAGATGACAGTGAATGGGGGAATAGGGAAGCACAGAGCTCCAACCCAAGAATCAAATACTGAGAAACAAACTTTAGGAGTCTCAGTGTTAGGGCCGACAATTCTTGTCTTGCTGGCTCCCTAGGGGCTTCATTATATGATATTAGAACACAGTAATTGGTGCATACAGAATTGCCTAACTCATCTGGAAAACAGTACATTATAACCCTTTCTACTCTGTTCAAGAAAATAGGGATGTCTATGGTGCTCTTTGGAAAGGTCGTCAACAATTAATTAAAATTAAGTAATACTGCTGAAACATTTGAACATTTCATCATGAATGACATCTCACTCCGATGGTATCTGGTAATTACATAAGCTTTTAATCCCAACATGTTCAGGTTGTGTGTGCACTTTGAAAGCAGAAACTACAGAAAAATTGTAAATAAGATCAACAGGAAAATAAAATATGAAGGAAAATAGAGAATTCTTTTAGGCATGTCAACATCTACTTCTTTGGCACACATTTCCTTTCCCTCCCTTTCCCCCTTTCCTCCTCCCTCCCTCCCTCCCTCCCTCCCTCCCTCCCTCCCTCCCTCCCTCTCTTCCTTCATCTCTTCCTTCCCTCCTTTCCTCTCTCTTGCCTCCTTGCCTCCTTCCTCCTTTTCTTTTTTCATTCTTTGTTTGCTTTCTCCTTTCCTTCCTCTTTCTTAGACAAGTCTCAAACTTGCTATGTAGTTGACAATAACCTTGACTTCCTGAGCCTTCTGACTCTAATTCTTAAGTTCTGGGATTACAGGCACACATTACTATGCTTGTTTTGTGGGGTGCTCAGGATTGAACCAAGGGCTTTGTACATGATAAGTGATTACTCTACCAACTAGCCACACCACCAGACTCATTGCCTTTTAGTATCTGTAAGTATCTATTGGACCATTATAATAGGCCAGTCATTATACCTTGAGTGTAAAGGAAAAATGAGAGGTTGAAGTTTTGTATAAAGAGTTTGAAGTGTAGCAGAAAGAGGCCATAATGTAAAACAAACAAGCACCAACAAAGAAACCAAAACCCCAAACAAAACAACTATCCCCAAACCCCCAAACCATCAATCAATAAAGGGAAATTACACTAGACAAAGCATAAAGATGCTACAGAGAAAACTACAGGGTGTGATATTTGGAAAGGGTATAATATTAGCTACATCTACAGGATGTGATATTTGGAAAGGGTATAATACCAGCTACATTTCCTGTTGCTATGACAAAAAAAAAAAAAAAAAAAAAAAAAAAAAAACCTGACCAAAAAAGCAACTTGCGTTGGAAGATTTTGTTTTGTTTTACTGTTTGAGAGTACAATCCATCATGGTAGAAGGAGCACGAGGCAACTGCTCACATTACATCTATAATCAGCAAATGGAGGTGATTGCTAGTGCTCTCTCATCTTTTTATTCAGTCTGGTACCCTGACCTATAGGATGATAGCATCTGCATTCAAGGTAATCCTTCCCACCCAAATTAAACACTCTGGAAATGAACTCAGAGTCATCTCTGAGATGCATTTTATAGGTGATTCTAAATCCAGTCTAATTGACAGTTGTAATTAAACAGGGTGGGTTACTTAGGAATTTGCTGTTTTCAGATCGACAATAAAAAGATCATTTGAAGAAGTTGTAATGTTTTTCTATTCTTTGCACCTTACCCAAAGTCATATCATTGTGCAGGAACAAGGAGCCCCTGAAATGCTTGTACATGGGAAGGCAGTATTAGCTTGGTAGCCAATCCAGATTCCTTTGTTTCAAGAAATAAATTAGAGGTGTGCTGGAGCTTTATGAATGGGCAACATCAGCTATCACAACCACCTCCACTTTATCACTGAAAATCCCATTAGAGACAGAGCTGAATTAACATGGCAGAATAAAATGCATACCTAGACCATATCTCTGTATTTGTTCTTTACTGCTTGTGTCAGGCTGGGTTCTGTAGAGAAACCAAATAGAAAGAAATAATATGTATTTAAGGGAGATTTATTATTAGTCTTGTTTATATGATATATAATAACTGTTCAACAACATTTATTCATGGTGGAGAGGCTGAGAACTGCTTAGCCTAAGGGGCTAGATGTTTTCAGGAAATCCTGCCTTTGAAGTCCTTGAGGATTCCTGGACAGGCACTGGTCCATGTTGGACAGTACCCATCCATGTTGAAAGGCTCAGAAACACACTCTTTGAATATGTCTCTTTTGTTAGGGATATCAGTTTTGTTGGGAGAAAGATTCTGGAGACCAAAGGAGAAGCAAGCAATGGTACAGAAAGGTACCTCTGTAGAAAGGGAGAGGGATCCCTGAGGGATGCTGATTGTTCCCAGAGGCTTAGAGGGTGTGAAAACTAGTACCATTGCATGATAAGGTCAGCCAATCACACCGAAGCATTTGTGCTCTCCTGCCAGGCTTGTGATGGGTTTAGGAAGAAGGACTTCCATTAATCCATGCCAGATTCTTTGGTAAACGATATGGTCTTAACCTGTGTTAATGTGGCAGGCTTTCTTTCTTTTTCTTTCTCCAGAAAAAGGGAGTTAAAATATTCATATAGTCACCAGTTTTTATTGATAACGATAAAATAATCATTGAAGTAGAAAAGGCGATGTTTCTATCCCATCTATGAAAGATAACTCCCTGAAATTTCTGCTGTGCTTCTTTTCCAAGTTATTTAAAGTCAGTCAGTCTGTCTATCTATCTATCTATCTATCTATCTATCTATCTATCATCTATAATGTATTAATCATCAATCTAACTTCTAAAATCTATCTAAATATCTAAATATTATCTTAATTTCATCATTATTGCCATCTACCTATTTATGTATCTATTTGTGTATCTATGTATCTACCATAAATATGAAAAATTACTTGAGAACTTCATAATTATTCAAGTCTATCTGAAAAGCAGATATGAAAAATGTATTTTTATATATAACGGCAATATTGACAATGCTAAAAACTCTGCATAATGTTCCATAGAGTGGGACATAAATCACGATTTGTTTAGCCAGCTTTCTACCAGTGGATATTTAAATTATTACTTGTCTCTAGTTTGGTTCAAAACAATATGCAACAATATGTGTGTGTGTGTGTGTGTGTGTGTGTAATTTTTTTTTTTTTATTTCTGAGTGCTGGATTTCTAGAGGAAATGGGATTGCAAAGTCAGGGGTCAACACATTAGAAATCCACATTAGAAATCTTTAGAATTGGGACAATTAACATCCCTGACACCAGGCTGTGAGAGTTCCTGATTTCTGTTACCTCTGGCACCATCTGGAGTATAGTTCTAAATTTAAAAATGTTGCCACATTGAAGGCTGAAAAATAGTATTTCATCAGTGTTCGCATTCGTGATTTCTTAACAGATAGGAGATTTTGTATTTTTACATGTTCAGTGAATATTGGTATTTTCTTTTTGTCACTCACCTATTAAGAAAGTTCCTTGTTGAAGGAAGTAGATCACCAGGGAAATGCCTTGGTCATGTATACTTAGCTCCCAGCATCTGCAGCTTGGCTCCGCCCTGCCATGCCTTCTGCCATGATGCTCTTCCATACCCCAGGTTGAGAAACAATGATGCTGGTCAGTCATGACACCTAACCCCTGAAACCAAAGCCCAAGCAATCATCCTTACTTACAGTTCTTCTTCTCAGGTATCTGTCAGCAAACAAAAATATGTGACTTTCAAGGGAATATTTTAGAACCCCAAACCTTTTATTCAGTGAGACTCTTATGCCAGAGCTTGACAAATGCCGTAGATAAAATTGGAGCTACAGAATGTGATCCTTAAATACAATTGCTCACAAAAATAAGTGAGGACTCTTTAGAAATGATGTAGTTATATCAGATTTCGGGTAGTAAATGACCAAGGCACTGAGAACAGTTTAACATTCTGGTGAGTTACCAAGAATCACAAGTTCCATGTATCAAGGACCGGGCACCATGGGAGTCAGGACCCACTAGACACAGATGATGTCTATATATCTACATAGACATATCTGTCATCTATGTCTATCTATCTTTCTATCATCATTATATATTTCTCTATTATCTATCATCTGTCTGTCTGCCCATCCATATCTATCTATCTATCTATCTATCTATCTATCTATCTATCTATCTATCTTCACTATTATCATCATTGTTTATCTCTCTATCATCTATATCACCTGTCTATCTCTATTAACTATGACTTGTCTGTTCATCCATCCATCCATCCATCCATCCATATCTATCTATCTACATTTCTATCATGTAGCCATCTCACTCTGAGAGAATTAAGAACATTAACTTTAACACATTAAAATGCATTGAGTTGGGTAAATTCATAGGTTCACAACAATGTTGAAAGAATTCTTTCCTTGATGCTATGAAACTGTGTTGGTTTGAATATGTATGGTCCCCCATAGACTCATGTATTTAAATGCTTGGCCTATAGAGAGTGGCACTATTAGGAGATGTGTCTTTGTTAGAGTAGGTGTGGCCTTGTTGGAAGAAGTGTGTTACTGTGGGGACTGGTTTTGAGGTCTCCTATGCTCAAGTTAAGCCTAGGGTGGCACAGTCTCCTACTGCCCACAGATCAAGCTGTATATCTCTCAGCTCCTCCAGCACACTACCATGCTTCCTGCCATGATGATAATGAACTAAACTTCCAAAACTGTAAACCAGCACCAATTAAATTCTTTTCTTTATAAGAGTTACTGTGGTTTTATCTTCACAGTTGTATCTTAAAAATCTAAGACAGCTGTTTTTTTGTTTTGTTTTGTTTTCTGTTTTTCGAGACAGGGTTTCTCTATATAGCCCTGGCTGTCCTGGAACTCACTTTGTAGACCAGGCTGGCCTTGAACTCAGAAATCCACCTGTCTCTGTCTCCCGAGTTCTGGGATTAAAGGTGTGTGCCACCCCGCCTGGCTAAGCTGGTTATTTTTATGTCAACTTGACACAAGCTAGGTCACTTGGGAAGAGAGAGTCTTAACTAAGAAGGAGCTTCCAAGTCCATGATGCATGTTCTTGGTTGCTGATTGATGTGGGTGGGCCAAGCTCACTGTGGATATTACTACCTCTGGGCTGATATATTGGGTTATATAAGTAGACAGGCTAGGCAAGCCATGATAGGCTAGCTACTGAGCAGTGTTCCTCCATGGCCTTCCTTTTTACCTCCATGCTTTGAATTCTTGCCCTGACTACCCTTCGTGACAGACTACCATTATAAATTAGAATAACCCACTTCCCGCCACAAGTTGCTTTCAGTCATACTGTTTTTCACAGCCATAGAAACTTTAAATAAGACAGAAATCAACTCATTTTGAAAAGTGACAAAGAGGTAAGTAATTTATCCTGCTTTCCTTTCACCTTAGGGTAATCAGAGCACGGATGATGAATTTTCATCATATATGTTTTCCAGATGACAAAGTTATTAGAATTAGAATATCGCCAACTGAAATGAGATCTCATGCAGCAGTCCCAGCCGGGGTCCTCCTAATGGCTTACAAACTATTTAGGAACTAAAACAAAAAAAACCAAAAACCCCCAAACCATGCATGATTCAGATAAAGACCACACAGAGGAACTAAGATCACAAAGAGATCAGCATCCACTAACCTCAGAAGTGTCTTATCAGCCTTTAAAATGCTGTTGCCAAGTGATCAAAATAAATAATAAAGCCATCATTGAGCAAGCCTCTGGCTCTACAGACCTTGTATATAGGAAACACATGGGTCAGAGAGAGGCATAATCAGAGTACCACAGGAGTGTCAGCAAAGTGCAGAATCTATGCAATAGCAGGCAGATTTAAAGGGGATGAGGATAGAATGGGCCAGGGAGAAGTAGAGAAAGGGAGCATTTAGATTTAAGGAGACAGGAAATCCACGTATGGATCTTATTCTGGTCCTGATTTGAACCTATGCAGTTAAAGACCACAAGATGCCCAGGAAAATGTCAGCAGTGTATTTAATGCTATTACACAATTGATGTTAACATTTTAACTAAGTTAATAGTTAGAGATGATGTAAAGATGTACCTTCTTATGACTCAACCTTCTTATGCTGTAACCCTTTAATGCCTTTCCTCATGTCATGCTGACCCCCAATAAAATTATTTTCACTGCTACATTCTAAGTGTTATTCTGCTACTGTTATGAATTGCAATGTAAATATCTAATATGCAGAATATTTGCATATTAGGAGTCACAACCCACAGATAAAAAACTGCTGTTTTAGAGATCCTTGCAGACAGTATTCACAGATAAGATACCATGATGTCTAGGATTTGCTATAAATAATCTAGATGGGGAGGGTGAATACAGATACATAAGAAGATAACTATAGCAGAGGCAGGGGAATTTCTGAGTTCGAGGCTAGCCTGGTCTACAGAGTGAGTTCCAGGACAGCCAGGGCTACACAGAGAAATCCTGTCTTGAAAAAAAAAAAAAAGATGACTATAAGTTGACCACTGTGGAAACCAGTGGAGAGGTAGCTTGAGTGTGATCTATCCCTCCCTCCTTCCCTCCATCCCTCTCTTTCTATCTCTCTCTCCCTCCCTTCCTTCCTTTTTTTAAATGGTTATTTAAATTTTATTGTATATGTATGCTTTGCTCCAATATATGTATTTGAACCATGTACATGCCTGTTGCCTGAAGAGCTTAGAAAAAGGTCTTGGATTCCCTGAACCTGGGTTTTTGATGGTTGTGAGCTACCATATATAAGTGCCAGGAAATGAACCTGAGTCCTCTATGTGAGTAGCTAGTGTTCTTCATTTCTGAGCCATCTCTCCAACCCCTTTCTTTATTTTTAAAAAACAATTATTTTAAATGATGTTCATGCATATGGATATGTACGTAAGCACAAGTAATCAAGGAGGCCAGAGGAGCAACATGCCCTGGATTTGGAGTTACTGGTAGTTGTGAGTTGCCTGTAGGGTAGTGTCTAGATTCCTAATGTTTTGCAGAGTGGATAGTGCATCTCAACAAGGCAAAGATTAGGCTTGTCTCATTGGACTAGCTCAGGAAATGCTAGGGTGTTGAGTTGAGTGAGAATGGTTCCCCTAGGCACATATATTTGAGTTCTCAGTTGATGGAACTCTTTGAGAAGGATTAGGAGGTGTCTTAGTCAGGGTTTCTATTCCTGCACAAACATCATGACCAAGAAGCAAATTGGGGAGGAAAGGGTTTATTCGGCTTACATTTCCATACTGCTGTTCATCAAAGGAAGTCAGGACTGGAACTCAAGCAGGAGCTGATGCAGAAGCCATGGAGGGATGTTCTTTACTGGCTTGCTTCCCTTGGCTTGCTCAGCCNATCAGCCAAGGAACATGGAGTTGCATAATGGCTCTTTACACAAAATAAAGAAAATGTAAAAACCATTAGGAACCAGGCAGTGTTTACAACTGAGATAAGATTAGCTCTTTCTAAAATCCCTAATTTACTAAGTATTCCTCTGGGCCTAGTGAAAAACATGTACCAGGGGAGTTCCATTCTACTAACCCTTTCATGAATAATACAATACTCTAGTTCCTCCTTTAAACCACAACCCACCTTCTTTCTACTATTATGTAATGTAGGCTACCATTCATGTCTGTAATGAGAATTCTAAGTTTATTATTATGAAGTAGCCCTGAGATTGCTAGTTCCTATTCAACAAACTGCAGGATGGCTGATTACTAACTATCAACACTGGGGAAATTTCATCTGAATGAGTAACATTCTTGCAAAATTCCAAGCCTAGGGTCAGCTCAAGGACTGCCTAGGGCATTGGTGAAGGCCAGGAAGCAAAGTTCAACCTAATTTAGGTATTTGGCAAATCATTCCTTGGAAGTACCTATAATAAAACAATACTGAAAGAAAGCACACAGAACCATTCACCAACTATAGCAAGGACGAATCTGAAATATATCTGTTTATGGGGCGCCAGAAACTTTCCAGGAGACAAGTTTCTATGAAACTTTATGCCTCAGGACTGCAGCCAAGTTTTTGGGCCCACCACACAGTTTTCACTGGAGTGGGTGTGGCATAAGCTCTCTGAGAGCTTTCTTTCCTGCCGCCACATGCCCCTCCATGATGGTTATGGACTCCCCCCCCTTAAACTATAAGCCAAATAAACTGTTTCTTCTTTAAGGTGCCTTGTTTAATGGGGTCTTAGCACAGCAATAGAAAAAAGTAACTGAGGCAGTTACTTGTAGAATACACTGAGATTAAATACACGAGCATCTCCCCTTGTGGTCTGACTTCTGAACAAACAGACCCGTGGCTTATTTTTAAAACTAGAAACCCTGAAATCTATTCTGCACTGTAGGTTGCATGGAACCTTGACGGTGGTGGCATGGTGATCCTATGTGTCAAGATTAGCCCAGCTCACTTGCACAGAGGCCCTGTGGACTCCAAAACACAAGTTTGTATGAGCCACAAAGTAGAATCATCTAGGGGCATAAAAGCAGGTTTCTGGGGTGGAGAGATGGCTCAGTTGGTAAAACACTTGCCAAGTAAGTATGAACACCTGAGTTTGGTCCCCAGCATCCTAGTGTTTGAAAACCACTGGGCATGGTGACCTCCGAGCATGATGGCCTCTGGGCATGGAGGCCAACCCTTGTAATCCCAGCACTGGGGAAATGGATATAGGTGGATACCTGGAGTTTACTGGCCAGCCACAGTAGCCTATTTGACCAGTGAGATAACAAAAAGTAGATTGTCTTCTGACCTCCACAGGTGTGCACACACATTTCAATGTGTGCATGCATACAGACACACAGGAACATACACGCACATATATGGGTACACACATATGTACAAATAAAATGCAGGTTCCCGGACTCTGACTCCAGAGACTTAGATTTATGAGGTCCAACTAAGCTATGAGAGAAAAAGAGAGGAGGGCTGGAGAGAAGATGGCTCAGTGCTAAGAGCACTGACTGCTCTTCCAAAGGTTCCGAGTTCAATTCCGGGCAACCACTTGGTGGTTCACAGCCACCTGTAATGGGATCTGATGCCCTCTTTTGGTGTGTCTGTAGACAGCAACAGTGTACTCAAAAACATAAGATAAATAAATAAATCTTTTACAAAAAGAAAAAAAAGGGAAGAAAAAGAGAGAGGAAAAACAAACAAATAAACAAAGAGGTCACTCCAGGGACTCTAACATTTTAAACTAGTTTCCGGGGATGGGGGCTTCCCACTGGTTGCCCTCTGGGCTAGCTCTCCTTCTGGTATTCTCCCTGCAAGCCTCTTGGGAAATAGGACCTGTTCATAGTGGCACACGCCTTTAATCCCAGCACTCGGGAGGCAGAGGCAGGTGGATTTCTGAGTTTGAGGCCAGCCTGGTCTACAGAGTGAGTTCCA
Organism: Mus minutoides; assembly: GCA_902729485.2. Lineage (NCBI taxonomy): Eukaryota > Metazoa > Chordata > Mammalia > Rodentia > Muridae > Mus > Mus minutoides. The sequence goes on from LR749980.1 coordinate 353,079, forward strand.
GGGCAGCCAGGGCTGCACAGAGAAATCCTGTCTCGAAAAACAAAACAAAAAACAAAAAGCAAAACAACAAAAAAAGGAATCTGGAAGATTCTCTCCAAGCCTCGACAGACTTTTGCTTTTCTGTTATCTAAGTCCATTGATGAATCCAAACTATTGCTCATAGTTGCTGGTTAGGCCCCAGAATCAGGCCCCGCACAATTATTTATTGCTTTATTGATGTGCGAGTTATTGCTCTGTTAAGTACCGTAGGGTGTTTAATTGTGTGAAAGGGAAGTGCAAAAGCAGCTGTTGAAAGCTGCAGCTCCAGAGTCTGGATACCTGATTTCTGACAGTGTGTCACAAAACAGCTTGGAAACACATAGGCACACAGAGGACGGACCTCGTTCCAAAGTTTAATGAGTTGCCGGCTCAGGCAACTGCCTCCTCACCACTTTGTGGCCCCAGCACAAGCAATGACATCCGTGTGTTTTCAAGGAAAGAGACGTTTCTTGGAGCTCACACATATTTTCTTTTCATCGCTAATGATTGAAATGGAGCCTGTGACAGAGACCAAAGCTAGAGGGAGGAAAAAATGCCTCCCGTAGGAACAGGGGCACCTGGCATGACCCGGGCTGCTCTGTTGGAATCTCCGCTCCTCCTGGTTGGCACTCAATTTCTCCCACTCCAAAGGTCAGCCTTGTGACTCCAGTAGCTGCTTTCAAAGGCAGAACCACAAGTAGATTGGTGGGCTACCTGCTTCATTTATGTGTGCGCGTATGAATGCAGGGTCAGAGATCAAGCACCGGTATATGATTCTTCAGGTACCCCTACCCCCACATTTGTGAGATAATTCCCGCCCCCCCCCACCCCCCGGCCCGGAACTTGCCAAGTAGGCTAGGCTAGAAACCACTCTTCTTTGCTTCCTCAGTACTGAGAATACAAATGCCTGCAACCACATCTGCCATTTTTAAATGGAGGTCTTGAAACTTGATCTCAGGTGGGTCTTCATGCTTACAAGGCTGACATTTTACCCCCCTGAGCCACGTTCCCAGTCCCTACGCATCCCGCTTTGCAGCCCATCCTGTTCCTGCCAGTGTGCATGAATTCCCTAGCGTGTTACCAATGGGTTCAACGTGGCAGAGGCCGCAGGGAAGCAGGAGCTGCATTTGTGTTAGAGGAGCCTCCTTACTCCTGAATGCTAAGGCTGACCTGACGAGGCAAAGCAAACTTCTGTGAGTTTGATTCTGCCTGCTGGAGGTTTTCAATTTGTGCTTGGAGCTATCTAGGCACGCACATGCTAAAGATAAGCAACCATACCCCCAGTGAACTAAGCTGAAGCAGGTTTTAGTCAAAACACCTGGACTGAGGCCTTGGGAAACCTCTCCGGAGGGAGACCCAGCGTCCCATCTGCCCCGTTTCCAGGGAGCTCAGCCCTTCTTCCTTTAGATAGAGCATCCCAGTACTCCCCTGATCCTTTACTCCTTTAACACAATCCGGCGTCCCACTATATTATTTAGAAAAGGGAAATGCTATTATTTTTCTAGTCCCCTACAAAATCAAGAACAAATGTTCTTGTCACAGAGATATATATGTTTGGATGTCTACCTAAATAAATTTGTATCATGGGTTTGGATATAGCACAAGACTCTCAACTTAGAGTGAGAAAAAAGCTTAAAATCCTGCTGTGGATATTCTTCAGTTCTAGGACCCTGGAAGTGCCCCTTAATTTCTCCAGACCTAACTTCCTGATTTATAAATAGAACAGAATACTAGCCATAGCAACAGCTTGCTGTGGACATCAGTGAGACAATGGCCAGAAAAAAGAAAATCAAAAAACAAAACAAAACAAAACAAAACAATGCAGCTCTATATCAAACCCATGATGAATGAAAAGCCATTAATATTCATTTTCCCAGACAATACACTGCTTTTAGAGAATTAAAAAGACAGAGATTACATTTGATATCTGGTCTAGTCTTTTAACACTCACAAAGTAACAGATTTTTAAATAAAATATTTTGTTTACTGAGAATATATTTTTTTTACTAACATATACTTTCTAGGAAAATTTTAAATCCATGTGTAAGGAATTGAAATCATATGCCTCGTGCAATTTATATGTCCAACTTTAAGTCCTGTTCTATCACAACCAGGCTCCTTTTGGAGAGTTCTTTTTATTTTAAAATCTGTCTGTTCTCAAGCATTCCTAAGAAGTAAGTTTGCTAAAGTGCATCAAAACAAACGTGGCTTACAATGCTGAAATGAGTGTTTGGCCCATGTGGTAGGGGGCTGCGTAAGGAGAAGTGAGTGGGGGTAGGGAGGGGGTTACCAAGCTTTGAGGACATGGAAATTGGCACATCCTGGTGGGTGAGCATGGCCTAAAATCAAAACTGCAGCCTTTGAAGGTCAGCCCCTCCACTTATCAGCTTAAACTTGACCCGCAGAGCCAGGCTTCTGAGCTCTGGCTTTGCTAAAGATTCTACACTATCTGGGAGTGAATGTCATAGCTTAAGGGAGGTATTCAGCCACTCCGTGGGGGAATAGCAAGTTACCAATTATGATTTGATTCTTAGATCCCCTGACTTAAAACAAGCTCATTGAGATGTAACGAAGGGAAAAGTCACACAGAAGGGGAAAAAAATAGTTGCACTAATTACTTAAAGGTATTCGAGTTAACTTGACTGCATTCCTCTGGAAAAGTAGAAATACCTTAGGAAAAGAGACTTTGGAAAGTGAAGGACAGCGATTTTAGTCTTCTTTGGACACCATGATTTCAGTGGTGATTCCATGAACTGGCGATAATTAGTTGTAAAATATTTCCCCCATAGATGCCTAAGGTTTAGAAATATATATTATCCATTAGATTTTTACTTGTATCGTGTGCGTGGGTTTGCTTGAGACAGTGTCTCCTGAATCCTAGGCTGCCATTGAACTTGATGTGTAGCTGAGGATGACCCTGAACTTCTGACCTTCCTGCCTCCACCTCTTGAGTGCTTGGGTTAAAAGTGTGTACCTCCATGCCTTGCTTATACAGTGGGGAGGCTTGAACCCACGGCCTCATTCATGGCAGGCAAGAACTCTGCTGACTGAGTTGCATCCCTAGTCCGTAGTATATTCTGCATGGTATTAAGTGTTGCGATATTGTAGGAAATGATTATTGGGTGGAGATTTAAAATACCTGGCCTCAGACGAGCCTGGGCTCCTGTTTTTTTTTTTTCTTTTTGTAGCGTAGGCTAAAACATTCTTCTCTTTTCTTTTTCAAGCCTCAGTTTTATCATCTGTGAACTAGACAGAGAAGAAGAGTGTGCATCTTTATACCTTTTCCTGGCAGGTAGTTGGGGTGAGGCATTCCGATTATCAGGCACCCCAGCCCCCAGGGATAGGGCTTTTATTTCTCTGACGAGTGTCCAGAAGGTCCTGCTTGCACACCCACTCCAGCTACCTCCCATGCAGATGCCATTGGTCACTCAATGGCTCCTTCCTTAAACTTTCCTCTGGGTTAATTCATAATCTATAGACACTCCATCCCGAGTACAAGCCCACAGGACCGACGTGGGCATGCCCCTGATGATCAATGACTCTCCTAGCCTAAATAACCATCATTGGCTTAAGTTAGCTTTCCTATGTATAGCTTATGTATCTATGGACTCCCTATTCATGGCACCTGTGTATAGCCTTTGTAGGTCTCCGGGTTATTTTATAGTGTATGTGCCCAACATAAAATAGACTTGCAGTTGTGTGTGGAGCTGGAGAACATGTCTACATAAATTTGCTACTCAAAAAATAAGACAATGAACATGAAAAAAGCTGTGTAAACTGTAAACTGTTTCTTTAATGTGACTTCTTATGGCATCTGCTTAGGGCTTTGTGTATGTCTGTATATGTGTGTATGTATGTATGTGTGAGTATATGTGTGTATGTATGTATGTGTCTGTATAGGTGTATATGTGTATGTATGTGTGTATATATATGTGTGTATATGTATGTGTGTGTGTATATGTGTGTATGTATGCATGTGTCTGTATGTATGTGTATATATGTTTATGTATGTGAGTGCATGTGTGTGTGTGTGTGTGTGTGTGTGTGTGTGTGTGTGTATGTATGCACACATGTGTGCATATGTGTGTGCAGGCATGCCAGCCATCAGTGTCAGCTGTTTTCTTCTGTTGCTCTTCACCTTATTTTCTGAGGCAGAGGCTCTCACTGAACCCAGCTGGACTGATTGAGGTAGACTGACTGACCAGCAAATCCCAGAGATGCCCCTGTCTCTGCTTCCTCAGTGCTGGGATTACAAGCATGTGCTGCTCCACACAGCTCCTCCCCCTTTTTAATGTGGGTAGGCAGGGAATCAACGCAGGTCCTCTCATGCCTGAGTGGCTTGATGGAACCCTTTCCCTCATCCCTTAACATCCAGATTCTAGAGAAGAAGCAGTCTTTGGAATGAAAGCTTGGTCCAGTGATATTTTAACTCTTGCATTGCCGGGAGTTCTCTGAGGTTGTTGAGAGTTGTCAGCTACTATATCCCAGGACCTTAGCAGAACATGGAAGAGAATATGTACCAAAGAATCTCCTGATGAAAACTGTTTTTACCCTGCAGCGTTTTACTTAGAGTGGCTCATTGGGCCGTGAACACTTGGGACACAATGACTCGAACATGATATTCTTTTCCTTTTCAGACTTAGGCATTTATTGCTCTCCTTGGGAAGACTGGCTTTCCTCAGGTAAAGAACACATGTGGATGGGCGAGCCTAAAAGCCATCTTTATCTCCTTGGAAGGCATTTTCATTCCGTAGTTCAACAAAGGTTTATTGAACGTTAACAGGGTTTGAGCTTTAGGCTAAGCACTGTGAAGCACTCATAAACACAGAAAAATGGGCAAAAGGCACAGTTCCATCCCAGGGTTCATAGATCTGGGAACAGCCATCGAAAGACCCTTTTTCAGGGTTCATTTGGGTGGTAATACATTTCATCCCGAAGAACAATCAGAAAATCAAATTGACTTTGGTATGTTTGCTTGATTTTAAAAATATGATCCCAAGGGGAAAATAGCCCTGTCCACAGAGACGAATGATTACCAATCTCAAAATAGTTTGTACTGTATAAAAAAAAAAGCCACAAACATTCCCTTTTGAATTCTTAACCTAATTTCCCAGAGCTGCCGAACCCATCTTCTTCTCTAATTTTCATGCTCTGCCTAAGTCTTTAAGGTCTCCACTGGTTAATGTTTAATGCTCTCTACGGCCAGTGTTTGATGTTTACACTTTATTGGGTTAACCAAATTTGTAGAACAAATTAAATGTGTGCAGGTCTTTGGCAAGCTGCATTTAGATATGTGTTGCTCGGAAACCGCCTCATTGTTCGATACCGCATGCCCCAAATAGTTTCAATTAACTGTTTTTTTTTTTTTTCCTGGCAATATCTGCAGCTATCTGCATGGCTTTTGGGAAGTTATTACTTCGTAAATTTACAGATGTTACGGCCCCATTCTCCCCACCCCACCCCCGCCTCCAGAAAGCATGTCACAGCAGAAAAGACCACATCTGTGTGAAATGGAGTGTCAGCAACAGGTAACTTATTAAGCCAGAATGACCAAAGACCAGGAAAATATGTCAGGGGTGGAGCAGAGGGACAGGGATGGGGGAGGGAGGAATCTGTGGGAAGAGGGAACGGGGAAGGGAAGCTGGTATTTGTGTTACTACAAAGATACACACTAGGAAAAAATGCAGAGAGGCAGAGCACAGTTTAGGTAATGAATATTAACATAATTATCTGAGAAACATACCAGTTTTCAATCTACTAGTTTAGTTTTGTTTTCTAAATAAAATTTTTTTGTCTTTTGATTTTTGTTTTTTTGTTTTTCTTTTTTGGTTTTTCAAGACAGGGTTTCTCTGTATATCCTTGGCCGTCCTACAACTCTTATCTGTAGACCAGGCTGGCCTCAAACTCAGAAATCCGCCTGCCTCTGCCTCCCAAGTGCTGGGATTAAAGGAGTGTGCAATCACGCCTGCCTCAAATAAAAAGTTTTAAATTGTTTACCTGTGCAGGCGTGTGCACAAACACACACCCCACACACATATATGCACATGCACACACATGTGCACGAGTGAACGCGTGGACACACACACACAAAGTCAGGTGCCCATAGGGGCCAGAGGTAGCAGGTCCCCCTGGAGCTGGAGTTACAGCCGATTGTAAGAGGCCTGAGTAAATGAACTGGAGTTCTTTTAACTTAACTGCTGGGCTATATCTCTGGAAGCCATTTTTTTTTTTTTTCTTTTTGAGTACATTCAAAGGGTCATGTGCTTCCACAACAATAGACAGTCCTGGGAGGAAGGCAATGTTTACATTCTACACATCCAACCAGGTTGGGCCGGCCCATCATGAATTTGGCCAAACTCTCTTTCCAACTTCACCAAGCCCCATTGGCTAGACAAGTAAGCCATGATCTCTGGAGTGTCACACACTCCAAAGTTCTGAGGACACATTTCAAAATCCTGCCCCATTAAATAGTTATTTTTGTATATAAAAGAGATTCATTTCAGCCGGGCGTGGTGGCATATGCCTTTAATCCCAGCACTCTGGAGGCAGAGGCAGGCAGATTTCTGAGTTTGAGGCCAGCCTGGTCTACAAAGTGAGTTCCAGGACAGCCAGGGCTATACAGAGAAACCCTGTCTCGAAAAACCAAAATAAATAAACAAATAAATAAACAAAAGATTTATTTCATTTTTAATGCTGTGTGTGTGTGTGTGTGTGTGTGTGGGTGTGTGCATGTGTGAGGCCAGGTGCCTTTACATCCAGAAGAGGGCATCAGATCTGCAGGAGCTGGAATTACATATGGTTGTAAGGCTTCTGATGTTTGTGCTGAGAACCAAATTTGGATGCTTTGTAAGGAGGAGTACACACTCTGAACTGTGGGTCTTTCCAGTCTCTTAAAATCCTTTGGGGGTGGGGAGGGGTGTGGGGGTTGGCGTGAGGTCGTGGCTTACAACTCTTTTTAAAAGATGTAAGTTTCATGATTCCCTGTACACCAAAGAACAACTTCATTCATATTCCTTCCGGAGTGTCTTGACTGTAGCCATTAGCAATCCATCCTCCGTTTTCCTAGCCTGTATTTTCTTACAGCCTCGCTGAGAGACGCCGAGTTTTTGACCCAGTGTGAGAAAATATTAAGATGGTTCTGAGATTTCATCACCCGACGAAAATAAGGAATCCCCAAACTGCAGGGTCATGGATGGACTTTGGGGCTCCGGTTTCCAGAGGGGTCAGATTTCCCCTGGCTCCTAAAGTCTAGCAGAGAGAGGCTGGGTCTGGAGTAGTATCTTTTTCTGGCACCAGAACCACGGCTGAACACTAATGCGTTTAACAGTGGACTTATTTTTAATCTACTGTATTAGGGAGCGCAAATTTAATCAAGAACAAAATGTTACCGACGGTGTTTTTGTTTCTGCGTATGCATACATTCCCAGTGCTGTCTCGGGTTCTCTTGAGCTACAAGCTCTCTCCTGACATCTGACTTATTTCATAACATTAGATTTTTTTTTTTAAGTGCCAATGTTTGTGGAGGGTGAAGAAGGAGAGAAATAAGGAGCTGGAGCCCCCCTCCCCCCCATTAAAGAAATAATTGCAGTACAGACTTTTAACAATTGCTCTCCCTGCAGCAAATGTTGTTATGGACGGAGCTAATAAATGTCTTCAACCATTACTGCTGAGATACACTTTCGGCTTATTTTCTGCCATTGGGAGGCATGGCTGGGTTGAGACATTCTGTTTTAGCTCCCCCCAACCCCGCCCCCCCTTAATCAAAGAAAGAGATCTTATCTCCCTACCCAGCCTGGCTTACCCCCTCCCTCTGTCCTCCTCCCTGGACGCCTATTTTTCTGAAACCTGACTTGCAGGTCAGGGAACTGGTAACAGATTAATTTTACTCAAAGAGGAACACTAAGTATTTTGGCCGGGACACATGAGAATCCTGTTATAATATTACCATTTTCCCCTTTCTAATTAAATATTAGGAAAAATTAAGCCAAGTAGTGGCCCACGCTGCAGTGGAAAGTATTTCTCTTGCAAACACGGGGAGATAAATGCTTGTGTGAGCGAAGGCACAATAAATACGCATTACGTTAAAAAAAAAAAACCAAGATTATGCAGGTTTTAGAGTTATAGCTAAAAGTGGTTTAGTGTTTCATGCCTAATAATAGATTACGCCTATCATATTTCCAACCTTCATTTCTCCTCCCTTTGAAGTCCAGCCATATAAAGGTTGTTTGTTGAACCACACTAAAGTTAAAGCAAATATGACTTAGGGTGATTCATACTGGCAAGAATTTGCAATGAAGGCAGTGGTGTGTGTGTGTGTGTGTGTGTGTGTGTGTGTGTGTGTGTGTGTGTGTGTGGTGTGTCTGAGTCAAAGGAAATGAAATGTTTGTAATATTTTTCAGTTGATAAATTTATTAAAACATTCTAGAAGCTTCTAAGGGAAGCAGGGCTGACATACATAGACTCTCTGCAAACAGATTACACCCCGGGTCCTGTGGGGGAGGCAGACCTTAAAGAGGGAAAAATTCCCTGGATTTCAGAAATTGCCACCAGGTCACAGCAATACTTAATTAACTGAATCCATTAACAGAGGGCTGTGGCCTAGTTGTTAAGAAGAAGGAAAAAAACAGAAGACAAAAAACCAAACCAAAAAAAAAAAACAAGAAAAAAAAAAGAAAGAAAAGAAAGAACAAGGTTAGGGAGTAGTTAGATTCATTTAATCCTCTGTTCTTTGCTTAGGATTAGCCTTTCAGAATGAGCAACCTGATTTTTTTTTTTAAAGGATCCATTTACCTTCCAGGCCTTTTCATAGCAAAACATTTTGTAGGGTTGCAAAAGAGATTAATTTGTTGCCAGTTGCTCCACACTGGCAGGGATTCTGAATAAAGAATGTAAGCAATCTATCTTTGTTTGTAAGATATAATTAATCTGGCAGTTAAAATTCTTTGGAAACATTCTGATGACTTATGTGGAAAAGTGGAGCAAAGATTTCAAAGAAAAACTCAGAACTGTGTGCAGGGGAAGATAAAAGATATATGAAGAAGTGTTTGTTCTAAGCGATACTATTCATTTACAGATCATAATGTAGCCCCACCCTGGCAATTATTCTGGAAAACAAGACAAATCTTTGTCTAGAGCCTTCTGACGGCGGTCTTGATTTGACAAACAAAATAAGCACATTACTGTTGTACTCTAATAGACTGCAAGCTGTTTTATTAGAGTCAGCTGAATCCTGTTTTGCATAAAAAAGAACACTGTTTGCTATGGAGAACACATTTATGTTAATAGGACTTTGACAAAGTAAAATAAAATCGCATTAAGATGCTACAAAGAGATAAGACAATGAAATCTCCGGGAGAGAGAGAGTTTTGGCACACACTAATTACAGTCACGTCCCTGCAGGAAAAGAATATATTTTTACACCAACTATCCATGTGTTTGAAAATGCAGAGAGCTTAAAGAACAATTCCTGGTTGCAGCATTTCCTGGATGCGTCAGGCCCCGTGTGTCGCTAAGGTGGTGGCTGTTTTAAAGGAGTCTGTCTGATAAATCCCACTTTCATTTTCAGCAGCAAAGGCAGGTTTCTTTCTGAATGCGAGTGAGCCTGCCATCATCCTGCTTAGTTTGAAGGGACTTTCCAATATAGGGCCGCTGAAAACAAGGTTTTAGATTACATGGTAATTTAGGAATGCATGAAAAGTGAAACAGTTACCATAATAGGGTTCTGGGTAAACTTCATGGTTTTTAGAGCAAAACATAACAACATATGTTTTGTGATTTGTCTCAATGATTTTATATATATATATATATATATATATATATATATATATATATATACATATGTAATTTTGTTCGGGTACTATCAAAATATTTGGAGGCCTCATCTGTGCACAGCGTTTTTATAACCTTATTTTGAAAACTGATGTCTCTTCTTTTAGTTCAGTCATTAAAAGGCAGGCGATGATGGACAACTAAATGCCTTGGGTTTTATGACTAGTCAGTTCCTGGCAGCGGCCATATTTCTTCCCTAGTGAAACTTTAATATTCCTTTGGCCTTGTTTAGGCTAAAAAAAAAAATTTTTTTTTTGGATGTGTGTGTGGGGCAACTTTGCTACTCTGGCTACTTATAAATTTCACCAACCAGATATCATACCAAGCAGATATCTGCCCTCCCCATCCCCCGCACCCCATGACTCAACACCCCACAAAATGAAGAGGCCAGAAAGGGGGACCTAGTCTACCTGGCTTCTAATAAATTCTGCCTGCCCTGTGATTGTGCTAGATTCTTTCCTGTTCAAAAAGGCAGGGTGATGGAGAAAACCTTGTCTCTGGACGGAGGAGCTATTGAAGGGAAGTGAGCCTCCTTGGAGTGGAACAGGACTGCTATTTGAATTGCTGCTTTGGAACCTATCCTGGATGAGGCAGCTTTTATGAGAGGCCCGATTTTCAGCCCAGACTCTTTGATCTTCTTGAAGTTGCAACGCCAGACACCAGGTGTCTCCACTTAGCTGGGAAGAAGGTTGTGTCTCCAGAAAGGTTGACCGAAGCCTTGCCTTCCTTAGGGCTCCTTGCCTGGGGAACTAACTGTCTAGGGGCTTGCTGGGGCCAAAGAACACAGTCTCTTCTGTTCTGGCTGTTCTGGTGAGAGCTTGTGCCTCAACAGGGAAGGAACCTCAGTTCTGTATAGAATCCAGGAAGGCTGGAGCCTCAGCAAACACTGAGCCAGGTTGCCCTCTACATTGACGGTGAGTCGCCATCTTGGATGGCGAGAAGCCATCACCCAGAGAATGGAAGCCTTTCATGTTGGTGAAGGACAACTCTGTGGGAACCTCCTTCCCGGAAGCCCTCAGCGAAGAGCTGGTTGATGCTCCAGTTTAATGTTCTGATCTCCACGAACACACATGCATTTCTCCCATGATTACTCATTTCCTCTCTGTGAGAGGTAAACAGAAATGACACTAGCCTGTTCCCTTGTGTTCTTAAAGAGCTTCCGTTGAACTATGACACCTCCATTTGATGTCAGGGGTAACAGCAGATACCAGTGGGTCCCAAAACATGGCATTCCAAAGATGGGAATAAGTATTTTAAAAAAGATCATTTTAAGGGGGACAAGCAACAAGCGAGGTAGCATCTGGAGTAGAGCTTTGGCAAAGGTCTGGAGGTGGGAACTGGAGCTTTGGATGCCACGAGAAGGTGGTAGAGAATGGACTACAGAGATTTATCAAGAGAAGGCTATAGCACCCCCATCCAATAAATAAATAAACATTTGAAACATTATTGCATTTCATTACTCTCCAGAATAACTCTGTTTAAAAAGAAATCCCTAAATGCTGAACTCATTTATGACCATCTTGTGGTATGTTGTATTGTCTCTTCTCAGATGTACTTGACCAAAGAATTAAGAAAAACAAGCAAAATCCCTTCCAGCTATTTTACAAAGGACATCTTCATTACACTATGGATTATTACAAAATCTTCACCCAGTTTGATGAACTTTGTATTTCTTGACCTGTTGTGTCAGGGTTAGCATGGGTAGGATAGAGCACCATGTCCAAGGCTACTTGGGAGAAAAAGGGTTACCTTCCACATCACTGTTGGTCATCAAAGGAAGTCAGGACAGGAACTCAAACAAGGCAGGATCCCAGAGGCAGGAGCTGATTCAGAGGCCAAGGAGGGGTGTTGCTTAATGGCTTGCTCAGCCTGGTTTCTTATAGAACCCAAGACCACTAGCCCAGAGGTAGCCCCGCCCATAACGACACAATGAGCTGTGCCCTCCCACATATACTACTACTAAAAAAAAAAAAAAAGCCCTATGGGGCTTGCCTGCAGTCTGATCTTCCAAAGGCACTTTCTCAATTGAGATTCCTTCTTCCTCTTTCAACTCTAGTTCGTGCCAAGATGACATAAAACTAGCCTGCATATGTTGGTTTGCCACCCTTGCTTGTTTTTCATATTTAATAAATCCATAAATTATCCTGGATGTGATTGAGTGTTTTGAAGAACATTCTTAAGAGAAAAATTCCTTGAGTCATAGAATTGTCTTTTTTTTCTGGGGTTTGGGCTTAGGGTTAAAACTTGGAAAGCGAAAGGAGTCAAACAAGCCAGGGCTCAGAGGCCACCTGCCAGAGGAAGGAGTTTTCTCTGGAAGACATGATTACAGGAGCCAACCTGGTCTCATTATTGAGGACATCTCTGTTTCCATCGGATTCCCAGACCATTGAAGAGAGAGGGGCTTTAGTGCCAGTCCCACCTCTAAGTACCTGGGAAAAAGGTTCATACCATTTTGGTGTTAGTGTCTTATTCTTAGTAATGAATGTTGAGTGTATATTAATCTTGCTGAGTCACAAAAGCAACTTTCTGAGTTCCTGTAATTGTGCAGGTTTTGTGGACACGGAAACTGAGTTGCACAGATGAAGCAACTCCCTGGAGGTCATCAAGCTGTAAGTGACACTCTCCAGGTGGTTCAGTGGGTAAGAGCACTTGCTGCTCTGGCAGAAGACCCAGGTTCAAATCCCAGCACCCACATGGGGATTCACAACCACCTCTAATTCCCATTCCAGGGCGGTCAATGCCCCTTCTAGCTACTGTGGGTACTGAATGCACATGATATATTTACACACAGCCAGTCAAAGCATTCATATCCATAAACACACACACACACACACACACACACACACACACACACACACACAAAGACCCAACAAAGTGATGGAGCCAAGAGTAGTGAATGGCAGTACATCGAGTGATCCTTAAAAGATCCATCAGTCTTTTTTTGTTTGTTTGTTTTTGTTTTTCGAGACATGGTTTCTCTGTGTAGCCCTGGCTGTCCTGGAACTCACTTTGTAGATCAGGCTGGCCTCGAACTCAGAAATCCGCCTGCCTCTGCCTCCCGAGTGCTGGGCTCAAAGGCATGCGCCACCACGCCCGGCTGCCATCAGTCTTTTAATAACCTATACTTGGATTGGAGTTTCTTCCTATGTATTATCAGGACTCTCCTAAATCATTTAGTGCTCTGTGCCAGTCATGACCTGTTGCATTAAAATGTCCAGGGAAGGCACAAATCAACATCTACTTCCTTCCTTCCCAGTGACAGACAATTCCACTAAAGACCAACTTGAGGACAAATGAGGTATTAGGCTTTTGTACCCAGCACAAATGAGGGGTAACAGGAACATGGGAACCGCAAATACCTATAAAGTCTCACTTCATCATGGGACCCCCGAATACCTATATGTTTGCAAAGTGTCACTTCACCATGGGTGCAGACCCTGTGGAAATGCTTCATGGCGTCCACTTGTGAGTTAACCTTTCACTTTGATTTTTTTTTTTTTTTTGGCCAGGTTTCACTTTGTGTTGTTCCTTGTCCTCATGATTTTTCACCAATCTGTCCATAGTGTGCATGCAACCAACACAGACACACAGGCAACACAAAGTCAAAGACAAACACATGGACAACACATGAAAACATGCGATACGCACAAACACATAAACACACAAAAAAACAAACTCATATACATACCAACAAACTCACATGTACACAAACACACAAACTCACAAACACATATACAGATGTACACAATATACACACAAGTTCACAAACACACAAGCACACAATGCATAAGCACATACAAACATACACATAAAATACAAACACACATATACACTTACAGAAACACATACATACCACACACACACAAATGCAGAAACATACATATAAAAACACACATATACAGAAAATACACATAGACCCAGACACATAAACACACAGACATACAAATATATATATATATATATATATATATATATATATATATATATATATATATACATGTATATATATGTATATATGCACATATCTATGTGTATGTATACACACACACAAAACATAATCCAAATTCACACATACACACACACACACACACACACACACACACACACACACACACAGAGTGACGGCTAGTAATTTGTCAACATGTCAGGATCTAGAATCACAATAGAAACAGACCTTTGGGAGTGGTTTTGAGAGTTTGGATGGAGCTAATGGAATCAGGAAGACCCACCCTAGATATGGGAGGCACCATTTTGTGTTTCCAGGGCTGAAATATAAATAGAGAGGGAATTGAGTTACCAGTATCTATTTCTCTGCTTCCATACTACGGTTGCAATGTGACCAGCTGTTGCATGCTCTGGCGGACTTGCCTTCCCCACCCTGATGAGCCGTGTCCTCAAAATATGAGCCCTTCCTTAAGTCACTTTTATCAGGAACTTTGTCATAGTAGCAGGAAAACTTAAAAATAACAGAGCATTCCCTCAGGTGAGGCTGCAGAGAAGTTAGTGTTTGCTAAATCAACATGCAAAGCCCTTGCTTGTTGGTTCTGAATTTTAAGATGGCTAGAACTGAATGTGACATCAACATATGTGTGGCCGCTGGGTTAAACTCCCATAAAACAGCCAGGTGGTTTGTTCCACCAGGGTAGACCTCCCTCCCTCCCTCCCTCCTTCCCTCCCTCTCTCCCTCCCTTCCTCCCTCCCTCCCTCCTTTCCTCTTTCCTTCCCTTTCTCCTTCCTTCTTTCCTTCCTTCCTTTCCTCTTTCATATCTTTCTTCCTTGTAAATAAAGTCATAATTGTTGACCTGAGATAAGAAGTTGCCAGAGCCAATCAGACTTGCCAAGTGTCTGTGGGAAAGTGGGCAGTGAGCTCACACACACAGTAAGGGGCCTGTTAGCAGAAGTGCTGGCTCAGAGTTCAGTGACTGGACGGGGCTTTTATTTCCTCCCTGTTGATGGGCCAGAGTCAGATGGGTCTTGTGTGTCAGCGCAAACTGGAGTGCACTGTGCCTCAGCCTTGTCCATATCCCCTGGGTCACATTTCCTGAGAGCAGAGTCCTTAAGGACTGGATAGTTCTTAGTGCAGCTTCTTGACATTCCTGGGCAGGATTCAGGTCCTGGCAGCTTCTCCTGGCAGCCACAGTTCAAATGTCGTGGACAGGGACGGACAGTGAGATCTCCAAGACAGAAGCAGAGGAGGGTGTGGCTGTAATGTCCTGAAGGGGATTTCCTTGGCTCTCAACTTGTGCTTTACAAAAAGCTGTGGCTACACTTTTGTCCTGGCTGGTTTTGCGTCAACTAGACACAAGCAAGAGTCATCTGGAAGGAGGGAAACTCAGTTAAGGAAATGCCTCTGTGAGATCCAGCTGTAGGACATTTTCTTAGTCTGTGATTGATGGGAGAGGGCCCAGCCCATTGGGAGAGGTGCCATCACCTGGGCTGGTCATCCTGGGTTCTATAAGAAAGCAGAATGAGCAAGCCACGCAGAGCAGTCCAGTAAGCAGCATCCCTCCATGGCCTCTGCATCAGCTCCTGCCTCCAGGTTCCTGCCCTTTTTGAGTTCCTGTCCTGACGTCCTTCACCAATGAGCTACAACGTGGAAGTGTGAGCCAAATAACCCGTTCTTCCCAGATGTTTTTGGTCATGGTGTTTCGTCACATCTGTAGTAACCCAGACTAGGACAAGTCTTATGTCAGCAGGAAAGGGAGGAGAAGAACTGACATTCACACACCTCTCCTTAAAGCAGTCCCAGAACTCCATCCCTTTCTCTCTGCTCCCGTTATCCTGTTCTCCTCTGGCCTTGTAAGAGAGTGCTGAGGTCCAGGATTCCTTAAAAGCTTGTGAAGAATGGGGCTTTGCTTCCTTTTGGAAGGGAAGGCCAAGCCTGTTCTCTGCTTGGATCCCTGTTCGCTGCTGAATTCATTTCTTCTTCCTCTGTGTGGACACATCTCTCTGTCCCTCAGGGACACTGTCTCCCAGAAAACCTTCTGAGCCTTGAGCATATAGGAGACTCTGTTAGCTTTTGAGGGCTGTGGCATCAAGGCCATAGGAAACAATACTAGTGGGAGGTTGCAAGGCGTTAGACAGGTTGGTGCTTTCGAACACAGGGAGAAAAAAAAAATCTAGGGATTTGCTGGCCTCTATTGGCTTGCAGCTGGACAGCCTGATGAGTCTTAGCGTTGATGATCATGCAGATCTTCTCCCTGTCTCTGTTTCTAAATGCCCTGCTGGCTTCTTACTTCTCTGGGGGGAGTGTGTTTCTTTTCATCCCACACAGAGAAGGCAACCGCTGACCAGAGGGACAGATCTATGCAAGTCCAGCTTGGTGAACCAGTGAGTTCCTTGGGGTTGTCTATAGAAGTATGAGTAAGGTGGGCAGCCGCATGACTAGAAAGCCCACCTCAGCATGAGTGAGGTCTTGGAGAAGATGCAGGACCAGAGCCTCTTGATCAATGGTTAGGCAGCTCTACTGAAGAGTCACCAGCCACTGGTTCCTGGTTATAGGGCTGGGCAGAGGGCCTTCATGGATTTTAATAAGTTTCAGCTTCCTCTCGTAGGTAAATTGCCTATATGATCTCTTCGATAGAGCTGAAGAAAAGTGTAGCTCTTAACTCCTGGTTTATTGAGGGTTATTCCTGAAATTATTGTATATTAAAGTCTCACGTAGTATTCCTTGTGAAAAGCTTATCTTGGAAGCTGACAAGAAAACTCACATCTTTCTGAGAAAATATGAGTCTGCTTTTGAGCAGAGAGACCAGCAGAACCAAAAGTTTCCCCTTTTGATAGGGTTTCTAGGATGCTCAGAGCCACATTTAATATATAGGCATCCCTTGTTCCCGCTTTTGTCTGCTTTTAGGTGGTGTAGCTCTTTCCAGTCCCATGAATTATTCAGTTAATTGCCCTTCTCTCCATGAAAGTTGCTTTGACTACTCCGTGGAAAGAGATGAGGGCTTAATATGATTACATTTGATTGATTTAGATTAAAGTAGGAAGTTTTCTAGTCGACCAAGATGGTGGTAACAAGGTCTGTTAGAGTCAGGGAAAAAGACATTGAAGAAGGTAATGATTCAAAGCAGGGACTTCACAGGCAGCTCTCAGCGGGCACTAGTTACCCCACGATGACAAGTCAGTACTTGTCTGTTGAGTAAGCTGCCCGAACGGGCTGTTTGTATGTTATGCTTCACGCTGGGCATATGCAGCCCACTGAGGATACGGAGCCGGGAGAAGGCTTGGAGACAGGAGATCGAAGGACCAGCATCACCTCCACATGAAAGTTTTCAGGTGACTTCCAGTAGGATCCAGAGAGCATTCTTCCGGTAGGATCCAGAAAGCTCTCATCTGGTTAATTTGGAATGATACTCCAAACATAACCCTCTAGCAACCCACTGCCTTCCAGATGTTACCGCCACTCACCCTCTGGTACAGTGCCTCAAGTCAATTTTGTTTTTCTAAGAAGCCTTCAACGGTCTGGGGGAAGCAGCGACGTGGAAGTTTGGTTTTATATCTGTACGGAGTGTATCAATTTGTTTTTATATACATCCACTGAGTTACATAAACCACTATTATTCCATGGAGATTCAAAGAGGCTTATAGCTATGAATGCAATAAAATCGATAAAATAAATATAAACTGAATAAAAAAGGATTAACTCTGAAGGAACAGAGAATTGAGCCCGGAAGCTGGAGAAAGTGGGAAGGTATGCACCATATTCTAAAACACCAGAATCACTCTATGTGTAGGGCACGCTGGGCTTCTGCACACTGAGAGATTGCCTTGGAAACTACAGAAAAAGGGGGATGAGAGAGTGAGGCAATCTCTTCGTCTTAAATTTACCCATCACATAAGAGAAGTATCATGTATCGGATGAGTGCTCAAAATTGATCGATAAAGGCATTGACTGGCGATGGTAATTCCTTCAGTGCAAAACAAAGTTCGAGAGAGACAGGAGGACCACGGGGATGAGAAGGTGCCCTGATGAACTCTTCCCATGCAAAGTCCTCAGGTTCTGATGCACACAGGTGGGAAATATTGATCCGAAAGGAAGTTTTAATAGGTAGCAGAAGAAATCGGGGGCTCTGAAGGTTGGTGGCAGTGACACTAGCACTTTGTGGTGGTTTCAATAAGGTCGCCCAGGGAGTGGCACTATTTGGAGGAATGGATTTGCTGGAGTAGGTGTGGCCTTGTTGGAGGAAGCGTGTCACTGTGGGTGTGGGTAACGACACCCTCTGTCTTAACCACATGGGAGTCAGTCTTCTAGTGAACTTCAGATGAAGATGTAGAACGATCAGCTCCTCCTGCACCATGCCTGCCTGGATGCTGCCATGCTCCTGCCTTGGTGATAATGGACTGAACCTCTGAACCTGTAAGCCAGCCCTAATTAAATGCTGTCCTTATAAGACTTGCGTAGGTCATAGTGACTGTTCACAGAAGTAAAACCCTAACCAAGACATAGTTCATTCATTTGATGCATATGTATGGAGCTCTTTGTGGGCTTGACATTGAGCTAGTTGTAATGTGAGTTTTCACTGTCAATTTGCTTGGCATTTGAATCACCTAGAATGCATACATATCTCTGAGGTTGTTTCTGAAGAGGTGGAACTGAGACAGGAAGATTCACCCTGAATGTGGGTGGTACCATCCCATGGGCTGGAATGCCAGCCTGAATAAATAGAAGGGAGAAGCAAGATGGGCACCATGTAATGTTAACAACTGGCTTATATTGCTGCCGCCATGAATTACCCTCTGTGACAGACTGTGTTCCCTCAAACCATGATCCCAAGCAAAACCTCCCTTGCCTAAGTTGCTTCTTGTCAGATATTTTGCCACAAGGAGAAAAGTGGATGACCACACACATGAATATTAATATATCATGCCTGTCTTTCAGAAGCTTATAGCCTAATGAGGAGATGGTACAGAATAAAATGTATTAAATCATTCCAAGTATTTATTGAGAAACTATTACATACCAAGGCAAGTGCTGAGGGCTGGGTATATGAAATATGACTGTAGCAACCACTTTCTGTTGATTAGAATTTTATAAATAAATTAGAAATAACCAGGATATTTTTTGGCTTGTTTCAAGAGAGATTAACAGCAAGATTGACTGCTAAAAACCGTAAAGATTGAACAGAGTTGGTACAGCTCCAACTAGTATACAATGAAACAATTCTACGACTTAAGCGTTCTCCTCTCTAGGGCAACTTCTTGGTAGGTTTATTATGAGTACATGGTTATCTAATTTTTCAAAAATAGTAAGGTTCTGCAGGTTGAGGTTGTTGTTACATAAAACAATGACTGTTTTCCAAATGATGGAATCTGGGGAAAAAGAGCTGAGTTTCTTAGGAAAGGAAAATTCAGAAAGAGCAGACATATAGCATGTCATAATACACCTGTCCCATGTCTGTGGAAGGCATTACTAATAGTTCACAGAGCTCCTTCCTGTCAGAAGACATTACTAATAGATCATAGAGCTTCTTTCTGTCATGCTTGAATATGGTCCCAAAATTCTTTCATTACCCCGTGCTAGATGGCCAGACCTCATCTTGGCACATAATATGATGTTCTTTTGTCCCTTGAAGATTTCCCAGGCTTTTTGAATATGTCCCAGCCCTTTATGCTACAGCATACCATGGAAATAATTTGAGGGTTTTTTTTTAAAAAATATTTTTCACTTTATATTTTAAGTGATTGAAATTGCTATCTGACAGTTGTTGAGAAAGACTGACAGCATGCTATGCCTAAGGACTTTCACAGCTTTAGAAAATAATAACAACACACATTCCATTTTATACAATATGCAGCAGCTTAATAGATTCCATGTTATCTATAGTAATTTCATTACCGTCATTATAAATCTCTTAGCCAAAATGACCTAAGTATCATTTCCTATGCAGGCACTATATGCTTTACACATATATTTTATTGAACCATTACAGTAGTCCTGTGGTGCCGGTGACATTAGGGTCTCCTGATATTTGGTCCCACCAAACATAAGTGTGTAAGTAGCAGGACTGCAATTGAAATAATCACCATGAGTCTTGAGGCTTGACTGACAAGTATCCTCACAGGCCTCTGTGTTCGACTATTTCTTCCTCAGTAGATGGTGATGTTTTGGGAAGTTATGGAACCATTAGAATGCAGAGCTATGCTGGAGGAAGGACACCACTGAGGGTCTGCTTTGAGGATGTAGATCCTCAGCTCACTTCCTGTTCTCTCTCTCTCTCTACTTCCTGTGTGTGTGCATGAAATGTGATCTCTTTGCTTCCTGACTGTTAGACTGGCCTCTGGTCATTTATTGCTACACCCTCCCTCTCATGATGGACTCTCTAGAACTGTAAGCCAAAAACAAACAAAAAAAAACAAACAAAAAAAAAACCCAAACCAAACCAAACCAAAAAAACAACCAACCAACCAATTAACCAACAAACAAAAACAAAACAAAACAAAACAAAAACCCTCTTCCCTAACTTGCTCTTTTGTCAAGATATTTGATCACAGCTACGGAAAAGGAAGTAATACTAGTGTCATCCCAGAAATGACGCTCATCCTTGCCAGCCCAGACAGTGACGCGGGACTGCCACTCAGCAAAAACATATTCATCTTTCTTCAGCTTCTCTCCTAATGTTTGTATTTGTAGCCCCTCCTGAGAGCCACCTATCTTTTAATTATAGGAAGTGCTATGAAGGCAGACGGCCCGATAATTCATTTATTTATATATTTATTATTTATTTTTAGATCTATGTGTAACTAGTACTTTTCATTACATTTATTTATTTATTTTATTTATCTGTTTGTTTGTGTGTGGGTGTGTCTGTGCCATGGTGCATGTGTGGAGAACTAAGGGCGATTCACAGGAGTCATTTTTCTCCTTTTACAGTGTGGGATCTCAAGATCAAATTTAATTCACCAGGTTTGGAAGCAAGTACCTTTATTTCCTTATGTATTGGACTATCTCACTGCCCCTATTTTAAGTTTTTTTTGTTTTGTTTTGTTTTGGTATTTTGAGACAGGGTTTCTCTTTATAGCCCTGGTTGTCCTGGAACTCACTTTGTAGACCAGGCTGGCCTCAAATTCAGAAATCCGTCTGCCTCTGCCTCCCAAGTGCTGGGATTAAAGGCATGTGCCACCACGCCTGGCAAGGATTTGCAAATTTTTTGTTTTGTTTTGATTTGTTTTGTTTTGTTTTGTTTTTGTTTGTTTTTTTCGGGGCAGGGTTTCTCTGTATAGCCTTGGCTGTCCTGGAACTCACTCTGTAGACCAGGCTGGCCTCGAACTCAGAAATCTGCCTGCCTCTGCATCCCAAGTGCTAGGATTAAAGGCGTGCACCACCACCGCCCGGCTTCTATTTTAAGATTTTAAACATTGGCGCTCTCTGTCTCTGTCTCTCTCTGTCTCTGTCTCTCTCTGTCTCTCTCTGTCTCTGTCTCTCTCTGTCTCTCTCTGTCTCTCTGTCTCTGTCTCTGTCTCTGTCTCTGTCTCTCTCTCTCTCTCTCTCTCTCTCTCTCTCTCTCTCTCGTGTGTGCATGTGTGTGTGTGTGCGGGCGCCTGCCCGCGTGTTTGTATGTGTATTCATGTATATGTGTATAAATGTAGCCATGCATATGCTGTAGTAGACATGTGAAGACCAGATGATAGCCTTGGGTGGCAGTCCTTGTACCTTATTGGAGACAAGATCTCTCCTGCTCACTATTGCTTTGCCATGCCTGCTGGACAATGTGAATAGGATTTTCTGCTGTTTGCCTCCCATTCCCCATAAGAAAGCTGAAATTGTTGAGACTACATGTACAGGTGTGTGTGTGTGTGCTGAGGAGCTGACCTCAGGTTGTCACACGAGATCTGCACAACCGAAGCTTTACCCACGAACCAATCTGTCCAGTCCCACAGGACCCAAGGTGAAACAAACAGTAACAAGCTGTGCCTTTGCACTTCATGCTCTGGGACCATCTTTTCCTTATATCAGTGGTTCTCAACCTGTGAATCTCGACACCTTTGGTGGGGTTGAACAAATCTTTTGCAGGGGTCACCTAAGACCACTGGAAATATCAGATATTTGCATGATAATTTTGTACCAGTAGTAACATTACCGTTTTGAAGTAGCAAAGAAAATAATTTTATGGTTGGGGGGGGGTGTCACCACAACACGAGGAACTGTATTAAAGGGTCGCAGCATTAGGAAGGTTAAGAACCACTGCTCTATATCAGGCTCCCCAAGCATCCTACTGACTCTGGGTCTTTGGGATGATAAGATACGTGGTTCTCTTTGAAGTAAAACATCTCAGCAAATAGCCACTGTCCTTGAGTGACTTCACGTGTAGGATGAAGATGTCACTGGATGTCTATGTCCAGGACTTGATGATGCAGAACGGATTTTTTTTGGAAGAGTCAGCTGAGCACTTAGAACACAGAGTTGCTGCAAAACGATCTGGAGCATGACCTGGACCATTGTAATACCGGGACAAAACTTATTAGCTATTAATTCCTACGCACAAATGCTAAACCCAAGTCTGTGCGAGAGAGCTCCAAGTCAAGCAATCACCAAGCCCTTCACAAGCTGTGTGACTTCATGGTGTGCCGTTGACGAGTTGACGACGATGGTGATAGTTGTAATTAAGGTCAGTACCATGGCCTCAGGAATGATGTAGGAGCTCTGTCGAGTACTTTACATGCATCATCTCACCCACTGGCTACACATTTGTCACTGGACAGCCTTGTTCTTCCCATGAGGACCTGAAAGCCCGGAGTGGCATCACTCTCTGGGACCTCTCATTAGGCTTGGGAGCTGGGATTAAAGCCTGCCCTGTGGGGCAGTAGTCCCCAGCGCTTGGGTACCCTCTGGGCTTGTTTGCTTCTTTAAGAGTCAGATTTTCCCTTATCAGAAAGGGTGTGACCTCGAGACTACTGTCATTTTTTTCAGCTTCTAAGTCCGAGGATGTGCTTTCTCTGACATGATCCTCAGGCAGCAAAGGGGCTCTTGCATTCTATTCTATTCTATTCTATTCTATTCTATTCTATTCTATTCTATTCTATTCTTTTACTATTGTGTTGTTTGTTTTTCTAATTGATCTCTATCAGCTCTGGGTCATTAAAACCCCCACAGCTCTTTGATGCCACAAACAAAGAGAGGCGGTGCTGCATCCACCACCCTCAGTGTGCATGGTTAATGTACGGCTTCTAAAAAGAAAACCAACTATCTGGCTGAAGTAGCAAGTTCTGTGTGAATGGTGAAGTAGACATAGGTAGAGCCTAGCTGAATGGACTGTAAATTTCTGTTTATTTACCACCAGCTCTAAGGGTTGACCCAAACCATGGCTCTCTTTAACAACCTCCGATGATTCGTTGGTAAACAGCACTTTATATTCATGGTAAGTGCACACTGGAATGGTGAGTTTAAATGCAGAAGTACATGAGGCATCCTGCAGCTCAGGTGAGCATCTATTATAGTGCCCATAATAGAATTAGTGATACGAAAGAACATAGCCTTCAAGGATTAAGATGCTATCACAGCAGAGTCCTTCCTGCACACCATTGGTTAGCATGGAGATCGTGGTGCAGGATGTTCCAAGTCGTTGGGATGGAAAGATTTCAAGTGTTTATTTAGTTATTTATTTTTGTATAATAAATTCCCAAATGGGGGCAGAATAGAACAGATTGTCCCATGAGTGCTATGGATAAGGCCTGTCAAAAGTATGTTACAGCTCATGGAGTACACTCGGTCAGGATAAGGACAAAGGGCTCTTTGTGCACTTCATACATGGTTACTGAGGACTCCTGTCCTACTCTATGTTGGGTGCCATTGGCCCAACACAGAGTCTAAGATAAAGTCTACGGAATCATGCTCTCCTATGTATAGAAATCTCTCCATATGCCTACTATGGTTCTGACTTTTGTCTCTAATTCCTCTCCTTTTGATGAAAAGATGACATTGTGGTTTGGTTTTAAGGGAATTTGACTTAGAGAAATTGGCTCAAGAGTGGAAAGGATAGAAAGACACTAGGAGAGATTAGATGCGATGGAATAATGAACAATCTAGCCCTGAGATGAACCTGTCTGTATTGTCCCTTTGTAGCATGCATACAGCTGTCCTCATTCGCGTGGCTGGCTTACTGTTGTGACCACAAGGACTCTCTAGAAGAACAGAATACGAAGAATGACTACATATCCAAGGGAGATTCATTAGATTGGCATGTACCAGAGGATCTTGGTAGCCCAAAGTTGAGGACTTGGGAGTAACTCAGTCTGCGAAGCAGGTGCTGACAGCCTAGAGAATTCCTAGGCAGGTAGTGGTCTCCAGTCCATGCTGGAGCTGGGAGAAGTGGGTTCTCATATCAGGGAAGGGATACAATGGTGTATAGAAACTCAGCCTTGAGTGGGAAGATATGTGGGCAAAAAGCAAAGCCTTTTCTTCACATCTCTCCGCTGCCCATGATGACAGCAGAAGGAGCCATCTGTATCTGGGGCAGGTTTTCCTACTTCCTATAACCCAATAAAGAGCATCCTTCACAGGTGGTGGCCAACACCTTGTCTTTCAGTTGGTTCTAGATCCAGTCAAATGGACAACAAGATGATCGAACAGACCATCTTTCCAGACTGGCATCTCACCTCCCTGGGAACAAGGAGTAAAGATGACATCCACCCCATTCCTCAGCTTCTATCCAAGAGCTGGTATCTGTAAATAGGTAGGAGATGAGTAAATGACTATCAATAGAGCAAGCAAGGAATTTCTGTGTAGGATTGGTCAAATGGGGAACAATGCACAGTCCCTCAGTTTCAGAGATATTATGGTAATTACCTGATTATCCATTTGTCTTGGTTATATAGTATTCCATTAGCCTGGCAGATGGACAGAAAGCAAAGAAAGGGCCTGCATTAAGATTAAACAAGAGAGGCCAGATGGGACAATGTAAAACTCAGCAAACATGTACCATTTATGAGCCAGGCATTATGGGATCGCAAGGGGAAGGCCACACAGGTGAGATTAAGATCAATTGTGTCAGAGTTTCAAAGGGGGCAAGACTGTGGGCTTAGGGGGTGAATGGTAGCCTCACAGAAAAGTCAGTGACTCAAGTAGAATTTGGATAATGCATGAGATGTTTCTAGAATAAAGGCAACAGGTACTCCAATAAAACCCAGAGGTGTCCTGAGCGCTCAGGGCACTGTTTACTTCTTTCGTTTGATTTCGTCTTTGTAGATCAATCAATGAAGCGAGACTGTAATGAGGAAGTAACCTGCCCGGGGGAGCTGTCACTTGAATGTGGGCCTTTCCAAGGGTCATTTTTTGCAGAATGACAATGATAGTTACAGTTATCGCCTTCTTTCTCTACATCGGGAAAAACCCGTTCTTTGTTGGATCAGTTCAGGATCCTTTGCCTGTAGACTTTTATGAGTGAATACTCCTCAATGAGAGTCTCGATCTCATTATATTGCAACTGTCCAGGAACATGGAGAGAGAAGCCCTTTGCATCTGTTGCTTCCTTCCCATGAATGAAGGCATCAATTTTGTAGTATAAGCAACTGATAAAGGAGAGGATTTCTCAACATAGATGGAAGTGTTCAGATGAGCTCAATGGCCTCCGGAGGCATGTCTTAGAAAAAAACCTAGATCCCAGATTGACTGCAAGTAGGAGTCAAGGATACAGGAAGAACAGAAGCGATGAAGACATCACTCAGCTGGCCCCGACCCAGTGAGACCCTTTCCCGAGGCACAGGAAACAGTTTCCTATCATGAGCCCTGCGTGGCCATCACGGCAGGCAACAAGATGACCTGGAGGTCCCTGAAGATGTTAAGAATATTTGAATGGCTACCTTGATGCCAGGAGAAAAAGACGGAGCATATCCGACCAGTGCATACTCAGGTCCTCTTGCTTAGGGAAAGGCTAAGCTCTAGTTTAGACATTCACCCTGTGTTGAATACTTGAAGTTAGCAATGTAGCAGCACATTCCACACTCTCTGGAGTGGACACGGGCTTGGCTGAGCTCTGGGAAGCCGTAGAATTGAGAGCAGGAGGCCAGGTGTTTCATGTGACATACATGCTTAGTGTGTTCCATGCGGGCCTCCGCTTAGTTCTATGCTTTCAGCAGCAGTTCTCAACCTGGATGTTGCAACGCCTTTGGAGGTCGAACGGCCACTTCACCTGGGTCATGTATCAGATATCCGGCATACCAGATATTTACATCAAGATTTGTAAAAGTGGTAAAATTGCAGTTATGAAGTAGCAACGAAAATAATTTTATGGTTGGGGTGGGGGTGGGGTCACCACAGCATGAGGAACTATATTGAAGGGTCGCAGCATTAGGAAGGTTGAGAACACTGCTTTACAGGGTGTGTGTGTGTGTGTGTGTGTGTGTACATTACCTTGAATTCCTGAAGGTTCAGTCAAGGTAGACTGCACCTCTTGGACTTTTCTGGTGACAGTTCATGCAGACTGCTGCTTATGGCAAGGCCACTTGTGAGGAACCCCAGTTGCTAGTATTTAAATGCAAATCTGCAGATTTGAGACTTGTGGGGAGGGGTCAGCACAGAGCAGCACGCTTCTCGGCAAGAGAAATGACTGAAGCTGAGTTTAGGCTGGCTCCACATGTGTATCTCTCTGCTCCCTGGCTCCGTGATGTCCTCCACTGCTCCCATGTATAAATCCTTTCCCCACCCCCTCCTTCTCTATGGCAAGAGCCCTTAGCATTCTTGTTTGAGTCTGACATCAAAATCACTTGGAAAACAATCCTCAGTTAACCAGAAAAGGCCATGTGGTGAGTTCAAGAAATAAATATTTGCACTTGTATACTGTTGGATTTTGTGTTGTTTACTATAGCACTAGAATTCTGGTTCATTCTTATTGATGAATAGAAAATCAGTAATAAGTTTTATTTTTATAGTGTGTGTGTGTGTGTGTGTGTGTGTGTGTGTGTTTCTACATATCAGTTCAGTATCTGTAGAGATCAGAAAAAGGGCATCAGATTCCCTGGAACTGGGGATACAGGTGGTTGTGAACAGCCTGATTTTAAAATCTGGGAACCAAACTGGGGTCCCATGGAAGAGAGGTACAGGTTATTAACTGTTGAGCCACCTCTTCAGCCTCAGCAAGAAGAATTTATATAGCAAGTTTTATGTATTAACATCAGGCTGAGCCCATTTGAAGGCGGTAGCAACTTGGGGTGGAAGATTTACTTTCTTAACTTGTTGATGAGGAAGTTGAAAGTCAAAGAGGTTAAAGCAGTTTCACGTCATCATTTGAACTGACCCTTGCTTTTAATCACTTTGCTATGCCATTCACCCTGATCCGACAACCATTGTTATGCTTGCATCAGACAGGAGGGCAAAACTCCAAACTCTTAGTATCTTAGCTAGAGATCCCTACAGGAGACAATTTTCTAAACTTTGACAAAGCTTCGCCTGGTCTGGAGAAGAAAGTAAGAAAGCAGAATTAATAAACTAATATTCTTGGCCTATAGAAGCCTGGTATGTTTCTGAGAAGAAAAGATCAGAGTCATAGGTATGTATATATAATTTCATATCATAACATAGTATTCCCCATTTATAAAAATATAATTGTATTACACCACTAATTTCATGACATGTTGGAAGTCACATAAAATACAAATATAAATACTTATTACCTATAAATTATTGGACAAGAAAATTTGGGAGAATATATATATATATATTATATGTAATATATGTAATATATTATATATATATATATATATATGTATGTATATATACACATATATATATGTGTGTGTGTGTGTGTGTGTGTGTGTGTGTGTGTGTGTGTGTGTGTGAATGAAATCTGTTTTGGAACTAATGATTTGTATAATATATTTTGAAACTACAGGGTATATACTGCTTAATGTCTTGTTACTGGATAATTATAGGCCAACGATATTGTTTGTGTGAATGGATACCATTTCCACGGCAGTTGTCAAATGACTTCAAACCAAATTAATAATGATACACCAAAACCAAAGTAATTTGTAATTAAGACAACAAGAGTCTGTACAGTCTACGGAGCACCGTTAACCAACCAAGACACACTGGTAATAGGTTGACAAAGGACCCCTCCAGAAGCAAGCAGGAATTACAGCTGTCTGTGCGAGTTTGTGTAGAAACTTGCAACGTTGCCAGGCATTGTGTGGGAGCCAGGACTGTTGGCAGAGCAATGAATTAATGTCCTCAATAAACCAGCAATGTGCTAACTTGAATTTATGAAGACCGAAACGTAGTGATCTCTAATTGCCCACTTTATAGTCCTTGGGTCTGCAAATTAAATCGGGTCAGTTTGCTTTCAGGGAAGTAGTGGCTGATTCCAGGGGCCTGTTGCTTTCAGTGAGATAACTTTCTAGAAGTCTGTTGAATCGGATTGCCCACAGCCCCGATTTCCATGTAAATCTGGCCAATTATCTGCCCAACTGAAGACCGAAGCATGGGACTTCTGCCCCTCGTGCATTTTCACATTGGTCTTTGTGGGTCTGTGGGTTGACTCTGAGGATGCATTCGCCTCGCCAGAAGGCTTGCGGATGGATAGAAGAGTAACTTGTATTGAGAACTTATTGGGTTTGTCCTGACTCTGGCTGGGCTTCACCCTTCGTGAGAGTGAGAGGATGCCACTGTTGTCAGTTGTGAACCAGCAGAAGGATCTGAGGAATCTCCAGTGTGAGTGTGAGTGTGAGTGTCAGTTGTACCCTTGGCTGGGAAAAGCTGACTTTTTGTGGCTTTGCCTCATGGGCCCTGTCTGGACCACCATCCAGATAATTTCTGACTCGCCCCCCCCCCCAATCTCCCCTGTCTTGCACTTTCTTCTCTTATAATGAATGGCAAATGAGTAACTTGAGAGCTGTTCCAATGAGCACTGAGGTTTTCCAACTATAAGCATTTTTTTAAAAAAAAATCAAGGTTGATGATTGCTAGCTTAAAAAGTATCTTGGAGGTGCCCACTTTTCTTACATGTTTTCCTAACTTTTTTTTTTTTTTTTGGTTTTTTTGAGACAGGGTTTCTCTGTGTAGCCCTGGATGTCCTGGAACTCACTCGGTAGAAGAGGCTGGCCTGGAACTCAGAAACCCGCCTGCCTCTGCCTCCCAAGTGCTGAGATTAAAGGCGTGCGCCACCACCACCTGGCTTTTTTCTAACATTTTGATAGCCAACCTATAGATTGAACTGTGTTCTCCAAAACAGAGGCAATGAGTTTCTAACCTCCTGATATCTCAGGATGCCATCCTACTCAAAATCAATCAATCAATCAATCAATCAATCAATCAATCAATCCAGGATCTTTACAGAGATAATGGACTAAAATGAGACAGTAGTGTGAGTTCTGATGTGTTATGATTGATGTCTGTATTTTACCCATGGGTCTGGGGATAGCCCAGGTCACAAGAAGCTTCAAGAAAGACAGAAATCTGATTCTCTTAGTGTTAGCATTCTGTGTAAGCTCAGCTCCACAGTTACCTGGTAATAGCCAGGTAGACCCGACCCACTATAAAAGGGGCTGCTTGCCTTCTCCTCTTCCTCTTCCTCTTCCTCCTCCTCACTGCCTTGTTCCTTTCTTGTTCTTTTGTTCTTTCTCTGCTTCCCTTCTCTCTTCTCTCCCCATTCCCTTTCCCCCTCTCTCTCCACATGCTCACGATTGGCCTCTACTCATCTACTCTCCTTCTCTCTCTCTCTCTCTCTCTCTCTCTCTCTCTCTCTCTTTATCTTCCTTTCTCTTTCTCTACTACCCTCTTAACTCCTGAATAAACTCTGTTCTATACTCTACCATCATGTAGCTGGTCCCTCGGGGGAAAGGGATGCCTCAGCATGGTCCTGCAGAGGCATCCCGTTCTTCCATAGACCCTCCTCTCTTTATCTTTTTATAAACACAACACTTAGATTCTGGAATTTAATAAAATTTTATTGTTTATCCCACCCACCTATAACAGTCGTAGGACATTGGTGCTTCATTTTCCTGACTGTATTGATTTCTTAAGATATAATTCAGTGTGATGAGCGTTTCCAGATGAAGCAGGATGCAGAATGGAAGGCATCCGACCATTGCATCTATGCCACTCCCCTTCCACTCCCACTCTCACCCCTCCAGGGACCGTACTCCACTCATTTTGCCATCTCTGTCTCTCCAGTA
This sequence comes from Mus minutoides, assembly GCA_902729485.2. Lineage (NCBI taxonomy): Eukaryota > Metazoa > Chordata > Mammalia > Rodentia > Muridae > Mus > Mus minutoides. The sequence continues at coordinate 383,031 of LR749980.1, forward strand.
CATAGGTAAAGTGAAACTTCTCCTGACACACACTTGATCCCTTCTTCAGCTCTTGCTAGAGAAGCTATACACCAAATGCTTCTATTTCCCCTCAGCTTCTTTTCTTTCACCCCCTCTTGAAGGAATGTCAAGCAGTCTTATGCCTTCAACACTTTACCAAGGCAAGCCCTACAGTGAGCCTAAAAGTAAGCCAGTAGGATCACCACAAGCCTTCCGTAGGTTGGTGCTAATATGCTTATTGTCCTTTAAATAGCTTCTCTGTTTTCGCCCAGTGTGCTTCTAGGAAGAGATGCCTGTAGTACTGGTTACCTCCTATTTCAACAGACATCTCTCCATTCCTTTGGAATGATTTCCCTTAAATCTTTGTTCTAAGACTCAACCCTCTCCCTTCCTCTTCCCTTCCTTCCTCTTTTCTTTTCTTTTCTTAGATAAGATCTTGTATAGCCCAGGCTGGCCCCAAACCCAGTTGAGGATAACCTTGAATTCCTGATCCTCTCGCTTCCAGCTACCAAGTAATTCCAAGAGTGATTGACAGATAAGCCCTTCAAACACCCAGTGACTCCGAAGAATTCTCCTCTTACGCTCATCTTGCCTTGCAGAATTCCCATCGATCCTCATATTCAATGCAGCCCAACTCAACTACGGGTCACGTCTCGCTTCTTCCTAGTGTTCCTTGGTCTTCAAGCTAGGTCATCTTCCCAGTATGTGAGAAGACCACCTCCCAATGGATCAGATCCAACTCATCACTCCTGATATCTTATGTCATCTCCTAGAAGGGAAGGATAATGACTCACCCTTCAAAAAGTCTATAAAAAGCAAGAGCTTCTCCCACTGGCATGACTCATGCTTTGGCCCAAACCACCATGGCCTCACACCTGTTCAACAGCCTCATAATTGGTTCCCATGATTCCATCCTTGACGGAGCCTTACCGATGTGATGATAGACTGATTTAAAAAAAAAATAGCTTTTCTTTTTTTGTTTTTTTTTGAGACAGGGTTTCTATGTGTAGCCCTGGCTGTCCTGGAACTTACTCTGTAGACCAGGCTTGCCTCGAACTCAGAAATCCGCCTGCTTTTGCCTCCCGAGTGCTGGGATCAAAGGCGTGCGCCACCACTCCCAGCTAAAAAAATAACTTTATTCACATGCTACACAGTCTACTCATTTTAAGCAAACAGTTGTACCATTTTAAATATATTTACCAAACTGTATAACTGCCATTATACTACAGTTTAGAACCCTGGTTCCCCTTCCACTTGCATAGGGATTAGTGACTTGTTACTTCCAAACATTTCATGACTTCTTGCTCCCACACAATTCTAAAGGTGTTTCCTCTGTCTGTAGACTGACATGTCTTGGACACTCAACATGGCAGAATCACAGTTTATTTTTTTCATCTGTCTCTGACTTCCTTAAATGAGTATAATGTTTTTTAAGGCTCTCTCTGACAACAGCTCACATCGGTATTCCACAGTTTCAAATCATACAATACTATTTTACCAGTACGGATATATTACTTTAGGCACATCAGTTGATGGACATTTGAGTTGTTTCCATTTTGGGGTCAAATACAAAGAATCTGTTTATGAGTGTTTGCTAATAGGTTTTTGCCCAGACATGTGTTTTCACTTCCTGTTGGGTATAGAGCAAAGGGGTAGAATCAATGAGTCATTCAGCAACTCTATGTTTAATGTTCTGTGGAACCGACAGACATTTCCCAACATGATGGTGGCACTTTACAGTCCCACCAGCAGGGCCGAGAAGGTCTAATTTTTCTCCATCTGTGCTATAAGCTGATGGTTTTGCCTACAGCGCTCCTAGTGGATTTGAGTGAACAATCATCAGGTAGATTGAAATCACACATCGCTGTTTTTCTTCGCTCCAGACAGCTGTTGCTCATGGTCAAACCTTCAGTCCAGATGTTAGCTATTTGGATGCTGTGTGACCCACCTCCCACACTCTTCCGGTCCAGTTCTCTTGCCTCCTTTCCTGCTACATCCCCCATGACTTAATCAGCTCCACCCTTTTTGGAGTCTGTGCTCATTGGTCTTTCTAGGATCTGTTTTAGTTTTTGTTTTTTTTCCAGATGCTCTTTGAGGCTGCCCTTCCCAAACTTAGGGACCCCTATCCCCCATTCTGCTCATGCCACTCTGTAGCCCTTCCCACCTGGCATCCAACACTATCTAAACATTTGAACTTTACTCTCATTTTTTTCCATGCCGTTCTTCTCCTCACTATCTCCTTCATCCATCCATCTCTTCCTTCGTCCCTGCTTCCCTCCCACTCTCATACTGAGGGTTCAACATAAGGCTTCCTGACTAATAGGAAATTAATTACTCTACCTTCAGCTCTATTTCTTATTTATTTATATTTATTTTTTATTATTTATTTATTTATTGAAATAGTCTCCTCAAAATGCCCAGGTTGCCTTGATTTGCCGTCCTCTTGCCTTACTTAGCCTTCCTGAAGGCTGAGATTTCTTTTTTCCCTTTATTTATTTTAAAGTTTTTAAAAATTATTATATCTAAGTACACTGTAACTGTCTTCCCCAGAAGAGGGAGTCAGATCTCATTACGGATGGTTGTGAACCACCATGTGGTTGCTGGGATTTGAACTCAGGACCGTTGGAAGAGCAGACGGTGCTCTTAACAGCTGCGCCATCTCTCCAGTCCTGAGGGCTGAGATTTCAAACAGGGTCTTCTAAAAACAGCTTTCCCCCTCTCTCCCCTCCCCTCCCCATTCTGACATTTACTCAGGATCGTGTCTGCCACACAAAAGGAACTCAAAGGTACTGCGTGAGCGAATAAAAGAGTCACCTGACAGAACTCTGAGTGACTTTGCTTTAAGTCCAAAGAAGTCTGTCTGCTGTCCCTCTGCCTCATACCACAGACAGAAAAGAAAAGCATTGTGAAGCAGAAAGACCTTTCAACAGGTCAGTAATAGAGGCCACGAGGGTTCATTAGCTTAGGTCTTCTTCTGATCAGGCCTGTCGTGCTCAGGGTCTGGACAGAAACTGATTAATTCAAACGTAGTAAATGTATGATGTGTTTATGTATTTATATACATATACAATATTATACAGACATATGATACACACACACACACACACACACACACACACACACACACACACACACACACAATGTGTTGTGGTTTGTTTTGCCCTAAATACTTTTTTAGTTATTTTAGAATGAGGGGGAAATAGGGAAGAGAGGAATGACATTAACATATCTGACACAAGGAAAGTGCTGGAAATTTGCTCTTTTGAACCATCAGAAAATGCTAGGCATCATTATAAAAATAATTACAAAAGTCATGGGCATATGTGCGTGCACACCTGCCACTGATCCGCTGTGATAATCTGAATCAATCACGTAGCAATCCTGATAGAGTCTCCCTATTCATACAACTACATCATCTTTTACATGCTCCTAGCAGCAGCACGACAGATTCTATCACATGTTTTCACCTAATTATGTATTAATGCTGAATTAAGTTTTAGGACATGAGGTACTGGCAATTGGCAGCCATCAGCAAAACAAAAACAAAATAAAGAAAACCCAAAACAAACAAATGAAAAGCAAAGCAAAACAAACAAACAAAAAAGCAAAATGGAAAGCAACAACAAAAACTAACAAACCCCAATCTGAGCATAGGGGCAGAGTTTAATGCATTCTTGTATCTGGGTTAGGAGAGATCAAGCTTTGTGTTGGCAATATGGGGAATTGAGTTACCTTTTCTGACAGTGGTAGGACCTACTGATGGATACATTGTATCTGCCAGCTTGACCAACCAAGCAGGAAACAAAATCAAGAGTTTCAAAACAGTTGAAGAGCTTTTATAGTTAGACCCTAATGAGGACTCTAGATTCTTTTAGGGACCACAAGAGTATGTCCTGTAAAACCCTCATTATCCAGAATGGGGTACTTAAGGCCAGGACAAGAAGGAGGTGGTACCTGAAGAGAAGAAGATGAGAGCTTTGAGCTGGGGAAGAAGATGGATGCTCTTATGCATGATAGATCATCAGCCTTCTTGCTCCTGTGATTTTGGGGGAATGGAAGAATTTGGGGATGAGGAGCATTTGTGGCCCTTGTGAAATTAATTCTTCTAAAACAAAATACTTATTAATAGGGAGTGAAGGCACCAGCCTACATGATGTCGTGTTTTAAAGCTGGCCCTTTCTATGACAGTTGCATCTGTGATTGACATGTTCGTCTGTTGATTGACATGTTTTGAGGTTACCTCAGCTTAGAGGTTCTTTAGTGGGTCAGTTTCCAGGGGGTTGTGGCTGGAACGTAAGCTACGGGTGGGGCTTCTGGGCACAGCCTACCTAGAAGAGCGAGGATGAAGGACACTGAAGAACACAACAGCATGGTCTGGAAATTCTCCCAGCCACCTGAGCGTTCTCACCGCCCTCCAATTCTGTGTGATCCTAGCATAGCTCCATGCTCGAGTCCCTGGGGCTGTCTTGGCTTGCGGCTCTCTCTGTTCGTGTCTCTGAGCATGTGGATTCAAGAAGGGAACCTTGAGCTCAGAGGTGGTCTGTAGTTTCATGCCGAGCATCGGGGGTTGATTAATTAGAAGTGATTTCCTGGAGCCATTTGCTGAGAAAGATGGTTTATCTAGGTTCAGCAGAAAAGAAATCCCTCCTTGGATCAGCAATGTTGGGCCTTCCACGAGGGGTGTAAACAAGTATGAGCAAGCCGTGCATTCACAATATCAGATCCAGTTCATCCCTCCTAACCTTAGGGAGGGGAAGTGGCCTGCTCCAGGTCACACAGCTAATGAGACAGCTGGTAACACACCCAGGTTTCCTTCCTTGGATGCCAAGCTACCTGGAAGCATGCTGCTTGGGAGTTACTTTGATACAGGCTTCTGCTTCTTCAGGACAGCCAGCCACACAGTGTGTAGGAAGATATGAAACTGGGTTGGACTGGGCCTGGGACAACAGTTGAGCAGCCTGCTTTGGTGAAGTTCTGTCAACTTTTTCTTTTGGTTCACCGGGGTCTAAAATAACCCAGGTGGGCTTCCATCCTCTGTGGAACCTGCAGGTTGATGGAGCCCGCAAATGCCACTCTTGGAGCAATTAATCTTTCTAAAGAAGTTTATCATTTTATGGAGACACAGGGAGTATCATGCCTCTTTCAGATAGTTTAGCGTTGAAAGGACATGACGTCCTTGTGCTTTGGAATTCAGCATTAGATCTTCCGCTAAAGGTAGAGGTGTTTTTGACTAAGGCATCTGACAGTTTTCATCTTATGATGTGCTCTCTCATGGACGCTAATTCCCACTTCACGCTCTCAGGTGCAAGCTGCCCTTCAGGACTGTCTTCAGTGGAAGGAGTTGTCTAGGCTGTGCCGTGTTCCTTCTCCAGCGGCAGACTACATTTGCAAACTGGTAGATGTCTATACTGAGTCTATAGAGCAACTACGAATGGCTCCCCTACCTTCAGTTTTTCCTGTGGGATTAACGGGAACATCACTTAGCCTTTTCTCTTTGCTCCATCCTGTTTTCTTCCTTTCTTGGAAAGTGTTATCCCACATTTACCCCAGTCCACATCCCACGTGCATGTCACCCTCACAGACATTCCCAGAAATATTATCCCAATCGGGTTTAAATAATTTAATTACCATAGAACAAGCCATTACAGACACACCTGTTATCAGATTGGCATCCATACACTCCTTAGGCACAATCTTTAAATAAAGATAATAGCATTGTAACTTTACAAGTACGACCTGAGTAGCCTGAATACCCATAAGCCCTTCTCCTAAAGAGAAGATAACAATTTTAAACAGTATTAACATCTCTTGGTAGTCTATGATTTAAATACTATGATATATAGTTAACTTTTAAACATTGGTAGAAGATCAATATATTTTATATTTAGCAATAGAGAATAAAAAAGAAAACAAATCCAAACCCATACATTTACTATGTATATGTGCATGCATGTGTGTACATGTTTGTATGTGTGCATTTACGGGTGTACACATGTGTGTGTCTTCACAAACATTCATAACAAAATAAGGGAATACTTAGGTCTGAGAATTATGATCTTTTGCTTCTATAACTGGTCATAGCTGGTGTTTATTACTGTCTTTTCTTGTTGCCTACTCTGGATTGGACTTGCTTGAGTCCATTAAGCTGGTCCCAGCTCTTTATGTAAATTGCCTTGGGAACGAGAGCCTAAGCCACCAGCTCTGTCTAGACTGGGCTTTTGTAGCATTTCATTGATCTTAGAGACACAGGGCAAGGTGTCCTCTATTACAAATATGTCCTCTATTACAGGTCTAGGGCTTCTTACCTTCATTATAAACAACCCGTCTAATTTCCTCTTGAATGTTAGAGTCAATGAGCATATACCACGATGTCTATTTCTGTCTATCCAGTCTGAGACACAAGGAGCCAAGGCTATGTGGCTCACAATGTTAACATTGGTTCAGTGAGTGGGTTCACTGCTGTGTCTGTTGGTGACATCACTCCTGTATGTAATATCCTCAGGTTGCTTGTGTGTCACTGGAGACAATGTTGAGGGGGTATATCCCCACTGCAAACTCTTAGTTCTTAACTCTTGGAGTAACACCACCATATATTAGAGAATGAATCAGAAAATATAAAGCCTTCTATAGAATGTTTGCCCCAGTCCCTCAGGGTATTATGACCTGGCTGGCCCTGCAACTGCATCCTCCAACGGCCAGTCACTTCTGTCAAGCTAGCTGCTTCATCAGGATGATGGAAAACACAATAAGGCCAGTGAGTTCTGTAAGCATAGACCAATGTCCCTCCTCCTCAGTAAGTTTTTGGGTCATGCTTTATTCTCTGTAGAGGATCATGGTGAAGGACCAGGAGGTCTTTAAATTCACAGATGCTAGCTTGATCAGAATTTCACTCAGAGGCATGAAACCTATATTCAGTACTTCTATCCCATGGACATCCATGTTCAATTGACCCCTTGTAATCAAACAACCACTCAGAAGCTGACGAATGGCAGTGGGACAGTACCACAGTACAGACTCATTGTTGGTCTGTTCAGTTGACATTCAGGGATGGTCATTTTCAAGTTGAGCCCATAAATAGTGTCCATCCTTGTCACCATGACTGTCTTGCTCAAGAGCCTGTTGGTGATGACAGACATAAGTTGGGGAAAGAGGCTGACAGCTGTCCTATCTACTGAATTATTTAAATCTTCCTTCATTGAGATCTTCTCTCTGTGTGAGCATTCATATAAAGGACAAACATACATTCTTTTGCTCATACAGAGTGATCTGTTTGCATATCACTTCTTCAAATTACCATGTCAACAGTTTTTTTAAATCATACCCTATCAGCGATAGTCAAGCCAAATAATTAGCTACAGCTCATGAGTCGGTATATAACTGCATGTCTAGACATCTCCTTCCAAGTGAAGCACATTACCTAGTGTCCTGACCTCTAGGGCTATTTTCCCTCAGCATTGCCCTTCATGGATGTTCCAGAGAGGGACTACACTGCTCCAGATACTCTTTAGGGTTTTGCCTTCATAACATGGAGGACAATCTACAAGGCGGAGCTTTGTGTTCCCTTCCTCCTCCAGATGATTGTTGGGATATTCCAAAGAATGCATAGGTTCACAGTAGCTGTGGGGACCATGGACCACTGGGCCACTTCTTCCTATGACTTACCTGTGCCTTTGTGCCTATTGGAACCTTATGCATGATGCACGGCTGCATGACTTCCATGTAATGAAGGGGTGTTGATGAGTGTGCCTAACTTTTACATTTTAAGGATGCAGGGTTGATGATTGCATGCTATTACTTAAGTTCCTCATAAACTGGATAGGTCACCATCATCAGCAGTGTGTCTCAAACAAGCAATGGAGTCAGTCTCTGATGTTGTGATAAAAGAGATATCTTTGGTACCCTCTGACACGTGGTCATTGACCTATCCACTGAATTTTTTTCTGTCCCCATCAGTAAAGAAAAATCAGAAATATCTTATATTCTGTGTGGAGAGCTTTTGGACCACCTGGTGGGAATCTGACATTGGCCAAGGACAAGGAAATGGGCTTCAGGCAGGAATCTGACATTGGCCATGACAAGGAAGTGTGCTCAGGCAGGAATCTAATTTTAGGCTAGAACAGGGAAGTAAGTTCAGGCAAGAATTTAATTCTAGGCTAGAACAAAGAAGTAGGCTTCAGGCAAGAATGTGACTTTGGGCTAGGACAGGGAAGTAGGCTCAGATATTTTGATCATCCTGACAAGCCCTTAGAAACAGTGATCACAAGAGTGATCATGGGACTTTGTTTATTGCCTTGCTTGTTCCTTGACCATTTGTATTTATTATACTGCTTGACCTTAGTACTTGCATATAATTAAAATGAACTGGCTTGGGTCATGCTACAATGTTGTCTGTCTTTTTTTTTTTTTTTTTTGTCCTTACTTCTTCACTGGAGAACCTGTTGAGTGATTGAGCTGGCTTGGCCAATTCTGAGGAAAGTGCATGCTCAAGAGAGGACTTCATCATTTGTCCTTCTCATTGTCATTCTTTCTTCTGACGAGGCTATGTGCAGAGAGAACACTACACTTCTCCTTTACGTCCATGGCTTCTCAGTTCTTGGCTCGGATAAGCATTTAAGTGGATATTTTGAAAAAAAAAAAGTGTTTTAGAAGGCAAAAGATAAACTTACATAGACAAATTACTAAGCTGGGGGTGTTTTCAGACAGCAGGTTTGCAGCATCACCTGAGACATAGCCTCTTAGGAAAAGGATGAGCTATTTCGTTTTTCCCTTTTGTTCAATGAGAATGGTCAACAGCCAATCAGGTCCTTTAGGTTCTAGGTCACCTTCTTCCAAACTTGGCCTTAGTGCTTCATTCCATTTACTATGTGACGTGGACCAAGACCAGGAAAGAACTCCCTGGTGCATGTAGCATGCATGGCAAGAAGCTCTGCCACTTGACCATAAAACCTGGAAGATCCTAGACACTATTAATCTGCACATTAGAACATATTGTGTGGCATGTATAGCAAGTCCTGAGAGGTATCATGGTGGAAACCCGTAGGGCTCTAGATAAATTCTTGTGCTTTAGAAAGCAATGTATTTTTGCAAAAAAAGATTTCTGAATTTCTTCCAATCCCTGAAAGATTAGAACATCTGACGATGGCCCATTAAATACCATCAATATCAAAGTTGACCACCATGAACTACGGGCTTTAGAATTTCTGATGACTGAGAAGAACTCTTAATTGGTAATAATCCCCCTGCTCCTCTTCTTTTTCTCTCCTCACCTATTCTCCTTCCTCTTCTTTCTCTTTTTCCTTCTTCCTCTTCCATCTGACATCAACCATAAATAGGACCAGAATGCTTAAGTAGCTGCACACACAAGTAGATGAGTGTGTTCCATTCCACTCTCTACTCTTGTCTACTCCCTCTTCCTTGGCATACCCATGGTCACATAGAAGAATCCTTGTGACTGGACAGCAGAGGAGAAAAGAATAGAACATAGTTCTTAGATGAGATGTTTCAGTATATAGTTGGAAGCAAGATGGCAGCAGGCTGAAGATGTTCTATAACTCTGTCCAGTGAGAAAAGGCAAACTAAGTCTATGAAAAAACCAACACATATAGGCTGATGGTGTAGACTGATAGTGTAGAATGATGGTGTAGATTGATAATGGAGGCTGATGTTATAGACTGATGGTGTAGGCTGGTGTATAGACTGATGATGTAGGATGATGTGGTGAATGGGGGTGATTGGCCAGGTGTTTAGAAGTAGTGTTAGAAAATGCTCTATTCTCATTAAGAAAAAAGCACACATTGAAGGAGTTACAGAGATCATGTGTGGAGCTGAACCAAAGGATGGACCAACCAGTGACTGCAGCAGCCGGTGATCCATCCCATAATCAGCCACCAAACATAGACACGATTGCATATGCCAGCAATATAGTGCTGAAATGCCTTGATATAGCTGTGGGAGGCTATACCAATGCCTGGCAAACTTGGAAGTGGATGCTCACAATCAGCTATTAGATAGAACTCAGGACTCCCAAGGAAAGAGCTAGAGAAAGTACCCAAGGAGCTGAAGGGGTCTTCAATCCTATACATGGAAGAATAACAGGAACTAACTAGTACCCCCAGAGCTCATGTCTCTAGCTGCATATATAGAAGAAGATGGCCTATTTGGCCATCATTGGGAAGAGAGGCGCCTTGGTCATGCAGACTTTATATGCCCCAGTACAGGGGAACGTCAGAGCCAAGATGTAGGAGTGGGTGGGTAGGGGAGCAGGGTGGGGGATGGGGGAGGGTATAGGGGACTTTTGGGATAACATTTGAAATGTAAATGAAGAAAAGATCTAATAAAAATGGAAAAAAAAAAGAAAATGCTCTATTCTCTAGATGGTTCTCTAGAGAAGAAGTGTATGTGTGAGGAAGTAGGCCAATGGGAATAGTCTTTAAAGTCTGATAGCCTAGACCCATGTCTTGTCTACTCTGCTTCCTGACTGTGGATGCAATGTGACCAGCCACCCCATACTCTGATCGCCATGGCTTCCCTTCTGTGATGTCTCATCTTAAACTGCCAACAATGATAAACCATTCCTTTGTTGTCATAGCAACAAAACAAGGTAGTATGTATATAGTACATATTTGTTGATGAAGGGAATAGGACTCAGTTTGCTTAGGGGACTTGTTCAAGGCCAGACAGCTAAGTATCATAGCTGGGCTATGAGTGATGTCTTTGACTTGGATCAGGGTACATGTCACATGGGTCTAGTTTCTTCCTCTCTTTATGAGGATGAAAGTAAAGTCTCTTTTGGGTTAATATAATAATGACAGGAGTTAGCATAGATAAGTGATAACTGACATGCATTGGTTTGACTTACTGGCTTTCTAACTTTGCAGTTGTGTGTAAAGAAGCAGAGTTTATATAGTGGAAGCAGGTAAACTGTAGAACTTTCTCCAGGCTAGTGAGAAGTAGATGGAAGATCACAGCAAACTGGGTAGAAAAGCTGCCACATTTGGTAAGCGAGGGGAGTCGAACACAATTTTCTAATTTCTGATATTTTCTTCAAAAGACTTACTGGGACATGCTCTATAAGAAGTTTATAAACTTTGGAAAAAAACTATTTTTAATAATGCCTAACGCCTGTTAGTCATACATGGTAGATGTGTTTGTGGCTGTTAAGTACTGGATGTGAAATTTAGACTTGGATGCAGGTGCCTATTTCAGCTTCAGTGGTACCTCCCTGTGGCATCTTGAGGGCCCTGGTTAATTGTGGGACAGGGAACAGTGACTGAGGAAAGGAGACTTGTATATGATTTCCCTGTACATCCTTCATACATCCTGTGAATTGAGTATGTATGCCAAGCACATTGGTGGACACTGTGGGTAACCTAAAGGGAGTTAATTACATCGTTCTTGTGGATCCTTCTCTAGGACTTACAGCCACATTGAGTTCCAAACTGCTAAGGCGACGAGGAGGCTGAGGATAGTGAGCCAGCCCCCTGGCATCTGTGACTTTCTCTTGCCCCTGGACATTCCCCAATGCTGACATTGCTGACATCTGGACTCATCTGTAGGAAACCTGAGAAGGTGTCCTCTGTCATTGACTCCAACTTCACTTTGACTCCAGTCACTGTGTTTGTTCTCTGGCCTACCCCAGATCATTCCTAAGAAGGACCCGTTAGACATGTCCAATGTTGGCCTGACCCGCTTAGGACCAAAAGCTGGGCTTCTGTGGGTTGAAGACCCCAGGTCCTGCTCAGGAGGAATTGACAGCCTATAACTGCTTAGGCCTACATTGGCCATTGGGAGCACATGAGTTCCATTGCATTAGCTTTGTGCAGTGGTTTGTGGCTGCCTTGCTGGCTGAACATTCTAGTGAGTACTGACTTGATAATGTAGTTTATGACTTAACAGTACGCTTTGCTTCTGGATGGAGTTCTAAGCATCACAGTATGTCATAAATTCCTTTAGGCTGTGCTTACTTCCATGCCTACCTTGGATTCTGAGTGGCTGACAGGGTGCTGGTTAGTCATTGTTTTGCTTGTAGTTAGAATGAGGTCATGCTAACCTTGATTACTAAGTATATTAGATCCTATGTCAGCTCTGAGACAAGCTGTCTTTGTTATGGTTTTACTGCTGTGAACAGATACCATGACCAAGGCAAGCCTTATAAGCACAATATTTAATTGGGGCTGGCTTCCAGGTTCAGATGTTCAGTCCATTATCATCAAGGTTGCAGCATCCAGGAAGGCATGGTGCAGAGCTGAGAGTTCTATATCTTCATCTGAAGGCTGCTAGTGAAAGACTCGCTTGCAGGAAGCTAGGTTGAGGGTTTTATAACCCACACCCACAGCGACACACCTACTCCAACAAGGCCACGCCCACCCCAACAAGACCGCACCCTCTCCAGCAAGGCCACACCTCTTAATAGTGCCCCTCCCTGGGCCAAACATATACAAACCACCACACAAGCCTTGGGCAGGTGTATGAGAGAATTTCGAGGAGGAATTAAATAGTGGGTAGAGAACCAAACTTCCAGAGTGGGCAATATTTTCTGGTGGTGCAGACCAGAAGAGGTCTGAGAGAAAGCGGACCACCATTAGCCCTTCTCAGCCATCAGATCCCAGCTTCTCTGGTGTTCCAATGTGAGTGGAGGAGAGCTTCTGTTGAGGGGTGCCCCTTCCCCTTTACAGTGAGATTGGGCCTGTTGAATCATCCAGACTCCTAGGCTTAGTGGCTGAAGGGTTCTCAGCCTTTCCAGTGAGCGGACGGCCTTGTTACCGTCCTGCAGATGAATCGAACAAAGCTCCTTATATATCATTTAAACATGCTATGGGCTCTGTTCTCTCCAACCCCCCCCAATCCAGGCCCCTTTACAGTGTGAATATGTATGAGCACTTCATATCCAGAAGCCTAGTGGCTCTCCGTTCTCCCACATCAATGTGTGGCTGACATTGGTCTCAGAAGAGACTCTTTCAATTGTGTAAGTCCATCCCTGTAAGCACGAGCAGGCTGTTTCAGGATGCCAAAAGCACTCATGCCAGTGCGCATGCTCTCCCGAGTTTCCTGAAGGCTCGCCCCGCTGCAGCACACACGAGGTGTCTTGTCAGCTTCTTACTCGGCTGTGAAAATTTTCCATTACACATCTTAGTCATCAAATTTGTTCCCTCTGTTTAAGAAATGAATTAAGATGTGGAAGCAGTAGGATGACACCCACTCTTAGATCAATAAGAACCTTGTCTTCACTGGAAAAACCCACTGTCTCACTGAAAATACCCAGTTTGTATGTGTGCGTGCGCGCATGTGTATGTGTGTGCGCACGTGTGTGTGTGTGTGTGTGTGTGTGTGTGTGTGTGTGCGCGCGCGCGCATGTGTGTATACATGTGTGTGAATGTGTGTATGTGTGTGCATTTATGTGTGTATGTGTGTGTGTGTGTGTGTGTTTGTGTGTGTATGTGTGTGTGTGTGTGTTTTCACCACTAAATAGCACCAGCTTTTAATTGTTTTGTATTTGGCACATCTGGGGTACAGCCTGTGCACATCCTAGTATCAAAAGTTTGTTCACTTTATTCTGCAGGGAAGAAATGTTCCCTTATCAAATGACTCTGTAGACAGAAGAAATAATAGCTCAAATGCACAAGTCTATTTGTCCAGATACTCAAGCTAAGCTTAGAAAATGTGTGGGTGTGATAAAAGTGAACCCAACGAGTACTCATAAGGAAGGAATTGACTCTGAAAGATCATCTATTATGTGTCAGGGCCAAATCTCACTTATAGCACTTACAGTACATTTATAACACATTATAGCACATTATAAAATTTCGTCTGTTTTTTTTTTCTGTTGTTATTGGTATTATTTACCACCACCACCACCACCATCATCAATTTCAAGACAGTTTCACCATGTAGCTTAGGTTGGTCTGAAACTCACTATCACATATAAGTATGTGGTTGCTGTGGTCCTCCTGCCTCAGTCTCTTGAGGCTTAGCATTTCAAATGTGAGCCACCGTGTTTGGATATTTACTTTAAAAAGAAGACCTTTAAAAATAGGTATGTGGATGTTCTGCCTGCACGTCAGTGTACCTCAAGCACCCCTGGTGTCTATGCCTGGTGTCTATGGAGGCCAGAATAAGGCATCAGATTCCATGGAACTGGAGTTACAGATAGGTGTGAGCTGCCATGTGGGTGCTGGGAATTGAACACAAGTTCTCTGCAAGAGCAGGCTGTGCTCTTAACAATGGAACCCCTTTTTCAGCCCCTCAAATGCCATGTTTAAGATCTCCTTCCCTTCCTTCTCTCCTTCCTTCCTTCTTTCCTTCCTTCCTTCCTTCCTTCCTTCCTTCCTTCCTTCCTTCCTTCCTTCCTCCTCCCTCCCTCCCTTCTCTCCTTCCTTCCTTCTCTCCTTCTCTCCTTCCTTCCTTCCTTCCTTTCTTTTTTTTTTTCTTTCTTTCACTAGCTTGGTCTCCCTATGTAGGCCTAAGCTTTTTAGATCTGCCTGCCTCCACCTCCCCCCTGAGTGCTGGGATTAAAGGTCTGTGCCAAAGTGCCCAACTTTGAATGGCAGCTTTCAACAACTACAACTCCTACATCCATAAATGCTTTTGTTATGGCCACTGAGATCAGAGATCTTGGTAGAGTGAGTTGGCCGAAGAATCAGTTCCATGCCCTACGTATTTCCTCTTCTTCTTCTGTCATGGAGATGGAGACATCTTCCTTCATCTCAAAGGGGCAAGGGGAGAGAAGCAAAATCAACACTTTTCAGTTTAAAACGGGATATAGGTCATACATGTATTGTGTGTAAATAAGAGAATTCTAAAAGGCTAGAAAAACGTGTAGAAAGGAATAAAAAGTATTTCTCATTTTAGTGTCTTGAAAGTGTCCCATTGTGACTCCTTTCCAATGAGTCACGACAGACTCGGGTGAGTTTTTATCTCCCTTGTCATGTGCCAGACAACATTCTGCCTGCACTGCCCACACACACCAGTTCCCTCATCCCAGGGACACTGCGCAAAAATGCTGCAAGGACCACACAGCCTTTGGGATGAGCAAAGCAAGACCATCCAGGACCATCTTAAGGCATCAGAGTGAAACCTTCTCAGCCCACATGGTGGTTCAGGCCCGTGAGTTCAGCACTGTTGAAGTGGAGGCAGGAGAATCTCAAGTTTGAGGCCAGTTAGAGTGACCTAGTGAGACCTTCTTTTGCCCCAATACACCCTCATTTCTGGCTGGAGCAAGGTCCTGGGGATCTCTTTGTCACCTCTCCTATCTCACAGAGAAGAACACAGACTGAATATTTATAAATGTCTAAGATAGAAATGAAATCAATGCTAAAAAAACAAACAACATTTTATATTGCTAAGAACAAATAACCAGAAAAAAAAAATATAGGCAGAGGCGGGAAATAATAATGTTACCCAATTCCTTAAGCAGTCAGCTAACTGAGGCTGGGGCACACACACACACACACACACACACACACACACACACCTTTGCTTGCATGCACCGACCATCTCTTCCTAATCAGGCATGCCCCTTGGTTGCTCGTGTGTGTGTGTGTGTGTGTGTGTGTGTGTGTGTTTGTATGTGTGTGTGTGTGTGTGTGTGTGTTTACCCAGGTGATTATTTAGGAGATAATTCTAGATTTTGACCAACCAATCAAGCCTCTATAGAATCCTCTTTTCTTAACTATGTTCCCAATCTTTAACTCTGGCTGAGGCCTTTCTCCATGTGGCTTGAAAGTCTCCAGCTTCCCATTAACTGCCCTCTCCCCACCTCTCTCCTCTTGCTTGTTGTCTTCATTCGGGACAGCATCACATACATAAGCTCCCACGAGCTCTCCTCACTGTCTGCCTTCAATCACAATCTTCCACAATGAGCCTTGAAGGCTTCTGAGCACCAGACCTGACCTCTGTCAGTGAGTAATGCCCATGGAAGAGTAGAGTGAATGGAGAACTGAAGGAATGGGGGGCGGGGGTTGATACAAGCTCCTGCAGGTGCCTGAGTTTAGAACCTGCCCCAGGCGTGCACCATGGAGATCACACTGATCAGTCATATGCAGGAGTCACTGTGTCACCAGACACTGATGAGCAGTTTGAATTTTAATACATATGTATCTATTTCTATGTGATTTATTCCACTGAAAAAATTTCCATTCTTTATTCAGTGTGTATATACATGTGTATGTATGCATGTGTGCCTGTGTGTGCATGTGCATGCATATGTGTGTATGTATGTGTGTGTGCATACATGTGTGCACATGCTCATGTGTGTGTATGTGTGCTTGTGTGTGCATATGTGTGTGAGTGTGCACATGTGTGTGTATGTGTGCTTGTGTGTGCATATGTGTGTGAGTGTGCACATGTGTGTATGTGTGCTTGTGTGTGCATATGTGTGTGAGTGTGCACATGAGTGTGCATGTGCATGTGTGTGCATGTGAGTGTGTATGTATATGTATGGATATTTATGTGCATGTATGTGTCTGCATGTGCTTGTATGTGTGCATGTGTACATGCCCTGGTCTGTGTGTGGAGGTCAGAGCACAACTTTGGGAGCTGATTCTCTCCTTCCACCATGCAGGTTCAGGGGATTGAACTCCAGTCATCAGGTTTAGTGACAAGTACTTTTACCTGCTGAGCCATCTTGCTGGCCCTCTTCACTTAAGACTAAAACAATTTGCATAATATGTAAGTAATAAGTAAAAAAACACTAGATAGTTTAATGTCCTCTGGAGGAGGTGACCGTCTTGAAGATTTCACACCAGTGCTTTGAGACTAGGAGACACTGGAACTGTGGGGAGAATTTTGGAATTAGAGACATGGATGAAATGTAGGGCGTTCCCCTTATTAAACTCATGTCTTGATATTCCTCGTCTATAAAATGTAACACTTTCCTTTTGGCATACATTCTTGTGGGACTTATATCCATCTGCTCATTTATTTATTCTTTCAGGCACAAACTATTTCTTGTCCACTGTATGCTATATACCAGCGGACCCAGAAGTGAATCTGAGTATCTTTCTTCATGGAGCACCTACTCCAAAGCAGAAGGTGGATGCACAGGCAAATTATGTACTAAGAAAAATACAGCCGATCTAGGATGAAGCTAGGGTAAAACCTCTGAGGCAGGGTGACCCCGTTTGAGACAAACGGGTGGTCATAAAATAGCTGGGGCAGAAAAAGGACAAAGCAGAAAGCAAAGTTAAATGACTCGTCAGAATGCAGGGCTGGGAACACTGGATGAGGAGGATGCTGGAGCCTTTTGGATTGTGTTTTTGCTGTGATGGGGAGAGGAGGAAATACCAGTATGTGGAACCTGTTAAAAATGGTATGTCCACCTTCGAGGCCCACAGAGACTGGACCCCCAGCCAAGGAGCATGCATGGGCTAGATCTAGATCCCCACACATATGTCGCAGGACTTCATTTTGATCCCCTAAAATTGGAATTGGGGAGGCTGTCCCTGAATCTGTTGCCTGCCTGTGGATCCTGTTCCCTTAACTGGGCTGCCTTGTCTGGCCTCAGTGGGAGAGGATGTGTCCAATCCTACAGTGACTTGATGTGCTAGATAGGTTCTTATCCAGGAGGGGTCTTCTCCTTCTCAGAAGAAAAGGGGGAGTTGCTGAGTGAGGGGGACTGGGGAGAGAGACTCAGACTGGGCCTGAGATCAGGATATGGAGTGAATAAATAGATTAGTGTTAAACAAACCAAAAACAAGAAAAGAAAAAATGGTGTGTACAATTAGTATTCAAAGAGCTCCACACAGAGTACCCGGCATTGCAGTACACGATACTCTACCCTTTGGTGTAGCGGAAGTCAAGATGTGCAGAAGAGAAAGGCTTGAGTTCTTTCGAGAATGGTTATACAATCAGTTGATATTTCCACAATTAATTAACTAATTAATCACCACTAGATTCACTGATTAGCTAGTAAATAAAATAGTACTGCTTTTTGAAATGAAGTAATGCATGAAGTCCTTCTAAAACAGGAACATACAACTGATTGTTACTTTTATTTCAATAAACAAGAAAACCGGAGCACTGTCAGATGTACCACTATTCAAACTATCTCGTGACTCTCAAAGAAAGCTGGGTGAGATGCATGTGTTTCTTTCATAATTTGAATGCAGTCAATGTGTAGAACAAGCATTACCCCAGAGATGGACCGCAAAGCCAGAGACTACAGTGGTTCATGGGTTTAAATGTCCTCACTCATAACCTGTGATCAGAAGGGGCTTCTCTCCCATAGAAAGACCATGAGGATCTAATGAGAAAAGTCATGGCAAATTGGATTTCATAGCCCACACTGGGGCATGTGTCCCTTGAGTCTTGGAAACACTTGTAAGAGATTAAGGTACACGTAACAGATTCATTACTCTGCACCCAGTTCTTAAAGGAGGAGGGAGACTGTTGTAGGAAGTCAAGGTAGAGGTGTTAATGTTAGGTCAATAGAGAACATCTCCGGGACATCGATGGAGTGCTAAATGCTCATGACATGGTGAAGCTCAGGATGGAGCAAACAATTTTATTAACTTATGGGATTGTGGATACCTTGGTCTTCATCCTAAGGATGGCGCATTAGTCTTCTGGAGATGCTGTGATAAGAGATATAGCCTTGGTAGCCTACACAATGAAAATTTATTCAACTCCAGAGCTGTGGTTTTCAACCTTCCTAACGCTGCGATCCTTTAATACAAATCCTCATGGTGTGGTAGCCCTCAACCAACAAATTATTTCATTGCTACTTCATAACTGTAATTTTGCTACTATGATAAATTATAAATTATAATGTTACAATATTATAAACTATATAATATTGTAGTGTAAATATCTGATATGCCAGATATCAAATGTGTGGACCCCAAAGGGTCACCACCCACAGGTTGGGAACCAGCGCTCCAGAGGTAGACTTCTAAGATCGTGGTGTCTACGGTCAAGTATTTTTCTTTCTCCTGGGTTCATGGATGGCCACCTGGTCTCTGTCTTCTCATATGGTCTTTCCTCAGTAGTGTGTTGTCTGTGTGATATATTCCTTTTAGAATACTACCAGTCACGTTGAAGAGGGTGCATCCAGATGAATCCATTTAAACTTGAAAAACATTATCCTAGTCCCATTTCTAAATATAGCCATCTTTTGAGGTTTGGGACTGAGCACTGAATATTATGGAGGTGCATCTAGCAGAGAATGAAGCCGTGATTTCCTCAATGCAAGGAGAGCCTGGGATCTGGACCAGTAGATGATCCTGACTGTTAGATGGATAGATGCATGAAGTTCTGCCCCTGAAGCCTCACCCCTAAGGTCCCACCCCTAGAGCCCCCCCAGCCTCCCCCTCCCCCAGTCTCCCCC
>LR749980.1:402978-515478 GCA_902729485.2 Mus minutoides
CCCCCAGCCTCCCCCTCCCCCCTGTAAGGAGAGTTGCTGTGGTGCTCTCTTTAACTTTCATTGTCTACTTAATTGGCTTGAAAAACATGTAGCAGATTTCTAAAGCACATTGTGGTGTGTGTGTGTGTGTGTGTGTGTGTGTGTGTGTGTGTGTGTGTGTATGACTGGATTTCCAGAGATAGTGAAATCTGGAAAGGATCTTGCTGCAGGAGATCACTGCAGACATGCCCTTCCTCTTCTTGCAGCCTGTCCTTTTTTTTTTTTTTCTTCCAGTTTCCTGCCCTTCATGAAGTGAATAACTTTGTTCTCCATACTCTTGCTGCTTGATGGTCTGCCTAAATGCACGGGTCTCCATACACGGGAACTGAACGCTCTGAAGCCCAGAAGCAAATTAAAGAATGAGTTCCTCTCTTTAAGTCGACTTCCTCAGGTCCTTGGTCACAGCAACATAAAGTCTGATTAATGTAGGTGGAGAAAGGGTGAAAATGTAGGGGAAGGAATTTTCTTTCCCCAGCATCTTGGAGCTACACACAAAAGTATACAGAAGGAAGAAGGAAGAGAGACCCAGATTTTTTTCCACCAAAGCCTCTTTCTGGGTTTCCCCCCAGGACTGAGTCTACTTATAGCTCCTTAGTTTTCCCATCTGGTAAGTGGGAAAACCAAAGGCAGGATTGCATGGCTCCCCACAGGATACACTCCTATGTCACTTGATTGCAGAGGCTTGTACAAATATAGACTTGGTTAGTTCCTCCTCTAAGAACAACAACTACTACAATAACAAAGCCCTTCTATACTGGACTAACAAACTTGTATTTTCCAGGTATCAGAAAGCTATGGTTTGGGTCTGAGATACTCACTCATTTATGATCTGAGATTATTCTAAAAAGGCTCTGCAGCTTTGTCTAATTGGGTAATTGGGATGTTGCCAGATGAAATTCAACTTGTATTTTTTTTTTTTAATGCTTTGAAGAACTGGTTGCCATGGCAGTGCTCTGCAGACAGGATCCCTCACTGGCTGCCACTAAGCAGCCATAATGGGCTTCTGTTTATTGTGAGTTTCAGGTTACCCCACCTGAAGACCCTTCAGGGAGGGCTCTGGGTGTGGGAACCCTTATGAATTACTGGAGTCCTGCCTCAACTGTCCAGGAGATTTATATTAGCCAATATGGTGGATTGTCACTGGAAGGGTGGGAGGGCCACTGCTCTACAGGGACTTCCCAGAACACTTCACTCCTAGCAGTGAAGGAAGAAACCACTGTGTGCCTGCCACAATATAAACTTGTAATTGCTTTAGGATATGAATATGAGTCCTTTCATATCTGTGGGAACATATGTGTCTGGAAGGACAAAATGGTTTTAAGAAGTAGCAGGGTCTTAAAAGTTAATACAAATTCAACAGTGTTACTATTGTACATTTGAGTTGTCCTTTGTTCTAAATTGATTCCCTCCCCCCCCCACCTCCCCTACACAGTGGACACGATCCTTCCCATCATCCTTCAGCCTCCTCTACACGAGTGTTTATTGTAAGAATATGAAACATCTCTCCCAGATTCAGTGTTTTGGCTTCATTAAAAGTTTTTTTTTTTTCTGGTTCCTCTTCAGTCATGTCAATATTTACCTTGGACAATGCTTTGTATCATTTTATTTATAATTCCAGAATTCTCCAAGACAAACTGATTATTCGTGACTTGCTGGCCTCAGTTACAGTTTAAACATAGCTCAGGTTGACTCTGAGGAACCCAAGCCTCCCGAATGACTTCCTCTATTTCTCTCCACAGATCGCCAGTCCATAGAGTTCCATAATCTTTTTACACCTCTTGTTCTTTCTCATCACTCATGTCTTCCAAGAATGTCTTTTTTTTTTCCCTGCTGTAATCTAAGCTTGCAAACACGTTCTTTTAAAAAATTCCAGGGTCTTCTTTCTCACTGGTGACATTTTTTAACTTGGCATGCTGTATGCACACTCTGAACACTTCCAACTGTGCACAGCCTTCCTGTGATGGTCTGTTTTAATTGTCCTAGAATCAGGAACAGAGCCTCAGTGAGGGACTGTCTACATTAGGTCGGCCTGTGGGCATGTTTATAGGAGATTGTCTTAGTTGTGTGTGGTGGTTTGAATATTCTTGACCTGTGGGAAGGGGCACTCTTGAGAGGTGTGGCCTTGATGGAGTAGGTGTGGCCTTGTTGGAGGAAGTGTGTCAGTCACTGTGTAGGCAGGCTTTGAGGTCTCCTAGTGCTTAAGTTGTGCCCAATGTGAATGAGTTTCCCTCCTGGCTGCCAGATGAAGATAAGAACGCTTATCTCCTTCTCCAGCATCAAGTCAGCCTGTGTGATGCCATGTTTTCCACCTTGACAACAATGGACTGAGCCTCTGAAACTGTAAGCCAGTCTCAATTAAATGTTTGCCTTTGTAAGAGTTGTCTTGGTCATGGTGTCTCTTCACAGTAGCTAAGACATTGAGTTACCTGATGTGGGAAGAGTTAGCCCACTGTGGGCTGCACCATTCCCTAGGCAGATGGTGCTGAATTGTGTAAAAGTGGAGAGACTGAGCCCAGAAAGCAAGCATGCATTTACTTTCTCCCTGCTCTTGATCGTGGATGTGGTGTAACTTGCTGCTTTGAGTTGCTGCTTTGACTTCCAGCAGCGAAGGGCTGTAACCTGGAATTATGATCTAAAATAAACCCTTTATCATGTAGGCTGCTTTTTATCAGAGTATTTCATTATAGAAATGAAACTCAGACTGTTTCTCTGTGAATAGCTGATCACTGTTGCAAAAGAGACGTGGTCCCTGTATCTGATACTGGGAAGCATAGCGTAATCTTCCCAGTGTGTAGAAGTCCTAAGATGATAAACAGACATGAGAAGCTGCAGTATGTCTCTCCTGAGAGGCCCATCCTGATCCAGGAATCCTTGCTTAACCACAGAAGGTTTTACCAACTGGTGTTCCTCTTTTTGTTCCCCACATGTCCCTTAAGGTTACAAATTGTTTTATATTCCCTTTGCATTTTAAATACATTATTGCATTTCCTGCTTACAACAGCATTATTTGGGAGTCCCAGGGGATTCAAGTGACTACTTTAAGATCAAGAGGTGAGTTCAACAGGAAATATTTATGCCCCTGAGTTATTTATATTAATAAATGATTAGGATTTATGCAAGTCTTTCTCTTTCTTTGAAACTCTGTACTACTTTTTTAATTTGTGTACATTGCCTGTGCTATTTCCTTTGTGTTAACTACTCAATTTTCTCTTTGGACCAATCCATTTTTAAAACATCTTATGTCTACATCAAAAAAAATTCAGATTCAGCTTCACTTTTTGTAAACATCTTTTTATAACATTATTATTGTAAACAGTTCCCAGACTGGGTAAGCATTTCTTTCTTTCTTTATGCTTTGTAATAATACCCTTAAGATTATATATATATATATATATATATATATATATATATATATATATATATATATATAATATGAGTGTCTATCATTTAAGAACACCAAGATAGGTATTTTACTTTTGATCTTATCTCTTTCTATCCTTTTTATGTAATATATGATATAGTATTATACTATATATGATATATATTACATACTGCATATTTGTGCTTGCATGCACGTGTGTGTATGTGTGTGTGTGTGTGTGTGTGTGTGTGTGTGTATGTGTGTGTGATATTTCTGTCCTTTTATCCCTAGTATCTGCTTCTTGGAAGCTGCTGTACCTACTGCATGCTACCCTTTACATTTCCAAGTTTAAGAACTATAGCACCACTTTATGGCTGTGCCTGGCTTAGATCACATTTCTATTAATCACTAGCATTGATAGTGCTGTGACAAAGCTCAGGAGGAAACTATATAGCATAGTGTTTTCATGAGTGGCATTCATGGATTTTGTTTCTTCATGGGCTTGCTTTCCTTTGCAATTCTTGTATGTGTTTGCTTCCTTACCATTATTTGCTATATCAAGTTAACCATGTGTGGAGCAAGGAGTACATGCTTGATTTTTTTTTTTTTGTCATAAGCTCAGTGTTGTACAACAAACTCACTGACGTGCTCTGTTTTACATCCAAGGCACATACATGTCTGGGGCTCTTCTGAGAAGGCTGATGTGCTCCCATAGATTTTCCATGCACATGCCCATGTCCTGAAAGCAAACATGTGTTGGGCTTGGGGAAGATGCCCGTGATCTCATATAATTTAGCAAATCTCCTGAACCTGTAGACTCAGACCTCAAAGTGAACCTGACTGTGCTTTGTGATAATACCTGGTCAGTAAAGGCCTTCAGATTCTCTCTGCTGACAGCTGTCTGTCTCAGTAGCTGACTGGGAAAGCAAAAGAAGTCAAAACATCTGGTTTTTTGAGGTTAGTGGACTCTTGTCTGTAAGGGATATGGTAACTCCATGGAGGCACATTTTAATTTTTTTTCTTTTTTTGGTCCAGAAGCCTGAATGATGGAAATGTATATTTCTCAGAAGTCCCTCCAAAGAGCTGATGACTCTCCTTATTATGGCTCTTTGTCAGTCTATGAACTCATCCATTATTTTCTGTACCTGCATTGATTTATGTATGTGGGGAAACTGACGTTTTAATTATAAAGAATCTTCTCTGCTTTTGCCAAAAATATGTTTCTGGGAGATTCCTGAGTGCATCTCTACATAGGGGACAGGGCATTCCCACTCAGAGCTGTAATTTGGAATTAAGTTACTGTACTGGCTAGGTTTGTGTCAACTTGACACAGCTGAGGTTATCACAGAGAAAGGAGCTTCAGTTGGGGAAATGCCTCCATGAGATCTAGCTGTGAGGCATTTTCTCAACTAGTGATCAAGGGGGAAGGGCCCCTTGTGGGTGGGACCATCTCTGGGCTGGTAGTCATTGGGTTCTATAAGAGAGCAGGCTGAGCAAGCCAGGGGAAGCAAGCCAGTAAGGAACATCCCTCCATGGCTTCTGCATCAGCTCCTGCCTTCTGACCTGCCTGAGTTCCAGTCCTGACTTCCTTGGTGATGAACAGCAGTATGGAAGTGTAAGCCAAATAAACCCTTGCCTCCCCAACTTGCTTCTTGGTCATGATGTTTGTGCAGGAATAGAAACCCTGACTAAGACAGTTACCAATACAATCACAGCTTCAAAATATCTCATGTGGCCTTCATGGTCACAAAATCCAAGGTACAAAGTTAAAAATCTTAAGAAAATGTGATTAGTATCTAACTACTATTAGCTTACAAAACTGTAATTTGACAAGTTAAATCCAGACATGTATTCCATAGCCATTGTATCTAAGTGCCTCAGTCATATATGGAGAATCCATACATCCCATAATAGATTAGGCCATTACCACGGTAACAGAAAGTATGTTGTGCTGGGTATAAAAGGTATCCTGGAAAAAAACTAAATTCCTTTTGCTTATAAAGGTTTTTAGAATGGTTTTTATCTTCTTCACATTGTCCCTGAATGAGTTTCCTGTATCAGTTGTTGCTGTGAAGAAACACACAACAACAGCAGTTAAAGTAGAAAGGGTTTATTTTGGGTCTCAGTTAGAAGGCACAGTCTATCATAGTAGGGGTAGTCATGGTAGAAAGAGCTTGATGCAACTGGTCATAGCACATCTAAAGTCCAGAAGTAGAGAGTAGTGAATGCTGCTCCTAAGCTCTTTCTTTATTCAGTCTTAGACTTCAGGCCAAAAATTAAGGTGCTTTCAACCTCGATTAAGCTAATCAAGATACACATTGACAGTCTCACCTAGAAATTTGTGTTTGAAATGATGCCATATCTTTTAAATTTGACAATCAGTATTAACCATTACACTTTTGCTTTTTCCTTACCTTGCATGGTGTGCGGATTTGTTACATAACCAACTACATTGAACAATACTTGTCTGTGATGATGCCCATTATGGTGATTGTGACATTCACACCCCTGACACGTCATTAAGATGTACATAAGTGACTACAGATTGCCGTTACCACCTAGCAAAAAAGACATAAAACTACCCAAGAAGTGACAGCTATTTTTGCTGCCAATGATATTTCTAACTAGTAAATATTATCTGGGCTGTGACTGCAATTCACTGGCTAGAGGGTATAATGTCCAGTCTTGGGGGAAGACATGGAAGCAATCAATTTCCTCACAGGGTTGAAGGAGGCCAGCCCCTCCACATGGGGCATTAAGTAAAAATCACTTCTTATGGTTGAGATCTGTTGTGTTCTCGTGAACATGAGGTTTGAATTTAGCAGGATGGCAGAGAGAGGACGCAGAACTCCTGAACTGAACCTGTCAGTGTTCTGCCTTTGACTTTGGGACATAGAGATAGCTGATAATGAGATGGTTTGTTATCTTTGGTCAGAATTTGTTCTGCATATAAATTCCTAAGGAAGTGTCCATATGTGATGATTGTATAGGAAGCCTTCATCATTTTAATCCATTGACACCTTGCACTGGTTTCTACCACAAGTGATAAGAGGCAGCTTCCTGTCTAGCTTCCAGCTAACCTGAAAATTCAATTAAAGAGCATCCTCCTGACACCACAGTCCACTGACGCTCAACTGTGCACGCTCTGCAAAAGACCAAGCTAGATGACACTAATATTTTGAGAGTCACATTTTGTGCTGAAATAGAAAATGAAATAGGAATGTACTTTTTTTGTTTTTTGCTTGTTTTGTTTGCTTGTTTTGGTAGGGCCTTTTTGATACGAGGTTGTGAGAGGGGATGGTTGTGTTTATGATCGGCCTGTATTTTCCCCAGCCTCCCTTGTTGCATTCCTGAATGGGCTCCGTGAAACTATGGACCTGCTTTGGTTTTCAGTGGCTACTTCCTGTCTTGTTTCTCAGAAGATCTTTGGGTAGTTAAAGGTTAGAGCCACTGAGACTGTTGTTGACTGGCTTTCTAGGATTTCTCTTAACTCAATTGCAGAGTTAATGAACACAACAAACGGGTATACTGATAGCCCCAGACTGTTTGGTGACAGACTTAATGGGGCCCTTGGAGAAGGGTACGTCTTGCAGGGGACTGTGGCAGGCTTGGGGAAGAACCCTTGGGTTCTGCTTACTTGAAGCCTTGCTGCTGCTAGTAGTGAGCATGTCATGTCACAATGTGTCCTCAAACTCTAATTAGGCAAGCCTCTTCTCTCTGCCATTCATGTCATCCTCTGAACATGCTTCTTTGACACCAATCTCTTAGGTTCTTGACACTGAAAACATCCCACACACTGATGTTGCTAATCTCTGGGGCAAGTTGTCCTTAAAAAAAGCAAACACACAAACAAGCAAACCATCATAGTAACGACAAAGCGTACAGCTTATAAAGTCTCCTGATAAAATTACAACTGGAAAAAAAGCAAACGGAATAAAAAGAGACAGGATTCACTAAGTGGCAAGTGCCATCAAGCAACTGCAGAATGCCTCTTTCAGAGCTCCTGTGTTGCTCTTATTTTGCCTGTTTTTGTTATTCCTTGTTGAATGACATTCTTCTGCATTTCTTACCTTCTTCTTGGAACACATTCTTTTATTATATATATATATATATATATATATATATATATATATATATATATATATAAATGCAGATATTGTTTTTTTTTAATAGTCTTGAAGGAAAGAAAAGGAGGCCTCCATTTGTTTTTGAGCCACAAAAGAACAGTTCCTTTCCCAAGGGTCTACTGCAGAACTAAGAACCCTAGAGACAGGGATGGGATGTGCTCTGTCCTTCACGTTCAGAGCTATGTCCTTAGGTGTTCAGCATTTACTGGTAAGAATTATTTCATGGATTTTAGCAGATTTAAAAAAATTTTAATTTATTGCAGTGGTCCTCAACCTTCCTAACGCCGCGACCCTTTAATTCAGTTTCTCATGTTGTGGTGAACCCCCAACCATAAAATTAATTTCATTGCTACTTCATAACTATAATTTTACTAATGTCATGAATCATAATGTAAATATCTGATATGTAGGATATCTGTATGAAACTACCAAAGAGATCTCAACCCACAGGTTGAGAACCACCGACCTATTGGAGCTCAGGCAGAAAGAGAGAGGCTTATGTCTGTATGTAGTTCTTTGCATGTGCACATATATACATGTGTGTGAATGCACATGCACATGTGTAGAATGTTGTGCAGTCCAGCAGTCCATCTCAGGTCTCTCAGGCATTGTGTCACTTACTTTTCTGTTGCTGTGATAAAACACTGTGACCAGAAATGTCTTCCAGAAAGAGACCTTTATTTTGGTCTCTGGTTCCAGAGGAATAAGAATTCATCATGGCAGGGTAGTGTGACAACATGAAGCAGGAGCAAAAGCTGAGAGGTTACATCTCATACCACTATCACAAAGCAAAGAGTCTACTACCTAGAACTAAGATGAGGCCATGTAATCTGAACATCTACTCCCAAAGATAGACTTCTTCCAGCAAGATCATACTTCTAAACTTCCCCGCATAGTACAGTGACCATGTGTATGGGAGGAGGCCTTCCTCATTCAAACCACCACTATGCTATCTAGCTGTTTGTTTCCTCTGGTAGGCTGTTAGCCAGCTATGCCCATTTGTCTCCACCACCTGGCTCTGAGCATGCGCTGTCACTCTGAGCATGCGCTGTCACTCTGAGCATGTGCTGTCGCTCCAAGCTTTTTCATGTGAGCTGCACAGATAGAATTCAAGTTATCATGCTTTTCCACATAACAATCACTTTGCCAATTAAACCATCGTTCAAGCCCATAAGAGAACCTTTCTTAAACTGAAGTTGTTTTTTGAAGGTTTCAAGATGGAAAAGGGCTCTCTTTAATCAAACGCTCCTCTAAGATGCTGGAGCCAACTTGGTCAGTAGTTTCAGAGACTGTTGATATAAAGTTCTTACTCTCAGCGGGGCAATCAGCTCCAAACTTCTAGGCTAGGAGTCTTGTGTCTTATGTATGTAGTGTGTGGGATGCTAAGGGGCCTTACCAGGTCCAATATTATACAGTCATGGATTCTACAATGTCCCTTTCATGTATAAGGCCTCAGATATTTACATGTTAGGGAACTCACTCCACTAGCAGTGCAGGTCATTTGGGGTTTCTGTAATTATACATATTAACTGCCCTCAGGAAAATACCTCTCCCACCTTCTAACTTCAACGAAGCCACTTACTCTTCACATAATAGATATCTAATGTGTATTACTTGTAGATAATTGATTTTTTAAAATTAACATTGTGTGTGTGTATGCACGCACACATGTCATGTATGTGGAAGTCAGTGAGTATAAGTGGTGGTGGTGGTGGTGGTGATGGTGGTGGTGGTGGTGTGTGTAGGTCAGAAGAGAAATTGCAGAAGTTATTTCTTTTTTTTCTTTTTTTCAATTTTTTTTATTAGATATTTTCTTAATTTACATTTCAAATGCTATCCCAAAAGTCCCCTCTTCCTACCCCCTCCCTGCTCCCCTGCCCACCCACTCCCACTTCTTGGCCCTGGCGTTCCCCTGTATTGGGGCATATAAAGATTGCAGTACCAAGGGGCCTCTCCTCCCAATGATGGCTGACTAGGCCGGTCTAGTTCAAGCTCAGTGGATATTTTGCTTGTGCATATGTTTTTCTCTCTGGGACTTCTCATCCTTGGGTGTTCAGTGTTATGCAGATTCTATTGTCTTGAGCACCTGTCTGTAAAAGACACTACTGGTGTGTGTGTGTGTGTGTTTCTGTGTGTGTGTGCATCTTTGGTAGAAGGCATCACAATGATCTGATAGTGTTCAGGTCCAGGATCAGGGTGGGATGGTTGGTACCTTAGATGTTGTAACCAGGGCAGAACAGGCAAAGGCTAAGGAAGTACTTCCTAGAACATTCTCACATACTTAGTTACTGGAGAAACTCTTCTATGTAAACACCAAAGTGACCCAGGGTCCTAGGTGATGTCTATGACATCATAGTTCTACTTAGATATCCAAAAGCCCCCTTGAAGTCAGATTTCCAAAATCTAAGTCACGCTCTCTTATGGTGTCCTTGTTGTTCTGAAGGTGGCATCTCTTCCATTTCTCATGACATCTCTTCAGCTGCCACCTTTTCCCAAGAGCTTCTCATTTCCCCTCCACTGACTGTCCTGTTCCTCAGCCACCGCTCCTTCTCTCAATTCCAATCCAGCCCTCAGCTCATTCACCAGAATGTACATAATTAAGGCTGTTCCCTCAACACTGTAAAAATTGGGAGTTTCTCGGTAGGTCAAGTCATGGAGGGGCTTGCTACCTGGATCATCTGCAATCCAAACCTTCCTCTTCCTAAATATTTGACCCACTGGGAAAGCATTCACACAGCAGAAAGGAAAATGGAAGATAAGAGTTATCTGTTTCTTAAAAGGCCCAATGTCAAAAAGACTAGGAGAGGAACACGTTCTCAAACTGAGCAATATCCACAACATATGGTTAAAAGCAAAGAGTTCCTGGGCCATGGGCCATGGTTGCACTAAGGGAGTGGGGCAGAAGTTTTGATTGAGAACTTTGATTCCCCACAGATTGTTTGGGTCTTAAGTGAAATTTGGAGAGGTGCCCTTCACATCAAAGGCTGTTCCTTTTGGCTAATCGATTGAGTATGTTGTGCCCATCCTCCCTTGAGCCTTCCTCCCCTCCCCAACTCGAACATATGTCGGATTCTTTCACTGCCAGTGACTTGGAAGCTTGGGACACTAAACGTCCTTTTTGGTTTCTTTTCTTTTCTTTTTTCTAAGTACCAGGAAGGGTGGTCCTGGAGTCCATTAGTGTAGCAGAGTTCAGCAACGATTTACTCTTCCCTGAGAAAATATACAAAGTCAACTTAGTCCTTCCTTAGCTAAATATTATCTCCATAATTTGAAAAATAACTGAGGGAAAGGAACAGAGCCCACCTCGCTCACTCTGTTCACATCTGCAACAGCTGCCCGGGCCTCTCCAAGTGGATTTTGTTCTCTTCTGCAGGGCTGATTTGAAACTCAGGCAGAAAATGAAAGTGAGCAAATTTACCCCTGGCATTCAAAGAAATGCTTTTGGTCAAAGCGTTTCTGACCA
The DNA here is from genome assembly GCA_902729485.2 of Mus minutoides. Classification (NCBI taxonomy): domain Eukaryota; kingdom Metazoa; phylum Chordata; class Mammalia; order Rodentia; family Muridae; genus Mus; species Mus minutoides. The sequence continues at coordinate 413,969 of LR749980.1, forward strand.
TGACTCATTCTCAAAAGAAGCATTGAATTCACTTTGTCATCTCTGTCTGGATCGGGCTCAATCGGCCCTTTTATGATTTTTAAAATATCCTATATAGCTAGGACGGCATTTATTAGACTCTGGCTATTCAATATTGCATTTCAATGTATAAAAGTCACTGTTCAATTGAATATTGAGGTTTTTCTAAGGAAATAAACCTACAGAAAAGAAATTTGCAAGAATCTAAAATAAATGAGTTTGAGGAAGATCAAACTGCCCCTTTGGCTGTTTCAAAGATCAAACGAACTCTCCTCTGTAGAAATCAGGAGCAGTTTGAATAGCTCTCTCTCCTCCACTGCAAAGCCCTGCTTGTTCCTGTCATTGATAGCTTGGGAATCGCACCATAATGGTACGAAAGGCCGTGGGGTAGAGAGAAGATGGTTTCATTCTCCAGAACTTTTGCACCTGAAATAACAAGCATTTTAATTAATTTCGCCTGAATCCCAGTAGCATGAGCACTGAAAATATGTCCTGGGCTCTTTTTAGTGAGGGGTGATGGTAGTCATGTGGGACTCAAGAGGATCTCCTGACAATCTTTCTTACGGGTCCCACCCAAGGGAGACTATAAATAAGAACACCATCTTGGGTCACACCTCCTAGAATCCTGCATCCCCTTAGGAAGGAAGTTACCTAACCTCACCCCACTGCTTCAGGTGTAGAAGGAGATAGTATGAGATAGCTCATTGGCTTAGTTCCTTCCATCTTGGGCCACCATGTTCCTTCAGTTGAGTGGGGAAATAGGAAACCAACGTTATACGTCAGCGCCTTCTAGGAAAACAAGAACACAATGTTGATGTGAATGAAAACCATAAAACCCTGGCACATGGTTACTGATGCAGAGATAGCAAGTCCTCCTCTTCCCTCATCCTGTGATCTCCCAAAGCTTGGGGTGAGTTGACATGTAGACAGGCTTTGCCAATCACTATTCTATATCCAATTGCCCTCCCTGCCCCTATTTCTTTCTTTTTTTTTTTTAAATTAATCATTTCACTCGTTTACATTTCAAATGATATCCTCCTTCCTGGTTATCCCTCCACAAACCCCTCATCCCATCCCCCCTCTATCCCCTCCCCTTTTGTCTCTATGAGGGTGCTCCTCCACCTGCTCACCCACTCCCACCTCACCCCTCTAGCATTCCCCTCGATGAGACATCAAGCCTCTATAGGACCAAGGGCCTCCCCTCCCACTGCTGTCAGATAAGGCCTACACACACACACACACACACACACACACACACACACACACACACACATATCTGGAGCCATGGATCCCTCCATGTATACTCTTTGGTTGGTGGTTTAGTCCCTGGGAGCTCTGGGTGGTCCAGTTAGTTCTTCCCATGTTCACCTGATTTCTTATCTCCAGGAATTTCAGCACAACACTGTCCCTTTCTGCCTGCCAACACAGTTCTCTTTTGGGGGATGATTGTCCTGGTTTCACAGGTGATTCCTAGGAGACATCTGCAGCATGAAAAAGCCAGGTTTCAGGCTTATGAGACATTAGGGAACTAGAGTTAACTGCCTTACACACTAGGGTGGTTCTCTTCTGCCTTAAACATCAGCAACCATTGCTACCATCAAGAACTTCTTTAGAGTTGGAAAACCCAAACTGTTGTCTTCTGGTTTGAGAATACTGGAGACCATTCTTGTCTGAATGGTGGTAACCTGTTTGCTTGGGGCAGGGTTCTAGGTAGAAGTTCTTTGTTGATAGTAGCCACTCATGAAGTAGTTTATTAACTAGTTGTGTCCGAGAAGACAAGGCTCACATATTAGTGCATCTGGTGACTTAAACAGAAGGGATGATTTCTGCCAGTTTAAACTTTATACAGACTGTCTTTAGCAGAAGGTGTTTTCAAAAAAAATCAAACTTGGAAAGGCTAGAATAGTGGGATATGGGCAGACACTCCAGGAATCCTATTTCAGAAGAGCTTCTCAGTCCTGACTAACCATGAGAGATCATTCCTCTATTTTCAAGCTGGAGAACAAGGAGGTCATCTTTAAACTGATACTCTTGAACACTGTCCTAACCTGCGATGGTAAAACTCCTTCATCTCCATGCTGGGCAAGGTAAAGGAAGGAGAGGAATGCTCTTTGTGGTATTTAAGATGCAGGGAATTCTGGGAAATGTGGCCATTTTTTTTTTCAGCCTATGAGAAGCCTAGCACGGACTGGTAAGGATCACTTGTAGATTCTACCACATAAGCAGGGCATTCAAGAGAACATGATTGCAGGAGAAATAGACTGGGAAAGGACTGCTTGGAAGCCATTTTTACTGGCCTCTCAATGTTGCCTAGGGCTTATTAAGGCAATGCGCTTTTGGAATTCCACACCAGGTAGCCATTACTATTCCTTTTGGATAGTTGATCTTGGGGCCTCCATATCTACGTGTTTAACAACACTTCTCTGCATCCTGTAGGATGGTGGTAGTAGTGGTGGTGGAGCACTTGAATTCATTCCCCAGCAAAGGAAGAAAGAGCAGGCCCTTCCTGTTCCATTTTGGGACTCATCTGCAATGTCAGGCTGCTATCTGGTTCAGCCAAGGCCTCAGAATAATGAGTGACAGCGAATGTTTGGATAGCCTCTGGGTACAGGCACATTCTTATACACGAGGAGGTAACTGTTTTCCCCATGCAGAGAACCAATGGAAACCTGAAGATGCTGGATCTGGGTGGATCCTGGGAGCCTTTCAGTATTTGGGAAGCTGGCAGTCGGTGATGCTCTCCCTCAACCATCTTTTTAACATTCAATTCAGCCAAACACCTTAAGCTTTAATAAACAGCTTCTCCTTTAATAGTGTTGACTCTAAGCTAATAAGGCAACGGGTGAATCAAGCGAAGGTAAATTTCTCATTAACAATTTATTTAACTTTGTTGAAGAGTGCAATTTCAACTTCTGCTAATTGAATCTGTAGCAAAATACAGGCATCCATTTTACTACCACCCTCAGGACCTTAATCAAACTCCAGGAAAGGTAAAGTCACTCTCACCAGCAGAGGAAGAGCTGAAAATGGCAGGATGGGACCGAAGGTATCAGAACATTGTTGAGTCTCAGAAGCTTTAACAGGCTTGTCACACTGAGGCAGAGACTGACATTCTGCTGTGGTTTGAATTTTATGTGATGATAGAAGAGTCCCTGCAACGTGGAGCTGGGGTTGGACACCTGTCAGCCTTTGAAGATGCATGCTGGGATATCTGGGTGCTGTGTTTGACTTACGTAATATCTCCCCGTGAGACCTGGAATACGTAGCTGGGGAGACTGGCGAGAGGGCCTGCCTCTTTCAGCCCACCCTTGTCCTGAGGCTAGGGAGGTGGCAGTATTAGGAATTTGGTTAGGAAGGGCTGAACAGCATTGCCTAAAGTGACAGTCCCTTGGGCAGAGGACAGGCAGCATGTTTGTGATGTAACAGGAATTGAATTTGAAGGGATTTAATATTTCTTCTATAAAAATTCTGTATTTTTTTTAGACTTTCCTCTGGAAGCCTTATTAAATGTGTATTATTTCTTCTTAAGTGATTTTTCAGGCCCTTTATTCTGGATTTATGAGCAGCAACACATTTTAGAAGGTATTAGGGAGCTGTTCTGTGGGGGCTTGATCTCTAAATCATTTACTCTCTCAAATAACTCCTTTTCCATTATACTTTTATATAAGGAAACAAGAGTTTGGAAGGACCGACTAAGTGTTAAGGATCATTATAAGGCCACAAATATGTTGGTAAGTAAGAGGAGCTTTTTACTTCCCCCTTTATGTTATGGGGACATAAAAACAATTAGCTTGGAAATATCTATGCAATTATAAAGCTATGAGGACTGGGATTAGTATTTGAGTTAATCTTGCCTGTTCATTCAAGTCTACATACTGAGTTACAGTCTAGTGAGGAGAGGCCTGAGAAGTGTAGCCCCTCTGTGGTGTGTGTGTGTGTGTGTGTGTGTGTGTGTGTGTGTGTGTTTGTGTATTCGTGTGCATGCGCGCACACACAAAGGGGTAGTAATGGAGACCAGAGGGCATCCTAAGGTATTTTCCCTTTGGTGCTGGCTGTTTACCTTTCTCTTTGAGTGAGGTTCTCTCTCAGCCCAGTAGGCTGGGCTGGCTGGCCAGTAAGTCACAGGGATCCACGTCTCCCTACCTCCCCAGTGTTGGACTTATAAGCATAAGCTACCATATGTGTCTTTTAAAGTATTTTTTGGTTGTTTGTTTTTCTTTAAGAAATATGGGTTCTGGAAGTTGAACTCAGGTCCTGGTGAGTGCAAAGCAAAGCTTTTATTAACTGAGGCATCTCTCCTGCCCTTCTTTTGGGGTTTTGGCAGCTGCTGGTTTGTTACTGCATTGAAGGTAGACATGAAGGTGGGTGACCGTGCTAGTGCCTTGTCCTTACCCATCTTCATCATCTTCTCCCAAGATACCTGTCTCTCATAGAATTAGGAATTTTCTCAGTTGTCTCAGCTCTTTAGGTCCAAAAAAGAAAGGGACACAGTGCTATGAAAATCCTTTGATTCTTTGAGAAGCACATTTGTAGCCTGTTATTTTTCCTCTTTACAATGACGAAACATCCTAGCAAAGGAAACTTCAGAAAGAAACAACCTGTTTGGTTGTCTATAGTTAGAGCAGATGCATAATCACAGTGGGAAAATCAGGGAGCTCGAAGCAGCTGGCCACATTGTATCCACAGTGAAACAGAGAGTCCTGAATGTTTTTGTTCAGCTCACTGTCTCCTTTTTTAAAAACACTCCAGGTCATAGCCTAGGGAATACTGCCACCCATAGTAGACTAGTCTCCATACCTCAAATAACCTAATCTAAATAGTTCCTTCAAGGCTTCCCTGGATGATTCTGGAGCCCAAAGAGTTGACAACTAACTAACTACCTATAAAACATTTTTTTTTTTTTTGTCTGTGGCTCATTCTCAGATCTGGGACCAGATAGAGCAAGTAAAGGAAGCACTGGCAAGTGAGTCCTTTGAATCATGATGGGAATGATAACCGAAAGGTTTAGAACAGAATCTTGGATCTACCTGTTAAGCCAGAATGGTGAGAAAAATGAGCAAAAAACAAAAACAAAAACAACCCCCAAAAAACCAAACCAAACCAAAAACAAAACAAAACCAAAAAAACCCCCCAAAATGTCAGGAGCCAGGTGGGCAGGAAAATGGATATCCGCCTTTATAGACATGTATGAGTATATTCAGTGTGTGACCTATGGGCAACATGTAGGCTACTACAGGTGAGTTTAGTTATGACCAGAGCCCAAGATAATATTCAACATGTACTTTAAAGTTTGATGCTTTGCTTTTTGGTTTCGTATGTTTTTGTTTTTATAATTTTCTTTTAGTGACTTGATTGTACATTTCTCCAGCATCAACTTTGTAGATGACAGCATCTCGCCATGAAGATCAAAAGGTTGGTTACACGTGAAAGCCATGTCTCGAAGTGTTGTGGGTACTCACGCGTCAGCTGAAACCTTCTTGTTAGGATTCATACCAGAAGTGGTCAGCTAAAAGGGATTCCCTAAGGACAACTTGTCTACTCCACCCATGCTTTGGGTAGCCCTGAATGAAATATATCGGAGGAAAGCCACAATGCCATCTCCTCTCAGGGGGAAATATAGTTACCCCAAAGCAGAAGAAAACATGCAGCTGAAGACCCTCTCATGATCCCTTCATTAAACCCCAGGATTCAGAGACTCTGGAGATTATTGTTCGTTAGTAACTTGGCACAATCCAGAATCGCTCAGGAGTCAAGCTTCTGCGCATGCCTGTGAGGGATGGTTAGGTTAACTGGGATGGTTAGGTTAACTGGGACGAGAAAGCGTTTCCTCAGAGTGGGTGGCGCCATCCCCTTGGATTGGGTCCTGGATTGCATAAAAGGGAGGACTGGGGCTGATCATCAGCTCTCTGAGCTCTGCTTCTTGACAGTAGCAGCTGCTTGAGGCAATGAGTCAAAATAAACTCTTCCTTCCCTCTGTTGATTTTCTCACAGCAATAAGTGGAGCAAGACAGAGGGTAGCTTGAGAGTAAATAGTTCTTCCTCACCTGACAGAAGCTGGCACAGTAGGCAAGGTCATGTGACTAGGCAGAGCCCAACTTAAGGCTCAGTCTAAGTCTCTTCATTATGTTTGCATCCTCTTTCCCCTTATGACTTATTAATATTCTAATAATAGATAAATAGAAGCAAGGTATAAAACAGAACCTTGCAGGCTTATTGATACATTGTAACCCTCTCTCTGTGATTTCCTTATGGGAGGGGGAAGCTGCCCCCGGCCAATTCTCGTTTTGCTTTCTGACCCTTATAGCACCTGGGTACCTCTCTACATTCACTACATTTGTTTCCCCTGGATAAAGTCATATTTCCCCATCATCAAGGTAATTAAAAATAGCAGGAAGCACTTTAAGCATCAATATTTCACTCATTTGCTTACACAACTGCTGAAATATCTTTCAGACATAAATCAGAAAGCCATAGCATTCTATTGCCTATCTTCCTGGGAAATCTGAGGGAAATGAAGTTAATTCACCACTAAATTCTTAATTAAAACTTGATGCATGTGGTGATTTAAATGAAAATGGCCCCCCATAAGCTAATTTGCATGCTTAGTCCTCAGTTGATGAACTGTGTGGGAAGGATTAGGAGGTGTGGCCTTATAGAAAGAGGCGTGGCCTTGTTGGAGGAGGTGTGTCACTGTGAGTGTGCTTTGAGGTTGCAAAAGCTCACAGCACACCCTGTGTCTATTTGCCTGCTCCCTGTGGATCACAATATAAAACCCTCAGCTTTCGCTCTAGCACCATGCCTGTCTGCTTCCCGCCATGATGATAATAAGCCAACTTTCAAACTGCAAGCAAGTCTCCAATTAGATGCTTTCACTCTCCATTATAAAAGGAAAGTAAGTGTGTGAGTCCACAATAATAATAGAATAACAACTAAGTCAGTACATTTCAAGCTTTTCATGCACATTCACACACACACACACACACACACACACACACAGAGAGAGAGAGAGAGAGAGAGATTTCTATGGAAGACAACATTGAGAAAACATGGCTCATGTATGATTTATTTGAAAATAAGAAAGGTTAAAATACACACACAGTGGGAGAAAGGGAGAGAGAACACGTGGCTCTGTTCATTTTTGCTTACTTAAAAAATAAAACTCAAAACCTCTCCAAATGTAGCTTAATCCACTTTCTGATGCTAGACATTATGCAACAGGATTTTGTGCAAAAGGAATTTGAAAAGGAGCGTTCGCATCAAACCACTTCAGTGGATTAAATCTGCAGTTCAGCACATTAGACTAAAAGTGTACAAGGCACTTTGAGAGCCCTGTCTCCTTGTGCATGTGTGGCCACTATTAGAGGGCAATATTAAGCAAGATTGGATTCCAGCTATTCTCTTTAAAGAAATTTAAAGAAATTATGAAAGGATTTTGTCTACCTTCTGCTTGTCCCAGAAATGACCAAAATCACTGAGGAACATGAAGGATGGTCTAGCTAAGCAGTTCTGCAGAATCTAGTGTCCTTTCATACAGAGCTGCCACCATCTGAGGTCGATGGATCATGAAGAGACATCCCCTAAGGCAACCCACCTACACAGCTCCCCTTCCACAGGCAAACTGACCCTGCTTCAGCCGTGCGCTCCATTCCAACCATGGAGAACATCTGGATGGGACGCTCAGCACCCATAATTCAGATGTCCTCAAGAAGGAAGGGATTCTGGATAGCTTGGAAAGCACCGGTAGCGGTAGCGTTAACAGCATTGACAACTTGGACAACAGAAGTGGATGCTTGCAAGGCCAAGCCAATGGCGTTTCTCTCTCCTTATGCTTACGTACATTCTGCATTCCTGAGATCTTGATTCCTCCTTTCTCACACCCTAGAGTCCAGGCGCCGCTGGAATAACACGCCTTGTAGCAGTTGGGTTGAGTCTGATTCTCTGAGAAAGCCCATTCTATGGCCTTTGAATGTGAGGATTTGTAGATTGACAGGCAGGGACTGACCCTTGAGGATCCACGTGGCTGTAAGCCACAGGCCATCTATGCCAACAGTCCAGGACATCTGAAAGTGTATATTGTAACTTCCAGGTTTCCAAGTGCCGAAGAGTTCCCGGGGAGGGGGGTGGGGGGGGTGGGGGGGGGCGGGGGGGCGTGGCGGTTGCCTGGACTACCACTTTGTGCTGACAGCTCTGGTCCTTTCCTGGCAGCTGAAGGTCTGCACGGCAGCCAATGATAGAAGAGCATTCTGTCTCGAATTTTCCATTAGGCTGGTGATTCATTTGGAAAGTCGTGTTTTATGAAGGCCGTGAATTCGGTGCAATGTGGTTGTTGAGGTGTCTACATTCAAATTGGATTCCATTAACTTTATGGAGTGATTAAGTACCTGGACCATCAGACTTAGGAATTGAATTTATAAGCTTTCTGAAAGCACTTTTGAAGACCGGAAGCTTTGATGAGCATAATTTGATTCAGGAGTTTGGGAGAGCAACCTGGAGAGATGTCACCCCCGATTGTATCGATGTATCAAGGATCCGAGAACGGAGCTCCGCAGAGGGCAGGGTGGTCACTTGCATGTAGGGTGAAATTGCTCTTCCGCGAGTGCATGTACTTTTCCCTCTAGAGACCTTGATTTTTTTACAGAAAGATTTAGTGGACTGCCTTGACAGTCATTTTTCAAACATGAAGCCACCTAAGTATTAATTAGGGTTTTTGTCTAAGATGCCAATTTAGGGTACCAGAGAGATGGATCAGTTGGTAAAATGCTTCCCTTGTAAGCACAAGCTCCAAGTGGGATCCCTAGAACTCCTGTTCTAAAAGGTCACATGTGGTGACATACACTTGTAATCCTCACATCAGGAGACAGATGTCTGGAACTCACCCGGCTTTGTCTATTTGAGAAGTTCCAGGCCAGTGAGTGACTTTGCTCTCATGATAGAAAAGGTAGATGGTGCCTGAGGAACTACTAAGGCCTCTACACAAATATGCATACATGTGTATACATACCCATACACATGAAGGAACACACAATGCGCTAAAAAAAGTGGGTGTGGGATCCAGGTTTCACTGACTCCATTAGAAACAACCACCGTGCTGTTGCTATGCATGTAGAGAGAGCATGGGTGGTACCCAGATCTAGACCTCTCTGTAGTTTTGCTCGGCAATTGTTCCACCACCCAGTTCATTTATGTTCATCCGGATGGATATTTATGACATGGAAATTATCAGTGGTGTGAAAGTCACACATGCCACGTTAGGAAAGAAGAATGTGGGCTGGCAGAAAGAGTGAGTGGCATATTGCAATTCACCGAAAATGAGCCCAGACATCTCGCCAGAAAATCTAAGCACTCTTTAACATGGAGAGGTTAAACGGGGAAGGCATAGTTCTTCGTTCTTGTAGGGCAGTGAAATAGCTATTTTATTTTCTGCGTTCTTCTTTAAAGATTTCTTTGTGCTTAAATGTTTTAAATGATTTTAGAGTCAAGAACTGTTGAAAACAAAGTCCTAGCTGCTGCTGATAATTTGGATTTATTAATTCGCGATTTGTTCAGATCCTTAGCAATTTTCTGTGGAGCTATTGACATCTTCTGTGTTGATTTCAATGAGTTGTTTCTATATTAAAATCACTAATTTTAATGCTGGGGGTATCTTCTAAAGTTTACTTCTTTTATGTTGATGGTAAATTTTTATTCTTTCCCATGGAAAGGTTTAAAGTTTTCCACATGAATATTGAAGTTTATTTTCAAGGGCTGGAGAGATGTCTCAAATGTTAAAGGTGTATTTATTTTTTACTTTTGAGCCTGTGCATAAGCATCCAGGACTTTATGTGTACCACAGAGATGCAGGAGCCCATAAAGGCCAGAAAAGGGTGTCAGGTCCCCTGGTGTTACAATTACAACAGTTGTGAGCTGCCTGATGAGGGGTTCTGGGAACATCAAACTCCAGACATCTGTGCTCTTACATCCTGAGCCATGGTGACTGGAGAGATGGCTCAGAAGTTAAAAGAGCATCTTCGCTCTTGCAGAGGGCATGGTTTCTGTCCCCAGCACGCATGGCTCACAGTTAAGAACAGGGGGTGGAGTTTGATGACTCTTAGCATCCCTGTCTGGGAGTTCACAACCACCTGCCTTCCTCAGTACCCATAGGAGGTACACATGGTCACACAAGCACATACACACATCCAAGAAGATAAAATAAATCTTAAGAACTTTTCTTTTTTTCTTGTCCCCGGCGATAATACTGCATTAGTTTTGTTACAGTTCACCCCTCTTGAGAGAAAATGAAGCACTTGGATTTCCTTATGGCTAGTTTGCAGTTTTATATGTTCTGTAAAATTCCACACACAAAACCACATTTTCCCCAGATAATTAATTGTTCTAACATCATTCCTTATGGGATACATTCCCACTGATTGATTGTTAAGTATCATTAGGTGGATTAAGTTGTATGCTTGATAATAGGCTGAGACATTAGGTCAAATCTTTGTGGAATAGCTCCAAAAAATTATAGACTTTTCTTCCCCAAGAAATGCTATCAGAAGATAAATCCATAATCCTTGGCAGTTCCGAAGGCCGCCAGTGTGATTTGAAAATTTGGTTTCTATTTTTGTGTGATATCCTTCTAAGAATTTGAGTTTTTATAATGTTCACACCTCTGAGAAACCACTGCTGCCCCTGGCTACTGGTCAGCCTTCTCGTGTCTGCTCTCCCCCTACGTCCTCATTATTCACACCAACCTCAGACCAACACCAGCAGATGCAGAAATACTGTCTGAGACGTTTCCAGCCATTGCATTTAAAACCCAGTCTTTCTACATTGTTTAAACATTGTGCCTTGGAGAGTGTCCTTTGGAAGAATATTATTATTTGCTTCAGACAGTTTATCTATCTATCTATCTATCTATCTATCTATCTATCTATCCATCTATCTATCTTGCTATCATCTCAGACTATTGTAAGGGATTTTTTTTCTACCCCGCTCTGTTTCTCACCATTATTAATTTATATAAAATTTAAATGATTTAAGTGTCATCCCACATCTTATGATGTCTTTAGAGTCACTTTCCTCACGGGTTTTTGGTTAAGTAATCTTATTATTTACACATAATAATGATTTCAGCTGCGGGTTAATTACAGTTCTAATCTCTACATGTTGTCTTATTGCAGTCATAAGAAAAGCAAAATAGTGGAGCTGGGAGTAGTCAACCAGCCAGCGAGTCTGTCTGCCATCTGCTGCTTCTTCCACAAAATATTCATGAAGTACCAGCTCCGAGCCTGGCACCGTGCTTACCCCGGAGAGAGTGCATCAAGGAAAATGGGAAACAGTGGAGCACCTCCCGGAACAGGGGTTCTCAACATGTGGGTCGCGACCCCCACGGGAGGGTGAGGGTCGCGGATCCGATACTTACAACACAATTCATAACTGTAGCAAAATTACAGTTATAAAGTAGCAGTGAATTCATTTTGTGGTTGGGGGAGTTCACCATGACATGAGTCCTGTATTAAAGGGTTACCAAATTAGGAAGGCTGAGAACCACTGCTCTAGAGTATAAGCTGTCCTGGATGCAAGCAGCAAACAAGAGCGTATGGTTCACTCTTACCATAGCTTTTATCTCAGTCTCTACTAGAATATACCTGCTGTTAAATTTTAAGGCATCTTGAGACATTCTTTAATGGCATGCTTTTTTTTTTTTTTGGTGACAACTGGTTTGTGTGTGTGTGTGTGTGTGTGTGTGTGTGTGTGTGTGTGTGTATACACATGCATGTATGTATATGTGTGTGTGTGTGTGTGTGTGTGTGTGCATACACATGCATGTATGTATATGTGTGTGTGTGTGCGCACATGTATGTGCATACATTCACATGCATATGTATGTGAAAGCCAGAGATCAATCTCAGGCGCCGTCTTTGGGTTCTGTATACTGCTGTTGTTTGTTTGTTTGTTTGTTTGTTTGATGTTTGTAAGACAGGCTCTCTCACTTGCCTTGGGATCTTCCTATCTCAGAGTTTTCAGAGTACATGTGCATTCTATGTGTTTGGCTTTTTTTGTTTGTTTGTTATCATCTATGTGGTTTTGGAGGAAGCCCAGGGAGCGCCATTAGCTTCTCAGAAGCAGATCACCAGGCAGCCCCACTGATACTTGTCACAGGAAGAAACAGCTAGTGTGTAAGGCTTTCATCGCTGTCAGAAATATGGGAGACAACAACTTAGTGCACATAGTGCTTTCTTTGGCCTCTGGTTTGAGAGGTCTCCATTTATCCCGCTTGTCTCTGATGTTCCTGGGCTGGGCGTGGTGCATTACAGTGCACAGTATAGGAGAGCAAAGCGGCGCAAATGTGCTCAACTCCTGATGGCCAGGAATGCCTCCCCCAGCCTTCTGGGCTCCCAGCCGATGGGGATGGCACCAGCCACCTTCAGAGTCGTTTGCTTCTTCCGGCTGCCATCCTGGATGACGGTCTTCCAGAAACACCCTCGCAATGTGGCTGAGTCCTCAGTGAAGACAAGCCATCACAAATTGCATGTATGGAGAACAGGCAGATCAAAAGAAGCCGCCCTGCACGGTCAGGATCAAGCACCCACCACCATCGTCCTTCTATTTGCTTAATTCCACCCTAGGACAGTGTTGTAATATGGTACGTGAGAGCTGCCATGTCTTTTTAAATTCCCCAAATGTCCAAACCCACTTCATGGTTTTGTCTGTCTCCTCAGTTTTGGCCCCGACCAAAACTGGTGGCTTTGTAATGTTTCTGGTAACCCATCTGTCTATCATTTTGTAGAAATCCTAAGGAATATAGGGGCTTTTGAGGAGGCCTTGAATAAAGTAGCTGAACCTGAATGCAGAATACTAGATAATTAGCGATGGTCCCATCATCCAAGCCTCGGTTGAAGGTACTTGACCGCCAGTCAGGATGAAACCAGTGCCCTACATGCCAAGGAAGAGGCTTACACTCGTTTCTATCTTTCATAGATATGTTGAAACAGTAGCTTCTTCCTCTGAGACTAACTTAAAAAAAAAACAACCCACATCCACACTTAGAGATAATGATCATCAGTAGAAGCATAATACCTGAAAAAAAAGGACGGGCTGTAGTTATGCCCTCATCTATGGGCAGCACCTATGAGTCTTCCTTCTGCATCTAAGTTTGCATCTAAGAACAGCCAGACTGCTAAGACATCCCAGGTGCCAATGCCGCAGAAGAAGATTATCTGGAACAGTGGATAGGATTGCTGCCCAACCCTTCTAACAGAATCACTGTTTTGTTCAGGAACTGGCTAGACCAAGTGCTAGGGAGCCAACATCAGCCCCAGCTGATGAATCCTGCCTCACCAAACCCACTGGTAACTTTCTTCCCTTTGTGTCTCTGCTCATGTGACAAGGTTCTTGCCAAATAGGTACAGGAGGCTATGAGAAAAGGGTTTTTTTTTTTGGTTGTTGTTCTAAAAAGACACATGGGCCTGGGAGATTGCTCAGCGCTTAATAATATGTACTGTTCTTCCAGAGGACCAAGGTCTGATTCCCAGCACCTAGATCAGTTCACAACCACATGTAACTTCAGTATAGGGGCTCCAATGTCTTTTTCTGGCTCCTCAGCACCCCAGGCCCTGAGAGACACACTTGTACACACATGTACACAAATAAAATGTGTTAAAAAAAGAGAAAGACACAGTTGTGGTAATGTTTTCATTTCCATCATTGATATTAATTAAATTTGTTCCTTGGCATTTTCCTACATGTATAAAATGCATTCTATGTTAATATTGTGGTTTTAACTTTGTACTATTGTCTCATAAGATGTAATTAGGCAATTCTTGTGTACTGTTTTTATAATTACATATGATTATAATTATTTCAAAATAAGGAATTTAAATTAAAAAGAGAGAGGGAAGCCAACAAAGAGAAATCTCTTTTTCTTTGAGTATATGAGGAGATTATTGTCACCCCCTGGGTAATAAGGGGACAGCCCTGATGATGAAAAGCAGGAAGCTGAACTGTGTGCACCACAACAAGAGGCAATCAGGTTCCCAAGGACTCCCCCGAAGCTCTCTGTATTCATATTTCTTTCTTCTGCTTATGCAATATGGCATATATTGGTCAATGTTTAAGCCATTTTGGGGTGAGATTTCACTGCTAGAAGTGTTCTGTGTGAGTTCCATGGTCACAACAGGTGGACAACTGGTTATTGGGTGTGTTTGAGGGAGGGGGGAAAATCAATTTTTTCTATTTCCAACTTTGAGCATGCTGCCCTCTCCGTTAAGTGACAGCCGCAGACTGGCAGAGCAGAGTGACGTCTCAGAAGTACGTGTCAGTCTTCTGAGCAGGATATAATTTATATTTATGGCAGCCAACGTATCAATGCTTGCTTTAGTAAAGGCCTTACGCAGAGACCCAGAGTATCTTTAGTATGTAATTTTTAGTGAATTAACTAGTTCATCAACTAAATAAATGTCCTTAGCAGAGGGTAAAGAATGCCAAGTGAATGGATAATTTTGGTTAGACTAGAGAAATTCTAACTGGAACATTTATAAACTTACCAGTCTTGCTTACAGGAGAATAGGAAGAAGGTTGTAGGGCAAGTGGGTTGTGCCATCAGACAGACATGATGAGGTTGAGTGAGCTCAAACCCCAGGAAGTTCAGAGATTTAAGAACAGCAGGAGGAGAGATGTTTCCTCCTGTCTCTGTTCCTGTTTTGGAACACATAAGCACAACTCCCAACTGAGAGAACCACAGGCACTCATAGTATAGGCCCTGGAGTTTTTCTGCATGCTAATGAGGTATCTAGATAGCATGACTTTTCAACCAATGACCTTCCCATCCTGGATATCTTCATACCCTTCCCCCAAGATGAATATAATCCCTGATTCACCCCGAATAAAGTCTATGACTTTACATCCACCCCTATAAAGCAGTATGAACAAGCAAGGATCATCTCAGAGAGCTGCTTCATTAAAGATGGACCCTGGAGAAGACCTTTGCCTAAACGAGCCCAAGGTACCAGAAGAAGGCCTTTTCTCTTCTCCTACCTCTCTGGTACTCAGCACTTGCTCCCAATCAGAACAAATCCTGCAAGACCTGGGATCTACCTTCCCGGCTAGCATGCAGACAACCCAAGGGAAAATGTGGACCTCCAACCCCCATTCCAGACTTCCTCTCCACTCAGCATATCAGTGGCATCTATGTACCCAGAGAAGAGACTGGGAACCACAACGTTCTCCCATTCTGGTTTGAGTGCTCTGTCCAGAAGGGGAACACAGGCTGTGGACGCTCTCTGTTTCAGCCTTTCCTGCCTTCTCCAGGCCTATGTGCAGGCAAATTCCAGACGCCCTGGGCAGAGAAGCAGTACGTGGTATGACAGAAGGTGAGCTCCTGTCAGGAGATCCCTGGACATAGGCCTTACCGTACCTGTGGGACTGGGCCAATTATGTCATAGATGGCCAGCTTGGGAGAGGAGCTCAGGCTAAATGTGAGTGAAGAGGCAATTATCTCACACGCTACAAAAACACACAGGCTTCTATCTAATGAACTAGTCAGGTGTCACATCGCACAGACAGTGACAAGAAGGTGACATGTTGTACAAGCTCACACAGAGATGATCACACTGAGCCAACACAGTAAGGTTAGGCAGAGGCAACAATAATCCAAAGATGGGTATCTCTAGGGACCACCCCGCCACCCCCACTGTGTTCAGGGAAGTTTTGCTTTTCCAGACCTTGGTTTTGTTTTGTTTTGTTTTGTTTTGTTTTGTTTTGTTTTGTTTTGTTTTGTTTTGTTTTTCATGGCAGGGTGACATTTGAGACTCTGTTGGGTGGGGCCGTCTAGTAGTCTGTGCAATAGAGAGGCTCAGAATCTCATCCAGCTGCTCAAGGTATAAAGCTGGATGCCTTAGCAGTTCCAACCTGGTGCTCCATGCTTAGAGGACTATTGGAGAGTCTCAGGTCTTCAGTCCCTATTACACTGAAAGGTCAAGAGACTAGACACTGGTGTCACTGACAGACTGCATCATTGTCATCATCATCACCACCACCACCAGCAGCAGCAGGAGGAGGAGGAGGAAGAGGGAAGAGGAGGAGGGAGGAGAAGGAGGGCATAGCACATTCAAAAGCAAGGAGCAGAGGCAGACAGGCAAAGACTACACCATTTTTATTCTTGGACCTCTTTATATCTAACTTGTCCTTTGGAGGGTGCTACCAACTGCCGGGAGGGTCTTTCTCAGATAATGCTTCCTGAAAATGTCCTCATAGACTTGCCTAGAGCTGTGTCTGTGTGAATCTCAGATACTGTCAAGTTGATGGTCAGGGATGAAGATCAGCCATTCTGAGGACTTATCTCTCTGAAAACGCATGGCCTTCTTGAAACTGAGTCCTGTGTGTCACATCCATGGTTTGGTTACAGACAGTTCTGCTTCCTTAGCAAATAGAAGCAGTTATGAGTCTGGCAAAATAGAGCAAAGACTTTTCCTTTTTGTGAATTTCAACTACTATAAATTTACTGTGACTGATTTGCTTTATCCTGTCCCCAAGGTCTAATACAGCTACAAAGGACACTGAATAGTTAATGAAATATAACTGCCCAAATTATAACACCAGAAAATACCAGGAAAGGAAATTATTTCTGGTATTAGGAGCAGCTGGGAGACTGGGACTACATAATGGAAGTGTGGCCTCTTCATTCAAGACCAGCAAATTGACTGACTGTATTATGGTGCTATCTGTAAAAATTTCAGTTCATTACACCTTATTTTACTTATTCAATACTCCTTATTTTTATTTATGTGTAGGCATGTGTGACTGTATGTGTTTATGTGTACCAAGTGTATACAGTAGCCGGCAGAGTTCAGTAGAGAACATCAAATCTCCTAGAACTAGAATTACAAGTGGGTTATGAGCTGTCTGGTATGGGTGCTTGTTGAGGAATTTTAATCTAGCATCATGGCTGCTCTGGTAAGGGCATATCCAAAGATATGATCCAGATGGAATGTAGATATACCACACACCTTTAATCCCTCTGTCTAGAAACAAACATGCCCTTAGTACATACCTTTGATCCCAAAGGATGTTTAATTGAGGGGCAGACAAAGTGAGGAATCAGAGTAAGATTTAACAGAATGAGTCAGAGACAGCATATGCTCAACTTATACAAGAACAGATAGGAAAGAGAGGCTATTTAGAGAGGAGTGAGTGAGAGAGAATTCAGTTTGATTGATTCAATTCAATTCAGTTCAGTTCAGTTCAGTTCAGTTCAGTTCAGTTCAGTTCATTCAGTTTGGAGCAAGTCAAAGGCAGTCTTGGTCAGAGGCAGTCTTTCCAAGCAAAGCAATTCAATCAGAAGCCAAGAGAAGCCAATTTGAATCAGTCAGCTTGGAGAGAAGTTTGAGCCAGAACAGCTGAGTTGAACCAGCCAGTCAGAGTTCAGAAAGTGCTAGAAAGTTGAGTTTATTCATCAGAAAGTCTCAGATGCTAAAAAGTTCTAGGTTTAGGTCAGCAGATGGAGGCTGGAAGCCGAACCCTTCAAGTTCCTGACTTGAAGAAGATTAGATTGTACTGAAGCTCAAAGGTTCCAGACCTAGGCCCAAGGGTAGTTAGAACAGAGGAGGAAACACTCTGGGCTCAGTCCAAGCTGTGTATTCTTACAGCTAGGGTACATCTCTCATCCCATCACTTCATTTGAGGAAATAAAAGGGATGTTTGCAATTACAGGCACTGGAAAACAAACATGGATCCTCTGCAACAGCACTGAGTGGACTTAACTGCTGGGCCATTTCTCCAGCACTGAAGTTTTAGTTCTAAAATAACTCACTATACTCTCTATTTATAAAGTGAGTATATTTTCAGAAAGTTTTGAAAGTCTCTTCCACAGAATTGAAAGGGGTGTGGGGAGATCCTGGAATGTGAGACATCTACCCCTCCCTCAAAAGGGTAGGTGCCCTCATCATTGTCTTCTTCATGAAGAAGAAAGGTACTAAAGAGTGAAGGTACTCTTTATGTTGCAAAATGAGTATATTTAATTTCTTTTGTGCTGTTTGTAAGGCAGGGTCATTTCATTAATGACAAAATGTGGCCAGGATAATTTTTCTTCTTAATTACCTTGTTTTATTCTGTTCAATATTCCCTCTTTTAATTAATTAACAGATCTTATTTTTTGTAGAACCATTTTAGATTTGTAGACAAATTGGGCAGGTGTCCCAGTCTCACATAGACTTCTCCTACCTCCCTCTTTACCTTCCACCCAGTTACTACTAATTATTAACATTGTCACTAACCTTACAATAGTATGATGCATTTGGATCAATTAATTAACTGGTGGTGAAGGGTTTTCTTGAGCAAGCCCATTATCTACTCACAGCTTCAGTACTTCCTCTGTGTCCCATCCCCCCACCCAGTGACCAAAGCACAGGAGACCATCCTATCTCCTCAAACTCCTTTTGGCGGTGATATTTTCTCATCCCTCCTTTATTTTTGATGACCTGTGAGAGCATTGGGCTGTATCACTGAGGTAGAGTAGCTCTCCCCAGTGGAATTTTCTTGGCATTTTTTTCTCATGGTATTTCCCATAACTTGGGGAGGGAGGTAGTGGAGACAGAACACTGTTTTCAGAGGTTACCAACATGAGGTGTGATGACTGTTACTGACTCGACAGACCACCCATCTGAGGCAGCGTTGATCATGGATGTTCACTGTGAGGGTTTGATTCCCACCCCTCTCTTTTCCACATCTTGCCCTTCAGAAACAACTCGCCTGACCCTTCCTTACCCAGGTGGGACAAATATGGCTCCATCTTCAGAGTCACATACCTGCATAATTTATGTGTAATTCTCCTACATGAGAAATTTCATTGACGATTTTGTAAGTAGAGGGGCCAAGTGCTGACCATTTTGAGGCTACGCATCAGCATGTTTTTGGGGGACAAGAAGAGTCAAAGAAGAGTCACCATGCCGGGTACAAGCACTAGAAAGAGCTCTTGATTGGGAGTGGTAGGGTTTGAAACTGGAAGCCAGCACAGACATTTTATCAGGGGCAAGGTCCTGCATATACTCCTGTCCCTCAAAGCAGCTTGAGTGGCAGGAGGTTCTAATTCCCAATGCAGCAGAGAGATCGCTCCGCTTGCATCCTTTCTGCTTGGCCTTTGACTTCGCCCCCTCTTCTTTGCTCTAAGATTGCCACTCCGTGCCGCTGCCATCATCAGAGCATCCTTGGCTGAATAGATCACGTCCTTTACCATTTCTGCCTCGTGCATTTCTGTCCTTCGTTTATGTCACTGCTATTGTATTAAATCACCTTCCTTGCTCATGTGTTTATCATCTGGCATTGGATGGGGACCATTATTAGCTGCAGGCAGTCAAGGACATTTGTTACTCATCCTAATACCAAGAAACTGCCCCAAAATGA
Source organism: Mus minutoides (assembly GCA_902729485.2). Taxonomy (NCBI): domain Eukaryota; kingdom Metazoa; phylum Chordata; class Mammalia; order Rodentia; family Muridae; genus Mus; species Mus minutoides. The sequence continues at coordinate 433,364 of LR749980.1, forward strand.
ATTAGATTAGATTCCAAAGAAGATACAGCCATTAGGCTGACCATTGAGGACAGTTCCACGGAATGTTCTCAGAAGCTACAAATTAATATAAATGCAAAAGCCCTTTCACAGCTCTGAGCACTTGTGAGGAGCAGCTCTCACCAATGCCTGCACTTCCACAGAGAGGGAAGAGGTCTGAAGGCAAACTGTATTATTAGCATCTGATCTCTGTTTGGGCATTTGTAAATCCCAACAAAATGAGCTCATTCTGATTTAGACTGACTTTTCTTAGGAAGCTTAAATTAATAGGTAATTTGCCTGCCATAGAGGAGATCTGACTTAGTTATTTAAAACATTAAGGAAAAGCCCTTGACTTTTATGTCAAATGGAAGATAGCCTCCAGAGACTCTGGAAGATTCAGAAGAATCATGTGGGTTAAATATCTGGTCCTCTCATGAATTTCCTAAATGCTGGTCATGTAAGCAGCTGTTCCAGTATCACAACTTTAAAAAAAAGGGTGAGGGGAAGGTAAGTTTTTACTGTAATTAATCTTCACTCTGAGATAGATGAAGACAAAGGTTGACTATATTAGCTTTATGATTATGCGAGTCCAGGTTCAAAACCCTGTTTTACCACTTGCCAGATGTGTAATAATGGGAAAATTACTCTAAAATCCCCCTTCATTCTACCTTTGTCCTCTGCAAATTATGTACCACTGGATTTGAAGCTGTGGCCCACTAATCTTTTTTTAAATATTAATTTTATATGTATTTATGTATGTGCGTGTTTTGCCTGCATCTATGTATGTGAACTGTTGTGTGCATGGAGCCTGTAGAGGCCAGGAGAGGGTACTGGATCCCTGGGAATGGGCTTATGGCCTGGTGCAAGCTAACATATCCATGCTGAGAACCAAAATATGCCTCTTCTGCACAGGCAGCAAGTTCTCTTGCCCCCTGGGCCAGCTCTCCAGCCTCTGACCCATTAATTCTTAATTATGTTTGGTTTAAATTATGTCCGTGACTTAGACTCCAGCCAGCACTATAAAATAAAGTTCATAATACTTACAAAAGCCTCTCATGGCTTCAAAGAATATTAAATCTGTCTATCTATCTATCTATCTATCTATCTATCTATCTATCTATCTATCTATCATCTATGTATTGATTTATCTATCGTCTATCTATCTATCCATCATCTATATATCCATCTATAATTCACCATCTATCTGTCTGTTTGCCCATCCATCCATCCATCCATCCATCCATCCATCCATCCATCATCTATCTGTCTATACATCTCACTTTCTTTTTGATTGTCTTTACATGCCTGCAATCCTTGCTCAAGGATGCCTTCTTTTAGGTCTACTCTACATCTCTGATTGTTGTTGAGACTTTGCTTAGTCACTTCTAGACCCTTCTTTATTAGTTGCCCTTGTTTTCTTCAGGGCAACTGCTGTCTTTGGTGAAAAGACAGCTAAGGGGATGGAAGCCATTGTCCTACAGCTACCCCTGATTTCTATAGGAAGAGGAGTTGGGCGAGGAAGGCAGTCCCAGGTCTGTAGCATGAGAAGCAAGCACGCCTTCATCCTAAGAATTTCTTATGTCTCTGGAGATGGGTACTTAACAATGCCGTCAGCTTCATCCTCTGTCCCAGAAGAACATGTTCTGGGTGGCTCCTTGGATCCTCACTGATAGAGTAAGGCCACAATCCATATCCAACCAAATGCTACCCAGCATGAGGTACGTGTACCTCAAAAATTACTGAGGGACCCCTCTCACTCCAGTGCTTTTGCATCCTCTTTCCAGAATATGAATACAGGAAAGAGCCCAGGTAGTGATTTAATTAATCTTCCTAATTATGGACAACCATTGGCACACAGCTATTTTCATCTTGAAATTGTATTTTCATAAGGGTATTTAAAGGCTTGAGGGTTTTTTTTTTCTTCCATGAGTGTCTCATCATCCTTTTGCAGTATAATGGTTAATTTTAGGAACTCTGAGTTTGATTTGTATTTAAGATTTTTTACAATCTATATATAGGCTGGCCTTTAATAATCATTTATACACCGCCTCTTTTTATATAGGTCATGTGTTCTCCTGGGAGGGTAACAAGATTAGAAACAGCAAATACAGTGCAGAATAAATTAAAATGCTTCAAACTGCATTATATAATTTCAGAAAATTGGTTTCACACTGAAACGTTTAAATAAGAAAACCAAATGAGTTAAATAAGGAAAAAAATAAACCCGCTCTCTCCGTGCATAGCAGGATGGCCATTGTTTAGCAAGTTTGACCTTAGAGTGAGGATATCTGGCCTCTCCTCATAATGCTGCATCAACCTGACCCATCTGGCCACTAATGGCTAAAACTATTATTATTTTTCTTCATTTTTGTGTTGGTACTTCAAAAGGCTGGTTTCATTCCCGTGGAAGATGAATTGTATTTATTAGTCAAAACACCATCCTAACAGTAATTGTATTTTCATATATAACTCTCCAAAATCATACACACAAAGCAATGCTCTTGCACTATAAACTCAGAGGTGGGTGTGGAATGGGAGGGGCGGGACAACACGCTGCCAGTCAGGCTGGATAACCGGAAGTGGGTTTTCCTTTTCCTGGCTGCATGGAAGTGACACAGCGCTCGAGAGACACTATTGTACTGGCCGGTTTTGTTAGTTTCTCTGAAGTTCAGCATCGCTTTGCTTTTTACTGTGTCCTCAGGCTTTCTTCAGTTTCTCTATTCTCGCGTTAAAGACCTCTTCCTGTACTTGGAGCTTTTCGCTTATCTCTTTCTGTGGAGACAATTATATATATAGTGGTTATGACGGAGCTATCTTTGGCTGCACATTGTCTTTGTGGTTTTGACATACTATAGTGCCTAAAGACAGACATTATCCCTCGCGCACACCTTCCTGTTTTGCAGACAGAGCTGTATTCCAGCCTGTGGTGATTCGATAACACTTTATCGTATTTCTCTGCACATTCCCAATGTATAGCATGTCCACCGCGGACAGGAAGTGGTATTTTGACAGCCATTTTTCACACAGCCTCATGGTGGAAGATAGGATAACTGATCTGCATTTCCAGACATGTTTGCCAATGAAGGCTGAATCAGAGAAACTGCTCTGGGCTTAGTCGGGGCGGTGTTGTGGGCCGCTCCACCCGTTTGTTTTGGCCTGCCCTCTAATACAGTCTAAATGGGATTCCTGGAGTCTTCAGTGCATGAAATAATGACACAAAGAATCTCACAATTAGGACAGATCTCATAATTAAAAGTAGTCACCATACATTACAATTCTTGCACGCATGCCACTGTGTAATATATAGCTGATATGAAAAAACAAGCAAACAAACCAACAAAATCCAAAACCAAAACACCTCTCATAAGCAATTGGTGACAGGTTTTAGGGATCATGGCAGCCTCTGCCGGGGATACTGCGCACACTAACATCGCTACCTCTGTAATTCCAGAAATGCATCTCACGATGTTTGCATGTTATCTCAACCATAGGGGGTTAGGAGGTGCTTTCCTTTTATCAAGGATGAATGATACAGTTGCATACAGGGACAATGGCAGTTGGGAGTCTTGTTACTGTCTGAGTGACTCAAGCATAGGACGGGTGTATAGAGAACACTCTAAACTCTTGTGTGTTAAAGAGTCAAAGTCTAAGCCGGGTGTGGTGGCGCACGCCTTTAATCCCAGCACTCGGGAGGCAGAGGCAGGCGGATTTCTGAGTTCGAGGCCAGCCTGGTCTACAAAGTGAGTTCCAGGACAGCCAGAGCTACACAGAGAAACCCTGTCTCGAAAAACAAAAACAAAAACAAAAACAACAACAACAAAAAAAGTCAAAGTCTAGACCTTGTAAGTACATAATGTAATTTGAAATCTTCGTGCTAACTGTGTTCTAAATAGGGGGAAAAACAGTTTCGTGAGCAGATATGACTAAAACTATTTATGTGTTTATGCAATTTTTAAGAAAGTCAATGTAATTGGTAATTTTGAAATGTTTTCCCTGATTATCATTTTAATGAGGTTTGGTTTTCACCTCATGGGAAGAGCTGATATTTCTGACAGGTCATATTGATGTCAACAATCGTGGATTCAGGATTTGTACGAGCATAGGCTGGGACAGGGCTTTTAAGGTGGTAGTTATTGTTTGGTTGTTGTTCTCCTCCTCTTCCTCCTCCTCTTCCTCCTCTTCCTCCTCTTTCTCCTTTTTCTTCTCCTTCTCCTCCTCCTCCTTCTTTAACTTTTGACTTCTGTTTTCTCCTTTTTTTCCTTTGTGACTGGTTGAGTAGATGAGGCAGGGGAAGGCATAAAATGGTCCCCCAGTTGTCCCCTTTCACGGATGCCCCCATGAAGTACTTTGGCAGAACTAAAGGAATCATGGCTTATGTACTATCAACTAGCCTATGGTGGAGTTTGACTAGGTCACGTTGGACAAGCCTTGGGACCTTTCTGTCATTGTGTGGACGATGAAGAAGTGACAGTGACAGTGACGGTGACAATGACTAGCTAGCACTGTGCTTCAGCTTCATGGTCACAATCCCAACTACTGATGTCACAACATACTTCACTCACGCCATAGTTCACTAAGGTATTATCATAAAATATTAAAAATTATCATGTTTTATGAATTGGCATCAAGATATGGAATATTGCACCATGTAGGTGTTGACACCATCTGAGGAAATAATTTCAACAAAGTTCTAAAGGACTGGGTTGATATGTTCTACTCAGAAGGTGGGCTTCTCCTTTCACGGAGGCACTTCTGTGTCCACTCATCATCTTGTGTTTTCAGAGAAGTACGGCCAGGCTTCCACTCACCAGCTCCCTCTTTGGCATCTCACAAAGGTTTTTGAAAGGATTTGGAAACTTTTCTTGCATTTCCCTGAGATAGTTTATCATTCACTGTGTGGGCTTTGGAAAGCAGGTTCCTGAAGGTCTCATGTACTTAAGAGGAGGAAAGAAAACTTACACATCTGTGGACCTTGGTGATTTGTGCTTTAGTTTAGCTACAACTAACAGAGTCAGAATGAGAAGAGTCCCCATGTACCCAAAAAGGTCCCGGGTTTGCTGTCTCCTTTTCCTTCTTCAGAATGCTGCTGAACGGACACTCAACTTGGGGCTGGGTCTTATGCTATCGCTTTTAAGATGTGTTCTGAATCCCCTGACCTGTGATCAGTAGCTTTCACTGATCACAACCTCGGATGACTTTCCTCACATAATGTAAGGTAATGTAATGTAAAACATCATAAACCGCAGGGTGGCAAATTATGGCCACATTATTTTCCCACATTATTTTATTCGTTGGCTGTGTCAGGGCCGACAGCCAATCTTTAATGCAAGAGTTCAGCATTCTCATTCCCAATTTTCTAAAATATGATTCTTTAAATATATTAAAGTTGCTTCTATTGGGTCTTATTTTTTTTTTATTATGCAGTTTGGAGCCAAACTAATTTCATTTCAAATGTATCTTTAAAATGAAAATATATAGAGTATATTGGCTTAAAATGTTTGGTCTATTCTGTGTAATTTTCATTGACATCTGAGGGCCAAGAGAACTTCATTCTTAATAAATCTCTAAAATTGCAGAGTGAATTGTGGGAAAAATAAGTGGGTAAACATAAAAATTAAGGGCTTACTCTCCATTTCAGGGGGTTCTTTATTAGGGAAGTGGATATTGGCTTGGAATCACAATAGAGAACTCTCTTTGATATAATGTACTGAAACATGAATTCTCTATTGACCTTTCCTGCAGAAACTACAATAACTCTGTGGCTTTTAAAGAAAGAGGAAGGAAAAAAAAAACCACAGAGTGATCACAAAAGCTGAGAGAGAAAAAAAAAAAACAAGCCTTTCACTGAGTGGGTACGGCAGATGCTTGGATCCAGTGTCCACTGACACGCAGGTTCGAAAGGGGTAGGTTTTAGAACTAGGGTTCCTTAAAAGTGGAAAGTAGCTCAGCCCATCGACACAGGACACAACTGAGGCAAAGCTCAGGGCTATCTCCCAACTTGGAATTTGCCCCAGAGGGAGGGAGATGAGGGGGAAGCATGAAGCCACGGGTGTATTAACGGAGTAGCCTGGGCCCTTGTTAGACATGTGGCTTCCATGGATGGTGCTGCCTTTGCAGCTGGGGCCAGGCTCATAGCACCTGCTAAGCCTGCTGAGCCGGGGGACAACAGACAAATGGCAATCTGTCTGAGTCCCATCCTTCTGATTTGTCGTTGGAAGCGCCCTCTTCACTTGTGTGGAGTTTAGCAGGATTGCAGATTGAAAATACACATGGTGGATTGTTATCTTGAGACATTGTAGAAATCCATTTTGCCATCTCGTTGAAAAGAAGGTGAAGCCTGGACAGCAGAAATTTGCCCCACGCTGATTAGATCTGCCCAATATGGAGATGCTCACAGTACCTAAAGGGTCTGTGGTTCTCTTTTCTGGTCCACGGTCTCCCCTGTGTGCATAGGTGTAGGAGTTGTCGAATTTCCAAGGTGGCTTCATGCTAATGAGAAGAGAACAACCAGGTAGACTAATCCTGTTCATTCTGTCAAAGAGAGGGTCTGATGCTGTAGACTCGAATGCTTTAACAGAAAAGCATCAGTGGAGAGTTAGAAACACACAGCTCCCTTCACGGAGCGTGGCTTTGGGAAAGATGGTTTCAATTGTGGGTCCTGCAAACAATTCTCTTGCTTGTCTGGTAGTTCCTCGGCGATAATTTCAGAGCTGTGGGATTTGCAAAGGAGCCCCGGGGCCATGATTATACGTAAACTATATTTAGAGGAAATGTTATCAAATCTAAAAAGGAGGTATGTTCTGAACTCAGCTTAATTCAGCTGCACTCTGCCCTTCTACACAGTAACCAGTTATTACGTTCACAGGGCCGTTAACAATAGGCTTTTGTGTAGAACGTGTTCTTCCACTGTTTCTGGTAAACACTAAACACCCCTTATTAAGCTGGGGACTTTGGCTGATTCTGTTGGCACCAGGTCATTAAATGCTCGTGTAAATATTGCAATAATGTTTGACGATTAAGCGAGTAGTGAGGTATGCTTAGGACAACCTAAGTTTTTTTGCTCTTCCCAAATTAGTTATTAATACAGTGTGCTTTGTATATATGGCTCCAAGAACAGATGAAAAAAATAAATCAATCTTCCCCTCAAGTCCATAAGTGTTGTTGTGATGTATGGTCGTTTCTCAAAATAGGCAATTCACTTTGTTTAAGCATCTGGCTTAGGAAACGATGTGGAGTCCTGTAAGTTGTTACATGAAGGTACTAGTAGGTATTCCTTCCTTGAACAGAACGGCCAAGTATTAAACACAAAATAACCCTCTGAGATGATAGGCAGCTGTCCAGAGGCGGTCCCTACTACCCATTGGTGTAAACGGCTTAGCAGTTAGTGACGTATGAAGACATAGGAAGTACCTGAGAAGAATTGCAAACCTGACACTGTGTGAGGTGTCTTAGTTAAGCAGAGTGGTTGATTGGCAGCAATCCCTTTTCAGGAGCCCGGGTCACTTAACTCTTGTGTAAGGCCTGTTTACCGTGTGGTGTGGCTCAAAGTCTTCACAGGGAGCTCTTTTTCTGGGGTTTCAGTGTCGTGGGTTTTGCAGGCCGACAACACACAGCACACAAGGTACTGCTGGAGGGTCTGTTTTTGTGATCTTGCTGAATCCAGAAGACTCAGCGGAGGATTATGTAGCCTTGTGAGGTAGAGTGTGCAAACCATAAACCTTGCTCTTGCTTGACCAGAGCGGAGCAGTGTTTACAGAAGTTGTCTAATTTGCCAAGTGTAATGGGGTGGGGGTGGGGGGACACCACTGTCCTTTCTCACTCAGTACCTGCATGCTAATCAAAACCTCATCCGTCACTCGCTCCAGAGCTGCTTTTACGTCTTCAATGGTGAAGCCACCTAAAGGATCGTCCTCTCGCATTTCAGTCTCCAGCAGGGCTTCCTGAGTCCTTTGCTCTTGATACAGCACCTAAGACAGTGGAAATAAACACATTCAGGTACTGAAAGTAAGGAACATTCTGGGGAGCTCTAGAGTGCTTGGGGATGTATGCGCAACCTCAAACTTCTACTCTGTGTGACCCTACCAGGAGCACTATCGAACTGGAAGGAGGCACTGATTTTATGTAACCATATATCTTAGGGGTTACAAGTGACTTGGTGGTGGTGGTGGTGTGGTGGTGGTGGGTATCTCTATGGCGAAGCCTGGGTAGAAAATGGGGAGAAGAAAAAAAAACCACTCTGGACCAACATCATCTGGCCTGTGTGTGAATCAAGTCTAAAAGGAATATTGTCTGGGAAAAGGTCAGAGGCAGAGAACATGGGGGTACATGAGCTCTTTCCATCTTGCGCCATGATAATGCTTTAGCAGGCAGGGATTGGGAGCGTGGGGAAGGCCTTCCCAAGCATACCTTCTGTTCCATATCTGGCGTTGGCAACGGCTCTATGAAGGCTGAATACGTGTCCAATGAGATACCTTCTTCCAGGGGGGCTGGGAAGGGGTGGTCTGCAGGCTTGACAACCTCTATGGTTTGCTGGAAAAGAAGAGCTTTTGGTGAGGGGGCTCTGTCTCGGCCAGTTCTCTCACCATATCAAATCGGTATCTTGCTTAAGTACCATCTGCTTCAAGCCCTTGATACCATTGCCCTCCTCGCTGCCTGGCGCCCCCCTCGCTGCCTGGCGCCCCCCTCACTGCCTGGCGCCCCCTTCGCTGCCTGGCGCCCCCTCGCTGCCTGGCACCCCCTCGCTGCCTGGCGCCCCCCTCACTGCCTGGCGCCCCCTTGCTGCCTAGCGCCCCCTCGCTGCCTGGCGCCCCCCCCCGCCCCTCGCTGCCTGGCGCTCCCCTCGCTGCCAGGTGCCCCCCTCGCTGCCTGGCGCCTTCCATGCACGGTCTCTCAGTCATAAGTAGTATCACCTTCTCATCATTTCTGGACTCTGTGGTTGATGGTTCATTCATTGGCCTTGATCTCTGCACAGTGCCCCTGCCTCTCACTCCTGTCTACTAGCTCTTTGTAGGGAGAGAGCTGAGTCTTAGCCCCCCTGTCTGTCTTCTCCATTTGCGGCAGAAGGTTTGGCCCTTACTACACCCAGTAATGGATGATTAACACAGCTTAGTGGAATGCTGATGGTCTTGTGGGTACAAGCATAGTGGCTATCACCGGCCCAGGGCAATAGGGTCTGCCTTCGCTGAGGACCTGAGCTTGAGCCCCAAGACCCACATGAAAACAAACAAACAAACAAACAAACAACCAAAACCAAAACAACAACAAACAAAACCACGCATGGTGGTATGTGGTTGTAATCCCACATTACTGAGGAAGCAGATGTGGGAGGGTCCCTGAGGATCATTGGTAAGCCCCAATGTGAGAAGAAAAGAGAAGAGAAGAGAAGAGAAGAGAAGAGAAGAGAGGAGAGGAGAGGAGAGGAGAGGAGAGGAGAGGAGAGGAGAGGAGAGGAGAGGAGAAGAGAAGAGAAGAGACGAGACGAGACGAGACAGTGCCACATGGAAAGTTAACCTTTGGCATATATATATATATATATATATATATATATATATATAGAGAGAGAGAGAGAGAGAGAGAGAGAGAGAGAGAGAGAGAGAGAAAGAGAGAGAGAGAGACAGATACAGAGACAGAGACAGAGAACCCAGTGGTGGGCACACTAGAATTTCTGAAGTTCAATGTGTATATAAGACCAGAACACGGAATCATCAGAGGGTCTCACAGCAAACTCATGGCTGAGTGAGACTTCCCTGCAGGCAGCTGAGGGTACTTTGCCAACAGGGTGCAGATGTGGTGGTGGAGGAAGACTGTCAGAAACAGCACTGAAAGATATGGAGAACCTGGGACGCCAACTTTGGCAGGGTCTGTCATCCAGCCACTGAGGCGTGGACGAGGAGATGAGGTGACTAAAGGCATCAAGCCTCCGATTCTTTTAATTAGTTCCCCTTGTTCTAATTCTGTGTTTAACAGGCAGTGTTTTTAAGCATAATTTAATTTCCCATCTCAGTTGATCTGTAAAGACATGACCACTTGGATGTTCTGGTTTTTATATCTTCTACATACCTCAGTAAAAATCAATAACTTGTTCCAATTTACCTAGCAAACACTCATGAGCTTGTTAGTGAAGTTCTGAGATGAAGTCACTCACTGCTCTGCTAACAAGAGTTGGGCCTGAAAGGCCGGGTGTGGTGGCACACGCCTTTAATCCCAGCACTCTGGAGGCAGAGGCAGGCAAATTTCTGAGTTGGAGGCCAGCCTGGTCTACAGAGTAAGTTCCAGGACAGCCAGGGCTATACAGAGAAACCCTATCTCGAAAAACAAACAAACAAACAAACAAACAAACAAACCAAAGAAAGAAAGAAAGAAAGAAAGAAAGAAAGAAAGAAAGAAAGAAAAGAAAAGAAAAGAGTTGGGCCTGAGCACACGAGTTTGAAAACTATGGAAAAGCATTCCCGACCCCATTACCATCTTAGGACACTTTTTGGGGGGAGGAGGGAATCTCGAAAGAATTGCTTACTGTCATTTCTAAGTTTTCTGTGTTATACACCATCATTGAAATATGAATGCTTTTCCTTTACACGTTTTGGATAGTGCTGGAGGAGGATTTGTTTGATGGGTTTACCAACATGTATGCATTTGGACTGAATTCGTATCATTAATTTTTGCTTGTGCATACAGGAAGTTGCTGTTTAGTTGTAGACACAACTAAACAGGTTGTCAATCGAGGCAAGGATATTTGGCAATGGAGAGGCAACGTGATTGAGCTAAGATCAAAGAATTGCATAGTGACCTAGAGCCCAGGGCAGTGGCCCTAAGCTTCGGCCGTTTTCGGTAAACTGTAACTTATCATCGTGTCCATCCTGGGAATTTATTGCTATTGCTAGTTCTTTAATTTTTATTCTATTGCATGATGTCATTCCTGCTATTTATCTCGGGTAGTTTAAACGTTCGTCAGAATATTGAGGCGTCAGGACATTGCTCCTTGTCACATTGGCAGGCTGTTACTTTTGGCCAAGTGAGAGGTCAAGGACCCGTGTCTCTTCACTGCTATGTGCAATCTCCTCTCATTCTTAGCTTGTGATCTCCCAAGTCTTCTGTTAGTTTTCATTTTTCCTAGACAAGAAAAAGAAGCCAACCATTCCCTCAGCGTCGCCTGAAATTCTACAGGTGAAATACAGAAGTTGCCGGCGGGAAATTGGAAACCTGGGAAGGAAATGGGGTGTTAGCTTGGAGGCATGGACTTTAATTTATGGCAAAAAAACCACAGTGTATGTAGTGCAGGGTGTGTTTGGGGGGCGGGGGTGTGTGACAGGGGCAAACCAGACCACTGAAAAAGAACGAGCCCACTAGCACTGAGCATGCGCTGAGCAGTGGGGGTTATCTTGCACTGAGCATGCGCTGATGGATGGGTTAAAAATGCTTTACTTTTCTTAGCGGGTAGGGTGCTGTCTTGTTTACTGTCACCGCGTTCCTGCTGTGCTCTGGGCACACAGGCTGGGGTCTTCTGCTTGTTGACCCTCATCTACTGACATTCTTTACAGAGGAACCTCTGCATTTGGTGAAGCAGAGCCCACGATTCGTCCTCTGCTGTCCTAGTCCTCAGATTCTGCAGTTGACTGCAAACAGATGTTTGTGTTCATGGCTTAGATTTTCTTCCCCACACCTCTGTGGTCTGAATTGATCAACTGACTTCTTTTTAAAAGCTTGCTCTCTCTCTCTCTCTCTCTCTCTCTCTCTCTCTCTCTCTGTGTGTGTGTGTGTGTGTGTGTGTGTGTGTGTACTGGGGTGTCTTGGATGCCAGAGGAGGGCATCAGATCCCTATAGAGCTGTAGTTACAGGGAGTTTTGAGGCACTGAACATGGGTATTTGGAACTGAACTCAGAGCCCCTAGAACCTTAACCACTGAGCAATACTGCCCTCCCTTCTTTTTTTTGTTTTGTTTTCACTCTCTCTCTCTCTCTCTCTCTCTCTCTGTGAATATGTATGTGTGTATGTGAGAGTGTTTGTATGTGTCTATATGTATGAGTTCATGTGTGACTGTGTATGTGTGTAAGTATATGTATATGTACATGTGTGTATATATGTAAATATGTATGTGGAATATGTAACTGTTTGTGTGTGGATGTGTATGCATATATATGCAAATTAGTGTATGTATATATGTATACATGTGCATCTGTGGGCATGTATGCTTGATGTGCCTGTGTGCATAAGTGTATACGTGTATGAGTCTATGTTTGTGAATGTATTTCATTTGTGTGTGCATGAACATAGGGGTGTGAAGGTGTGTGTTATTGTGCATGTGTGTGCACGTGTGGAGACTTGGGTCTCTCTGATTTCACACTTCCTTCCTTTGATAGATCGAGGCTTACATTTATTCCCAGAAGCTGAAATTATGGCTGACAGTTGAGGTTTTTTTCTCTTGATTTTTTAAAATGTGTGTAGTTCATATAACTATTAAATTGATTCAATTCATGCACAGGAGTGGGGGGGTGGTGAGAATTTCTTTTCTTTGCATGCTCTGCGTACTGTTAATGAACCAAACCGCAGCTGTTTCTCTCTTTCACGAAGAATTAAATTTAGCTGTGTTAGGCAGTAGACGGAGGTGCAGTTTTAAATACAGAGTTTGAAATAAACAAAAGACTCCCAAGTATCACAGCGAGTTTTTCCTTATGGAAAGTGGTCGCCTTCCTTAAAAAACAAGTCCAAGGGAAATTCTAATCAATAATTGTGGTGAGCACACGGAGCCAGCAAACACGCTTAAATGAAGCCGTCTGATGCAATACTTTCTTTAAAAAATACAATTAGGCCTTTGTATTTTTTTTTTAACAAAACCTCATGTTTTACAACATTGCTGGCTCTGTAATAAAATCTATTTAAAACAGAGAGACATGGTCAGCTTTATTGAGTTAGATTTTTTTTTCTGGGAGAACATTATAATTTCCTCAAGTCTATGAATAGTTGAAGCAAATTAAATAAAGCCAGTTTTATAACTATTTTTGTACATTCCTGTAGGATGGCAATTTTTTCATGTCCCCCCCCTCAAAAGTCTAATATGTTACCTTTTAAATCTGGAAAAATAAAACCAGAAAAGGGAAAAATGTATCTTATTTTTTAAAAAACAAAACAAAACAAAAAACCCAAAACCTAACCTATTTGGTCTGAATTTATCCATCTCATAAGCCCACCCCCTTTCCAGTGAAGACTAGCACTCATGACATTCAGACCATGAGCCACAGGGAAATACCTGGACTGACTTGACTTGGGTATACTGGTGAGCTTAAAAGGTAGAATTCTCTGATGCACACATATCCATTTGGCCAAATGACTGGCTTTGCTTGACTTTCAAATACCCCCTAAATATAACTTTGGATATAAAGCAATCAATATGTTTCTCTTGTCGTTTCTGGATGCTTGCACCCAAACAACCACTTTGCTTCATGTGAATATATCCATATATATATATATATGGATATATTCTGATTATGAGCAGGCCATTTGAACCAAGGTGAGTACATTAAAGGCTCAAATAAAGAGGAGAAGAGGTTTCTAAGCAGAATAATGGACTGCTAAATGAACCTGCAATAAATAACATCCACAGATGTGGTCACTTGCAAATTAGTTTTGCATAACTTACTTTCTGCATTTGCCCCAGATGTTATCTGTTACACGGAAATTACCTGAAGCTGGCTATATTGTTCCTTGTGTGTGCATTACATTTGTGTTATTTAAGATGGTTTGTAATCTGTGCTTGACTTGACTTGTGCTATGGTATTTAAGGAATAGCGGATGAATGGCGCTTTGGCATAATTTAATACTCATCAGTATAAAACTCCACCATCAAATATTGTGTCTATTTTCCCCCTTCTTTTCTGTGTAAGCCCTTTACTTACGAGCCAAACGAAATCACTAGAAATCTTTTGAAATGTTGTGTTTTCAATATGAATTGGATATCTACCATGGGAATAAATTCTAGGAATTTCGACCTCTTCAGAAGGGTCAGTTTGGCTCTGAAAATATGCTTATAGGGGATCAGACTCCCTTTCCAGACCTTCATGTGCCTGAGCAGTCCTGTGAAGATGTCACGTGGGACATGTTGTGATACTCCATTCTTCCTCCTAGACTTTGTGAACTAACATTGCCAACTGTATTGTCTGCCATGCACGGATCCATTCGGAAAACGGCTGACCCACAAGAGGTTTGTGGGTTATGTTTGAACCGTTAGCACATCCTTAAGGTGGTAAATTTGCAGACCTGTTATTAGATCGTCTGTGATATTAAAGAATCCAAGGAGACGACAACTTTCTATTATTTTGAGCGGTAGAAAAAAGCAAGAGCAAAAGAAAAAAAAATCTACTCACTTCTGTTGTGAGCCAAAGACAAAAAAAAGGAAAAAAAAAAGTGGGCTTGCTTTGAAAAGACATTTGTTTGGAATTGTTGGAGGATGACTTCATATGTAAATCAGAACTTACTAAAATATGTCAAAAGTTTCAGAAAGCTTAACTTGATTGCCAACTTTCCCCACTATTAATGGAAGGGAAAAGACACACAGAGAAAAATTCCTGTAAAGTTTTAACTGTCTACCTCGGCCCCCTCCTTTCCCCACATAACCTCTGCCCCCCTTCTCCCACCCCCACTCCCCTCCTGCCCCAAAAAAGAGGAATGCCTAGTTTACAAGTCTAATGAAGAAGGGCTGTGTGCTTATGGAAAAACTTTAACAACAACAACAACACCATGAACCCTGTTGCCCACAATACACTGCATCTAAAGTAGTGGCATCTAAATGGCACCTGCAAGGCCACAAGGAAGCCATGAACAAACAGAACATAAAAGAGGAAATTCACAGGGCGGAGATAACAGGAGAAACACTCAAGCCACTTCTGGAGTAGTTTTCCCTTGGTGATTCACTCCTTACAAACTTATGACTATACCCACTGCTGCATATACCAGTTCCTCCTTCTCCCCTCCTCCTCCCCCTCCTCTTCCTCCTCCTCTCCTCCCTCCTTCTCCTTCTCTTCCTTCCCCTCCTCCTCCTTTAGTATTTTTTTTTAACTTGGAAATGCACAAGTGGCAGACTAATTTTTCTCTCCTATGCTCAATATGCAGTATTTACATTTTGAAAAGGTTCAAAATGTTGCCAGGCTCCTGCAGGCTATGAATTGACATCTAATAACGAGTGCTATTTTTACCCACGGCACATGAGTAGTTTGAACATTTATAACTTCACAGAACTTTGAGACCAACAGATACACACACATGCTAATCACCTAAACGGGGACCAGGTAACTGCAGCACAAGTCAGGACAGGAAATGAAGACGCCCCACCCCAGCTGAAGCTGCAGGGAAGAATTTAAATTGGCAAGCACCAGAAAACCAATTTGCAATCTGGTTTAGAGTACAACAGTTAACACCTTGGGCTCATTTAAAAAAACAAAACAAAACAACAACAAAAAACAAATGTATCTTGACTTGGTCATCTTAATCTTAGGCTTGAAATATATATATATATACATATACATATATATATATATATCAGTTTGTTTAATTATCCAACTTTATACATATATATATGCCAACTTTATATATATAAAGTTGAATAATTAAATATATAATATATAAATAATAAATATATAATATATTATATATATATAAAGTTGAATAATTAAAAAACTGATTCTAGAGTCTTTTAGAGACCTTTGGCATTTGCAAGGGTTCATCTGTTGGGAGTGGGGGCAGTGACACTATTTGATAGAACCTGGGTGTGCCTCTCATTAGAACCACAGATCACCTGCCAGACCCTTGCCAGTGAATCCTTCCTCTTCTCTAGGTGTCAATGCAATGTAGAAGCAAAAGATGTTTTGGTCTGGCTCTGGTACAAACATTTCCTGAGGGGTAGAACTGTTCTTCAGATGCCCAGATATTTTCTGAGGATGCAATAATCTGGAAGACAGAGAGCTGAATTATGGGCTCTGGGATTGGCTCTGTTCCTAATTGTGCCATGAGAAGAAAATCCCCAGGCCTCAGTTTATTTATCTATAAAACAAGGGTAATGGTAATTGCTACCTGGCTGCTACATCGAATTGTTTCAAGCACAAATTAGATAATGCGGATAAAAGGGCTGGGCGTTCTTCAAAGGGAGAGGGATTATTAAACCGTATTATTATTTATAATTACTGTTATTATTCAGAGGATCATCTTGCTTTCATGGAGTCATTGGAAGACAGACTACAGCAGCCATATTTGACGACGTGGGTCCGTGGTATCTGGGTTTGGTAATGTCAAGTAGGCCGGCTGGTATACTAAGTAGGACGTAGCTGTCACGGTGCCATCTAGTCAGTGACAGTGTCTCAAACGTCAAACACACCGGGTGCCACGGTGGATGAGTTTCCTGGACCCAAGAACGTTCTCTTCGGTACCATTGCATATTTTGCAGCTGTGTCGCCTTATCAGACGTTAAGCAACTTGTCCGCTTCCCAGAGGAGTGGTATTTACTCCCTCCCTTGCCTAATTTATCAGTCTATCTTTTGTTTTTTTCTGTGTCAAATATGGCCTGTGATGGCCTGGCTCTCACTCATTCCCTTTAACACACACACACACACACACACACACACACACACACACACACACATACACACACACACACACACACACACACACACACATATATATATGTGTGTGTGTATAAAGCAAAAGGTTTGGGCATTCCAAGGCGGGCTTATGGGGTCTTTCTGGTGAGTGTGGAGTATCAGTGATTTTGAAAGTACTAAATTTGGATTTGTACTTTTTGATTCTTACAGTGGCTATCTGGCAACTTTCTCAGGGTGAGGGCTGAAAACATGGTTATAAATAGCTGGGAAACACCAAATGATTTTTCAGAATATTTTTTTGCAGACCACCTGCAGCATGCTTGTTTACCCAACCATGTTACGGTCTACAATGGGGACTCAGGGACAATGTAAAGTACTAAAAAGAAAGCCACTGTCATATATGCATCTCTGTTGGCTTTCATTTGGGATGTTGTGTTATTTCTGAGGGGTTTAGTATTAAAAATTGAAGTGTGTGAGCCGGAGAAATGGCTCAGCAGTTAAGAGCACTGACTGCTTGCTCTTTTGGAGGTCCTGAGTTCAATTCCCAGCAACCACATGGTGGCTTGTGACCGTCTGTAATGGGATCTGATGCCCTCTTCTGGTGTGTCTGAAGACAGCGACAGTGTACTCACATACATGAAAATAAATAAATCTTTTAAAACAATTGAAGTATGTTACATTAGCTCTTTTTTAAGGGTTTGAACTTAAACAGCACTGTCAGTGAGTCTGAAAGATGAAGTAAGGTATTATCATAGTGGAAAGTCTGTTTTGAATCATCAGATATAAACTTAAAATGTGAATTTGACCCTTTCTCCTTTTGCATTTTCATTGGCCCTGTGGAGGGCTTGCATGCAGATGAAGCTACCTCATGGTTTTCAAATTGGAGAATATTCTCTCTTTCCCTGAACAACTACCTACCTGTGGTTTGCAGAAATTACTGGAGACTACACACCATGATGGAAAGAAGCAGGGCTAAAATGGAAGACAATAAATTTTTTGGTTCTATTCTTTTGGCGGGGGGCGGGGAGGGGAGCAGCGGGGTGACCAGGGATACTTTCTGTTATTTTGACAGCGTAAAAGTCCCTATGTAAGATGAGGCTGAGGCAGAGTTTATTTGGATGAAGCACTCGTCTTTAACTTCAAAGAGTTCTGGTTGAACTCCGCAGCAGCCCCAGAGTCATCAAGAAAATTGGGAAGGGGGTGGGGAGCCTTCTTAAAACTTTAGTAAAATGAGTTTCATCTAGAAATCTAGCGTTCAGAAGGCTAAACGATTTAGGATGTTTATAAAGTGCTAAGAAACTTTGAGCGAAGTCAATGCTGTCATTGTCCCTGACTTTGAAGACCCGACGTATCTATTTTAAGTAATCTGACATTAAAAAAAATGTGCTGACAAATATAGATTTGAAAAACAACACAGGAAGTTGTAAATCAGCCCATAACCCTTAGCATGGAGGAAGTAAGAGACCAGGGAAATGTAGCCATTTGCCTTAGTCAACCTCAGCCGCCCGTTTTAACTGAAGAAAGTTTGCCAAAGGCATGATGTTTACATTTTTGATCTCTTTCTTTCTTTTTTCTTACCCCTAGCTTGTGTGCTTCTCTCTTCTCCAGTAGGGTCATAAATTATTACTAGGAAACATGTTGTCATAGCTATAAATATTTCCCTCTCTGGTTAGCCCTGCTCGGTCCCCCTGCTACCTGTTTTAATATCTCCTAGTTGAGTCTTTAATTGTATTATTAGGGTGCAGTCTTCAGGCTGACAGGGAAAAGGGGCTTCCTGTGTCAGAGGCGCCGCTGCAGGTCACTTTCTGGATCTTGTTACTGTAAAGGCAGACTCGCTTTGGAGGAGCCTGGGTCCTTCCTCTTTACATACGGAGTTCTCTAAGAAGACCTTTTGCCTATATTTAGCAGACTCTGCCCGCTTAGTCTTTAACACAGCTCAGAAGTATTTTGGTGATAACTAGATTCTAGGCTGAAATGTTCTAGAAATCTGGGCTCCCTTTACCCCACTCCAACCCAGCCTGATGTATATTGAAATCCTGGACTGTCTCCTCCTGTTTCTACCAAGACTGAGAGCAGTTTCTTTGTGAAGCCCTTCTCAACTGCTTTAGGTCATCTCTGGTCCAGTTACAGAAGACACATTCCATGTTGCTGAATTTCAAATGGCCTTTGCTCTGTTTACACAAGACAGAAGCTGCCCAGACCCAGTGTTTTCCAGTAGTGATATAGCATATCGCAGCTGTACAGTCTGAGTGTTCTGGAGTTTTACTGGGCAGGCCTGGGCTTGCCCGCTTACCCTATGTTATTGTCTTTTCAAGCCTCCTCTTCTTTCCGGATTCTTTACCATACTGATATCCATAGCTTCACTTCTACGGAACACGAAGTAGAGTGGTTATTCCCTCTGCCTGGGCCTAACAGTCAATCAGCCAGGAAGCTCTTCGGGAACAGCTCCACTGTGTTTATATTTATACATCTGCCTTGCTTTGGCCCTTTGCCTTTCTTGACTCTGCTCGTTTGCATCTTTGAAGCCCAAGTTCTTGCCTTCACAGACCTCGGGCTCCAGCTGTAAGAATTGCCAACGTTTTCTAACTTGTTTTACAAAGTGCAAAGTGACTAAACACACTGTGGGTGCTCAGTAGATATTTTTTTAGAGAGAGGACGGTTAAAAAAGGATGGAGGGGCCTTGAGTTTGCTCAGAAGATAATGGTGTTTGTCATGAAAAGCTGACAGCCTGAATTCAAGCCCCAGACCCTGTGAAAGGTGGGGACAGAGAAAACTAACTCCAGAGTTGTCCTCTGGCCTGCATGTGCGTTCCATGGTAAGAGGATCTCTTCATATACACCTCCCAACTGCACGCACGCACGCACGCATGTACACATCTCCCATCGTGGCACTCACCAACAGAAGGTTAAAGAAAGAAAAGGATGAAAGGAGTAAACAGAAAAGGAAGTAAAGAAGCTGAAGGAATGTGGCATTTCCCCCTCCATCTCTCCAGACTGCGTCTTCTGAGCAATGCCCCTCCCTTGCATCCTACCTCCATGATTCCATCTGGTCTTCTGAACTCATTTGTTCACTACACTGAAGTTTTCTCTCTCTCTCTCTCAAGTGGTAGTTGTTACAAGGACCTTGAGCTGTAGCTGTGTGTGAGCCAGGGTGTCTTGGTCTGTGGAGGTAACCCGAAGGCAGGGGAGCATGCCTTGCTTTTCGTCAGAGACCTCTAGGGTCAGGGGTAAGCCATGAGGGTGTGCGTTCCTTTAAAACACTTCAGGGTGGTCTAACTTTTGTTAGATGGTGGTCAATTTTGTTTGATCAGCTACAGTTCGGTTTGATAAAAGTGTGATGGGAAATGGTCCCATTTGGAAGCTGGCTGAGGCCTAGAAGTGCATGTAGTACTCAGCTGAGCAGCACGACACAGACCATCAGATTCTTGCTGATTTGTCTGCCCTTGGTAGCTGTTTGTAACTGACAACGATGCTTTCATATGAATTGACCAGTGATGGCGTTTCTGCTTGTTGCCTGAATATGTGTGAGATGTATATGCATGTGCATGTGTATTTGCATGTGAGTGGACAAACAGGTGTGTGTGTGTGTGTGTGTGTGTGTGTGTGTGTGTGTGTGTGTGTGCATGTCTTTGTGAACATGCCTGGAGAGGCCTGAGATTGACATTGGGTATTTTCCTTGATCATTCTCTACCTGATGCAAGGTCTCACATTTGAACTTAGAGCTCACAGAGTCTGCTAGCCCAGATCGCTGGCCCCTTTCCAGGATTCTCTTGTCTCCATCCTCCAAGCAGAATTAGTGGTGGGGCCACCATACCTATTAGGCTGCTAGAGAGCTGAATTCTGGTCCTTATGCTTGCATGACAAACGCATTACCACCTGAACCATTTCCCCAGGACCCCCATGGTAGTTACTCTAAAGTCGGTGTATTCTCAAATTTTGAACAGCCATTACTCCTTCATGTAGACCCCAGTAGCTTCAGAGACCTTCAGTAGGACAGTGGAGACACCGTCTTCCTGGACCATGACTCACAGATTTTATATTGCTTTTCCATTTCTCACCCCCTGCCTGGTGCCCTGTGAAAGGTAGGCAGTGGAGCTGTGCAGTGGAGTGTCACCCACTAGGTGCCACCTACCACTCGGCAAAGCAATGTTGTGGACGAAAGGCACTTGTGTATGACAACAGGGCCAGGCCTGCTTTACAAAGCACATTACAAACATGCCCTGGGATTATGCTTCACTGTGACGAGACATTTTGGTGACATTTTTTTCTTTAAAACCACCCCTCCCCCCAAACCCAAAGGTGTTAGATGATTGAGCCATGCTTACACAGGTGGCAAATGGTGAGTTCCCATGAGAACTTGAATCCATGTGTGCTTGACAGTAAACCCGGTACTGTGCTATCCTTGGTTGATAATTCCAACACTACACTGGTTCTAGGTTGTCTAGAATATTTATCTGTAGTTTAGGGGTGAGGAAATGGAGGCTTGGAAGAATAAACACACACACACACACACACACACACACACACTGAGGATCTGAAAAAGAAACTTTCAGGTATATTCAGAAAGAGAACTTGTACCCAGATTAAGCCTTGAGCTAAGTAAGGCATGGAGGAATGAATTTTCTATTAAACACAGCACTGTATAAAAACCATTGGGGTTATCCCTAATTCTGAGCACAGGACTAATTCGAGTTGTAATAGGAGAGGGGCCCCAGCAGTGATTGGAAGGTGTGCTTTGCTCCCCTTGCCGTTTGTCCAAATCCTTGCCACTGCAATCTTTGTTTGTTTGTGTTTTGTTGTTGTTGGTTTTTTGTTTTATTTTATTTTGTTGTTGTTTACCAGGATCACAGTTTTCTCTAGGAAAAGGCATATGGAAAACCAGCCAGTAACCTAGACAGTTCAAAAACCATTTTAGGAGCGGCTATAGTTGTGTGTGCCGACCTTTCCCACCCTGCCCTCTAATATGCTTAAAATCTATTTCAATATTTTAAATGAACACTTAGTTTCAAAAACAAACTTTCTGGAGGCCATCTAAATCACAAATGGCGGTGGAGGGGGGGAGCTAATTTTACTTTATCAGAAAATGGACTAAGGATTATTTTTGGTGGATTTTGAAAATTACTTTTACATATTAATGATTAAAATTAAATATGGCCTAGTGACTCGGGACTGAAGACAGTGGGAATATATATAATGGCTGGATAGGATTTTCAAGTCAAAGCTGGGTGAATGAGATAATAGTTTTGTTGGGGGTAAGTTTCTTTGTCCACCTGGCCTCTAACTCCAGGTCTGACCCATGCCTCTTACACAAGGAGTCCCAGGGTGGCACAAAGCTGCCCTCCTAGCTGAGGTCTCTGGGGTGTCTTGGCATTGTATCAGATGTCCCATGGCAACTGTGGTACTGATTTTGACCTGTGGATTTCAGACTCCCATTTTCTCTTTTCAAATCACCCCCACACCCCCAGTGGAGAAAAGATTGTAATACTCCACAGACGGTATTTAACGATCTAGCACCGTTCCAGCACCGTGAACTGTGTGTCATCACAGTGGATGACAGGTGTCATGGTGACAAGTGAGGGGCAGACAGCAGCAGCTGGGAGAGTCCTTGCTCATCAATAGATCCAGGGCTGGGGTAGCCTATAAGAAGGAGATGCAATGACTGTCCAGCACCCATGGGTTTTAAGTGAGATTTAGGCCAGCGTGTGAAATTTAGCTGGACCATGTTTGGTGTGTAGGAAAATTTAAAAGGATACATGTATTTGTGTGTGCATGTGTGCACACAAGTGACTGATAGTGGGACGGTAATGGTATCTATACAACAACTCCATTTAAAAACAGACCAGGTTAGCTCATATGGCCAATAAGTCTCCACTGCCTGACATCTCTGACAGACATTAGAGTGTTAAGACTCTCCCCACTGTATGATATCCACACCCTGAACTCAGGCTGTTCCTTATTTGAATATCGGGTGATGCTCATTCTTTTTTTAAAAATTCTTCTTATGATTGGATTCCTCTGAAGGTTACCTTGTGCTATATGGGAGATATGCAAAAATAAAGATATGTTGACAGGTTCCCGAGACTTCAGGATGATGGAGCTTGCTCTCCAGTGAGGACTTAGAAAGTCTGGAAGACCCTTGAAGGGTCTTCCTGCTTTTCCCTCTTGTGCGGACATGGTGGAGGTCTGAAGGGTTGCTAGCATGGCAATGGAATACGGTCCAGGTCAATTTACTCCATTCGAGGAAATTGCTGATTTTTATAAATCAACGCTGTGCATCAGGCACTCACAATTATTCGAGAACACCAGAGAATAGCCTATCTTGTGCTACGCTGCTTCTACGCATCTGGAAAAAGCTAACATTGCCTCAGTACTCAAAACCAAACAGGGACAGAGCCACTGTTTCAAGATTCCCCTGCTAGAAATAAGAAATCAGGACGAGAAACAATTGAAATAATAAAGGTGCATTGTGAAACCGAGCTATCTCATTAATTGGGTTAATCTAATTATACAGTCTGCAATTAAGCCTTAACATATCTGTGATTGTGAGTCTTGTTGTAAACACCAGCCACCTGATCAGCATCTCTGCCTGGGGAGGAAACGGAAAGGCTTTGGAGGATCTGGTGCTGAAGGTGTATTTTGCGGAGCAGGGATCCTCTCAATATGTTATGAAAAGACCCACTCCGTTTCTTTAGCTTCTCATTGGGTGTGATGCTGATCTGAAAAGGAGGACCTGAGAAGACAATATTCCACATTCCTAAATCACCACCCTTCTGTATAGTCTATGCAGCAACTGGTTCATCTATCTCCTTATTGGTGAATAATTTCCCTCTGGGATCATATGCATAACAGTATAACATTGTAACAGATCTGTTCTTTTAGCAGGGCCATTTTTTTTTCTATCACTATGTAAGACGCTTTATTATTTTAACGAGAATTTTCTAAGGTGTCTGCTGGTGTGCGGCTGAACTCCACCCTTCCCCCAGCATCTGTCAGGTTTCATCACCTCCAGAGATACCTTCTACAGATTACCTTCTCTGAAGTATCTCTCCAGCTTAGGTGTGAGATCCCAAAGCAAAGCTGGTCGCACCAACAACTGCCGTGGTGATAATTTATTGTAAAATATGGTTTGCTTGTTGTTGTTTGTAGAGAGATAAGATATGAGAAGTGTTTCTATTTAGATTCATTTCCTATTATTTCAACATAAATATGGAGGAGCTCCACGGCGGGAGGGGGTGGGTGAGAACGCCGACTATCCCTTAAATAGGTTCTAGTGACAGGGAAATTTATTTTTCAAGCTTATGGGCAGCAGTAACAGCATACTGTTACCATATTGTTAGCCAGGTACCGCACCAAACAGCTCAATTAATACAAAACCTAAGTGCTTTGCGTGCTGCGTGGAAGTTTCAGGTTGCCTGATTTATAGGGTGCGAACGGGAAATAATTGTGTTGCAAGCTGGTCTACAACAAAGCTTTAATTCACTGTCCGACACTGTAAACAGCTAATCCATGGACCCAGTACCAGCCATGATAGATTACAATTGTTTTCCTGCACAGAAGGCACGCCCCTTTCACGAATAGTCAGCGAATTGTAGTCCATATGACCCCAGTTAGAAGCAGTAGGAAGGGCTCAACCAAGTTGCTTCTCTAAGAAATGGAAAACTCATGAGTTAGTTTATTAAAACCTAGAACTAGATGGCAGTAAATCACATATGTAGTTATCGCCTTTAGATCACCAAAGAGAACGCAAACTGAGCCCCATAAAACTCCAATGGCCTTAGTTCACTAACAGAACAAATCTCTTGTTAAGCAAAGCTTTACTATTATATTTTCTGCTATGATTATTAAACAGGAGTGAAATGTAGGGCTGATAGAAATGAAGGGATAACGTTGCTGGGAGTGAGGTGTGGAACACAGGCCCGGATTCTATAGACTTCTCACTGCAGCTTTGCCAGGGTATTGTGTCCTGGTTTTGTTCCTACGCATACGCACTTGAGATGGTGTTTGAGCGGTCTTTAGAACTTCCACTAACGGACTGTGCCCACGGCTTCCGCGTTTTTATTTTTAGGATTTCTTTTATCTGTGTTTTGCATATGTGTGTGTATCTGTGTGTGCATGAGCACACGTGAGTGCAATGCCCAAAGAGGCCAGAAGATGGGATCAGATCCCTTGGAGATGGACTTATAGGAACTTATGAGTTGCGCTTTGCAGCTTCTAGGATCCAAATTCCAGTCCCCACGATTGATTCTTAAAAATGGAGACATCTCCCTGGCCCTGTTGTAGCCCTTCCGACCTTTTCCCATTTCTGCTTTTATTTTTCTTTGTGTGTGTTTGTTTGTGTGTATGTGCACGTGTGTTTGTGTATGTGTGTGTGTACACGTGCTGTTGCTAGGTTCTCTGTGATCTTGCTAGTAAGTTCTGTACTATACTGTATATAGTTTTGCCTCTGGTGTAGTATTTAGATATGATCTGGGCATCTGTCATGTATTAGGTATAATAGAAGCAAGATTCCTGTCCTCACCGGGTAGGGAGAAGTGTAGAGGTCTAGTATCGTCAGAAGGCTGTGGATGGTCAGTTACGCTGCACAGAAGGGCTGCAGTTGAGGCCCACCAGACTATTCATTTTTTATGCAAGGGACAAAGGATCAACGTGCCAATTAGGGACAGCCACAGAAGAGAACAAGGAAGGACAGGGCGTGGATGGGTCTGGGGGACACCTTTGTCAAACAGCTTTCTGTCATCCCCTGACCCAAAGCCAGAGAAATGAATGGCAGTAAACAAGCTAGAAAAGCAAGACCATGTCAGAATAGATTTGTGTAGAACTATTCATTTTGGATACATATTTCTTTGATTTTAGAGAACAGAAGAAATACTGCATTAGCCAATGATTATTTTTACTTAAAATGTTTATTCTTAGCTGCAATGGTGATGGATTATGGAAAACACACTCGATAACTAAATATTTTTTAAAATCCAAATACTGGTAACTACTAACATGTATATGATTAGTCCTTCCCCCAGCAGCTCTTGACAATAAATTATTGACTAAATATACACAGGGATAGCACTGGAAGGTTGCTACACTTTCAAAGGACTAGATATTAATCCCGGGGTGGGGGGAAGCCCCAAATAGACAATTTACTTAAAATGTAAGTTCCCAATTTTATTTTTGATATACTGAGCCTATCTATCTCTATTGTCTTTCTTAGTCTCGTGCCTTTTCACATGAGCTCCCAGGTGATCAAGGGTTGCTGTGGAGGTGTGTTAAAGCAGAGTGATGGGTTCTCCTGTCTTCTAGACAGTGGCTCTGGCTCTTTAGTGCCTCCTAGTGTGCAAAAGGCTGATTTGCAGGTACAGCAGCACAGGCCTGCCATCACAGAATAACTCTTATTTCATCTTGAACTAAGGATGCTTGTGGTTACCTGGGAAACAATACCTCTCTCGGACCAGTTTTGTTTATAAAACATTTGATCAAAGAAATCATTTCTGAGTTGCTTGATGATGTTGCTAAGGCAACACTCTATTTCTCAGGTTTGGTTGTATGCTATGTAAATGATATGGCAACAATAATTTTTAAAGGCTGGAAAATAGAAAATGTTTAACGTACATGCTTAAGGTCTTTTTGATAAAATTTGATTTTTATTACATTCTCAAAGTGTGACTGTCAATGACAGAAATATAAATATGATTTTTTTTCTTTTAATGTTTCCTGCAATGGTGTTAAAATTTGAACATTTCAATTCAGGGCGTATTTCAAATAACTGGTTTTAAATTTTTTACATTCCCCTGGCCCACCACTTCAGGTCCCGAGGGCCTGCAAAAGTTAAGTGTAACTCTAGCATTTGCTTAAGGCTTTCCAATATATGTCCTCCTTTTACAGAAAAAAAGAACCTCCCTTTTTTCAAATTTATTTATGACTATATATGTCAGCATGTATCCATAATGCAACCACCGAGGAGTTTGAGACAGGAGGATTGCAAGTCTGAGGTTAGTCTGGACTACATGGCGAGGTCCTCTCTCAAACAAAGTTTCTCACTCATTTCTGCGTCATTTCCCAAGTGTCTTCAGCCGTGTGCCACAGGTCTGAGACTCAGCAATGAGCTGCTCAGTTCTTACTTTCAGAGAGGTCACAGTTCGGTGTGTGGGTTTGCAGCGAGGGAAGGATGACAAGAGAGGTAACTGTTCGAAGTGCATGGAGAGTATCCTAGAAGTGCGTCTGTTCATTGGCAGAGGAGGGAACAGAGCCAAGGATTCTGGCAAGTTTTAGTGAGCGGGTGATATGCAGCGTTGAGACAGGGGGAGTTAAGAGAGTGCCAAGAGGGTTGAACAGGGTGGACGATGGACAACCAGGGAATCAACGCCACTTTTAAGACTAGAACATTCCAGAGCAAAAAGATTTACATGGAGTTTACAAAGAGATGAAGCCATCGGGCCTGGGTCTAGGCCCAGCTTTGACACCTAATAGTCACGTAACCTTTGGGGACCCCCCAACCCATTTGCTCTTCCCAAAGCCTTGGGTTTTTCCATCTCTTACACAGGTGAGCCGTCTTCTGGTTGACAGTCATGTAGTCGGTGGAAGCAATTTCTTGGAAATGCATCCAAAGTTCCAAAATTAGAACAGTGAAATATTATAAATAAAAGGCTGTTAGGTTTTAACAACAACAAAGTAATTTAGTCCACTCAAGGCCCGCTAACCTTTTTAAGAAGGCGAAAATGTAAATGTTTTAAATGCTTCCAATGCTACTTACAGACGTGTCTAGAAGTGAGCACGCGCTTGTCTTTTGTTATGGCTACGATGAAAAGATAGAGGCAAAAAAAAAAAAAGAAGTAAAAAAAAAATAAACCAAGGGCCCTATTTTTCCATATGTTTGAATAATATCTAGCAATTTTTAGGAATGAATATAGCAAAAGTTCGAACAATGCAGTTCCCGCATTATTTGCTGAGAGGAAGCCTCTTGATTAA
The DNA here is from genome assembly GCA_902729485.2 of Mus minutoides. Lineage (NCBI taxonomy): Eukaryota > Metazoa > Chordata > Mammalia > Rodentia > Muridae > Mus > Mus minutoides. Next base: position 460,905 of record LR749980.1, read on the forward strand.
TGTAATTAAAGGGTTGCTTGCAACTCAAGGCTCAATTAAGAAAATAAATTTGGCCTTATTACTTTGCTTCCAACTGGTGGTTTTCCTAGTGTGATTTTTGAGCTAAAATCTGTGGCTGCTTTGTTCATGACACATGAATTGTTTTAGCACATCCTTTCCCCTGCTGTGCATATGATTAAGAAAGCAGAGGTTAAATAGTGCAGTAAAGAATTGGGTAAATTCATTCTATTTTTGCCACAGTGCTTTTCAGTCCCCTCCCCCCTCCCTTTATGGCTGCAAGAGTGAAGAAACCTATTATCTTGTCCTCAAATTATTTAAGATATGTTCTTATGCTCAAAATATGTCTTCTCTCACCCCTCACTTTCCACTACGCCGATCTTGTGGTATCCGCGCTGAAGGCATTAGATGTACTAGACAGGGAACCAAAGACTAGTGCATGCCGGGGTTTATTAAGTGCCAGTGCATGCTGGACATCTTGATAAAAGTTTTGATTATGTTTTTCTTGCTTTATATTTTTTTAACCCTATGATATGATAATCCTAGATGCGTATTCATTCTCATTCTCAGATGCAGACCAAGAGGCTCGGAGAAGCTATGCTGCTGTTCCAAGGCCCCCAGATAACCAGACAGAAAAGGCTCTAATACCCTCTTTATCCTAAACCTGGGCTCCGTTCTAAGTTTTCTATTAAGGAGGTGTGAATTTGGTTTCAGTAGAGCGTCTTGTTATGTAGTTGGTACCGTACATGGGCTTAATTCAACTGTAAATAAATCTTGTGCTTAGTAAGTGAGGAACAGTCTGTTCTTGCCCTCATTGTGTTTATGGTTGGACGCAGTGTGGAGTCTGGTGTATTCTGGGCAAGCACTGTGGGATGTGTGGCAAGGTGGAGGGGGACACAGGACAAAGCAACCCTCTGCTTCTGTTAGCACGTCCATGCCATTGCCCCAGGTCGTAGTGCTGACACCCACCCAGCTGTCAAACTGAACCCCGGGAAGCTCCTTTGATCCCTCTTTTTTTTTCTCCTTTGCACCAGCTGATCAGGGAGTCCTTCTGGAGCTGCATCGGACTTTGTCTAAGAAAACAACTTCTTCTCAACCTTTCATGCCTCCACTCTGTTCCCAGACACCCAAATCACAGCTGTCCTGAAGGTCACAGCTGTCCTGAAGGTCACAGCTGTCCTGAAGGTCACAGCTGTCCTGAAGGTGACATTTGGTCTTCTGAGTTTCCTCACTTACTCATGGACAAGGACGCCCAAGAGCAGCTTGTGCTAGGCCCACAACAAGATTGTCATAGAAATATACACAAGAGTGAGTGGTGTGTGTGTAAATGTGTGTATGTGTTTGTGTGAGTGTCCATGTGCATGTGTGTGTGTGCTCATGTGCAAATGAGCATATGTGTGTATGCATGTATGTACATGTGTGTATGTGTGTATACATATATGTGTGTATAGGTGTGTGTTGTGTGTGTGCCTGTGTGTATATGTGGTGTGTGTTTGTGTGTGGGTGTGTATATATATTTATGTGTGCCTGTGTCCTTGTGTGTGTGTGCACACATGCATGTGCATGTGTGTGCATGTTTATTTCAGATCACTGCTGTGAAGATTCTGGTTCAGGACTGACCAGTGGCACCTCTGCCACAGGCCTGTAATAAAGTGAGCTGGCTCTTCACATCACAGGGGAGGAGAGTTATTCACCTCTTGGCCAAGGTGCAAAGATAGAAAGACAAAGGAACCAGGACCACACAGACGCAATCAAGGGCATGCCATTGCCGTGGCCAACTGAATGATCTCTCATTAGCTCCCCTCCCCCTGAAGAATCTTCCACAGACCCACTCTTCCTGGAGGACTCACTAAATCCCACTAACAGCATTCCAGGGACAAAAAAAAATCTTTGGCATTTAGACTCTTGGGAGACCCTTATTCAAGCCACAGTATGTAAAATTTACAAATCTGAGTACACAGAGTAATGAAAGAATTGATGAGTTACATTTTATTTTATTTTTTTCAGGACTGGAACATATATGTTTTAGGTAGACACAGTTTGGTTCACAGCATGCTGTGTGTCTTCACGTTTTTTTTTTTTAAAGTCCATTTTAAAATTATTATTCGTTTACTTATTCACTTTACATCCTACTCACTGCCTTTCTCCTCCCATAATTCTTTTCCCTAAACCCCTCCCCTTTCCTTTGAGTGTGTGTGGGGTCCCCTGGGTATGCTCCCCCACCATGGCACATCAAGTCTCTGCGAGGCTAGGCGCTTCCTCTCCCATTGAGGCCAGACAAGGCAGCCCAGCTAGAAGGACATATCCCACTTACAGGCAACAGCTTTGGGGATAGCCCCAGCTCGAGTTGTTCTGGACCCACATGAAGACCAAGCTGCACATCTGCTACATATGTGTGGGGAGGCCTAGGTGTATGTTCTTTGGATGGTGGTTCAGTGATGGCTTACATTATTATAAAGCTAACACATCTTAAAAATTCCAAACTGTGAATTTCACCAAACATCTCAATGACTTTATCTACATCTAATACTACATTTCTGCAGGTTTTTAGCTTCAGACTCCGATCATACTCGGCAGTATTGAAATATTTCCCATAGACAAAACATCCCGTCTTTCTTCTATCTTGGCTAATAGGAACGTTTTAAATCACTGATGGCTTAGGGACATCTTAGCCTTGGAAGTTCTCATTGGTAATTACCAGTGCATTTTAGGATGGACACAAAATATCAGCGGACATTAGTGAGCTGCCTTCAGATGTGGGCCACAGATTGAAGGTTCTGATCAGTTTCTTTTATATGAGGGGCAATTTAAGATATTCTGTATTCTTGAGTGAATGACAGCTATTATCCAATTTTGTGCTGATGCCCCCATTGTGCAGGCATGCCATGCATGTCAAGTGATCCCCATAGATAGTGGGATTCTTTTCACTAAGACGCAAGAAAGTTTAAATGGCTTCTTCAGGACTGCCTTGTGAGGCACTCTTCTCCGCTAATGACTTTAAATGGATGGAGAAGGCTGCCCACCTGGCCTCTTCTGAGCGTCTCTTACTGCCTTTCCCATCATAAAGAGTTTTGGAGGAAAATCACACTTTAGTTTCTGTTGTTGGGACAACTTCTGATGATTTATATTATTCTTGCTTTCTCTTTCATTATATGCTGATTTTTTTTTATAAACCAATTTTCAGATGACAAAAGATTCAAGTCAGAAGACATCGTTTCTCACTTGTTGAACTAAAACATTCCAAGAGTCTGTCCAAATTACAGTGGAGATGATATATTCAAAACGTATTGACTCAAATGTTTGCATTTCATTTGCACTTTGGTTTTATTTTTTTCATTCTGAGTCTTCAAAAAATATATTTTAGAGTTCTTAAAATGTCATTTAGCTCATGGCAAGATTTGACTAGCTTTTCACGCAGCTGATGCTTGGAAGAATTTTCCACAGGCCTCACTTCTAGTTTCATGCCTTTTTTTTTTTTTTTTTTTTTTGGCACTGGCTTCTCCCGCTTTGCTCATGCGTGGCGGGAGCCTGGCCACAAATGATAGAGTCACACTGCGGGTGTGACCTTGGACTTGAACCTGGCACCTTAGTGCGGTGATGTCACAGCGGGCGGTAGGAGGAACCTGTACAAAGTTGGCTGTGAAGAGGTTACTGTGCAAATGTCCTGCCACCGAGGGGAATCGATAGCCTTTTCCTGAGCTTCTCCAGCCTGTTTCCTCTCATCCTGGGCAGGATGCCGTGTTGATTTGCTGCGGTCTCCATGTGAAGAGTTTGATGCAGCTAACACTAACTTCATCATCGCAACTTTTCTCAGCGTTATGAAAAATGCAGTTTTAGTAATTACGTTGACGGTACAATCACTCGGTTACGTAATTACTCTTCTGGACTCTTCCTCAGAACTGCACCGACTTTGATTCGTCTTGGTGCCCCAGAACTGCGGTTCTCAACCTTCCTGATACTGCGACTCATTCACACAGCTCCTCACATTGTGGTGACCCCCCCAGCCATAAAATGATTTTGTTGCTATTTCATCACTATAATTTTGCTAATTGTGAACCATAATGTAAACATCTGACATTTTTGATCATCTTAGGTTACCCCTGTGAAAGGATCATTTGACCTCAACAGGGGTCAGGACCCTCAGGTTGAGAACCACTGCCCTAGCGTTTTACATCCAAGTGGTTGTTAACTTTGCCATCCAATTTTCTTTATGGTATAATAGTTGTCCCTCCCTCCCTCTCTTTTCACTGTTATCGCCACTTCCTGACCAAGTTTGGCAATTCCTCCTTTTCTATCTTCCTAATTAGTCTCTCTGTCCCTAATGGCTTTCACTTCAAAATGCCGGGTGCACCACAGCCAAGTTATGTTCCTCAAAATACTCCTTTTATAACAGTCTCACGCTCACAGTCTACAAGCTAAATTGCCGTCAGTTACATGTAGATCAGTGTGCTCTTATGATAGACAGAATTTTTAAAATGAAGTCACTTTTCCCAAGAACTAAGGCTACTTTTAGACTTACCGAATAGATTTATTTAGGTGAGTTGGCTTGGAAAGCCCTTTGTAAATTTGATGACAGTCTGGATTGTAGGATGTTTTCCCTACAGGCAATGTACATTTTCAAGGGGGACAAAGATCGGCCTCCAGCAAGATTTTGCAAAACCAAAGAACCCACTGCTTGTCATGAATTAACTTCCCTCTCATTTAAACATGCTATCCTTCAAAGAATTCAAAATTGATACCAATTTTCTGTAGGACTCTGTTTCTCATGGAGCCTCTCTTAGAAAAGATTGCTAGAGTAACTGTAATTACTAGTAAAGTGTTACAAGTAAATATTCTGGGGCTACCATAATGACTTAGCAGGCAGGACAGAAAGAAACACCACTTATAATTAGCAATGTCCATTTGCATATAAACAGCAAATGTTGCCAAATTCAAATTCAAATTCAAATTCCACCTTATTAAGAACATAAGAAAGTGTGACCAAGAGAACAGAGGTCCTGGGGCATGTGTGGGGTGTGTGTGTGTGTGTGTGTGTGCTACATGCTACATATGATAGTTTGTTTTTCCACACCCTGAAAATAAACTGCTTTAAGTAATAATATCAAAATTGTAAGTGTCTTTATTGTTTTATAGATCAGAGTTTATTATCTCTGCAGTCAGACTGATTGCTTGAAATTGAAAATGATTTGGATTTAAATTAATAGTGTTGTACTGTATATAATTTGTGTGAAGGTTTAAACTACTACATAATTTATTTTGCAGTGTTGTTGTTAAGATATAATGTAGCATATGTTAGGATAATTCTTCTGATAAGGTAATACAAAAACATCTCTTTTTTTGGTGGTGGTAGAGGGATGTTTGCCACCATAGCCAGGGTTTAACAAACGTCTCAGGAAAAAATTATTTTGAGGGAGGAGAACATATAATTACCGTTTTGATTCTGACACTCTAATAAAAAATTTAAAATCATAAAATGTTGAAAGCTATGGAAACCCAAGAAATGGCTCAGAAGGTAAGGGCGCTTTCTGTGCAGACATGAAGGTCTGAGTTCAGATTCTAGCAATCATATAAAAGCCAGGAAAAGGCCTCATCTGTCTGTCACGCGCACAGGCTGTCGATGGAGACAGGAATTACTGGGGTTTGCTAGAGACTGTGTGTCCCATGCCCTCCCCACAAACAGCAATAACAAACCACCCTAAAGTTGATTATATAGACCGCCAGGTCACGTGACCTCGGTTTCCCTTACTGTCCTCGCTATTAACAGTCTTTTGTGGCTAAGAGAGCAAGAAATGGATGCTGAGAGATGAGACCTAGACTCTACCATCAGATCTTGTCTGTCCTTTATGTCCCCAGCTGCCTATATTCCTATATCACCAGAGGAGGGAATTTTAGGAGGACTTACTTTAGCCAATCACATCCAGTTACAGCACATTAAAACTTAAATATAGTTAACTGACTGTGTTTTGGCCAGAAGCTAAGGGTATTAAGCAGCTGCCTACAGGACGCGCTGTGAAGTGTGTCAATACTTTCTTTTTCATAGTGTTCCACATGGTGACTCATTCGGACGACCAGGTTTTGCAGACAGCACAGGGACCCTCTGTACTTCACAGAGCTTCAGGGAAAGCGCTCCCCAACTCAAGTCAGAGCTCTGCCTTCCCTTCCACAGCTTCTTTTTCTCTCTTCTGCTCTCCTTACTCCTTCACTCAGGATTTGTTCTAGCTCATGTGACAGGAAACGCAGTGAGAAGAGTAATTTGGGAATAAACAATTTTTTTTTTTTGCCCCCAAAGGGACTGCAGTGCTAAAACAACATTAAAATTCCCAGCTGAATCTTGTGCTGTGGAAGGAAGGCTTTTACTTTTTGGAGAGGCTGCCTCTGGGACAGTGGGATACTCTGTAAGGGGGCTGTGGAGACAAGGGGAGATTAGGGCTATCTGAATCCGAGCTTGCAGCTCCTTGAGACTGGCTTGCCTGAAGTCTCTTGATGGGAAACGTATTTAAGGATCGCAGCTACCCAGTCTTGATGATTTCACTTGTCCAAACTAATAGACAGAGATTGCATTATTCTCCTGGGGTCTAGAAAGGTCTAGGTAAAGGTCTGAAATTATTTAGTCTAATGTTTATTTATTTTAAGTTTCATTGACTATGTTCAATATATATATATATATATATATATATATATATATATATATATATATATATCACGGGGTTATACAATATCTTCATACACTGTGTATTATATATTGAACATTTTTCTGATGCTACTTAGCTTTCTGGAGAGGGCACGCCCTGAAATTCGGGATGCCATGAGGTTCATTCTGAGGGACATCGTCTAACTGTGACCCAGTTTTGTCTTCTTTATTTTAAGTCTGTTAAGTACTTTGGATGTCACCCTTGTTTCCTGATGGCAAATCTCATTTTTTCTAGAATTATTTATTTATTAAAAGAATCACTTATTTTATGTATATGAGTACACTGTAGCTGTCTTCAGGCACATCAGAAGAGGACATTGGATTCCATTACAGATGGTTGCTATGAACTAAGGGCCTCTGGAAGAATAGTCAATGCTTTTAACTGCTGAGCCAGCTCTCCAGCTCCTAGAATTTTTATTTTTAAACCCAGAAGGCAAAAGATGCCTGGCACTGAAATTATTTAGTCTAATGTTTATTTATTTTAAGTTTCATTGACTATGTTCAATATATATATATATATATATATATATATATATATATATATATATATATATATATATCACGGGGTTATACAACAATATCTTCATACAGTGTGTATTATACATTGAACATACCCTCCCTGCCCATCCCCCACCCGTCAACCTTCTTTTTCTGAGTTTTTTTTTTCCCCCCAATTTGGTAACTCTTTGGATAGGTTGAATTTCTCAATTACACTTCTAATCTAATCTGTTCCTACTAATTAAAGATATTTTTTACTGAAGGAAGCTGACACTGTCCCCCACTCCACCACACATTTTCTCATGCTGTTTTTGTTTTGGAGATTATGTTCTACACTTCTAGCTTGGATGTGCTCACTCATAATCTCTTGATCATGGCTACGGCTTCAGACAGAGCTGAGATCACTTCTCAAGTTATGAGCTCGGCAGTTACCTAATAGTCTGTAATTACAGACATTTAGACTTTGAAAAATCCCATGTTTCCCCATTTCCATTTACAGGAGACAGATTTAAAGAGATTTACATGAAGAGACCAAAAAAATTAAAAAAATCCATTGTATTTTAAAGTCAAATGCTGCGGACAGTTTTCTTGTTCTCCTCTGAGCCCCCTTCAGTCAATCCCCCCCCCACCTTAAAGAGATCCACGGTGGTTCTCAACCTGTGGGTCGAGACCCCCTTTGGGGATTCACAGGAGGTTGCCTAAGACAGTCTGCGTATCAGATATTTACATTACGATTCATAGCAGTGGCAAAATTACAGTTATGAAGTATCCATGAAAATAATTTTATGGTTGGCGGTGACCCAACCATCCTCTGGTGGTTCTTAACCCCTATGGAGGAGAGGGTAAGCCTTGAGTTTTGAGTAGTTAGTAGGGGTCTTCAGCATTAATAACTTTGAGAAGGTTGCACAGGGGAGCAGGAAAAGAGGAGACGCAGCAGGAGAGATCGGCTCAGTGCATCAGCTGGGGGATTCGGCATAGACTGAGATCTATTCAGAAGTTTGTTTCAAGAGTGCAGAGATATTGGGGCACATGGGAATGTCTTCGGGTGTATCTGCCTCATACGACATAGATCACATGTCTATACCCAGAATATCAAGCACAGGAGGAGGATCAGTCTTGGTGAGAAAATATAAATGATCCATCATTTTGGGACAGACATCTAATAAATGACTTTATTGATTTATTCTGGGTGAGAAAGGTAAGTTTCCTAGTGGAGCTAAAATATTTAATGGTTTGAAAAGCTAATGGTCACCATTTGCATACATTTAATGAATATAAATAAATACATAATCTAATTAAATTAAACTTCACTGCTCTTTCTTTGTTGTGATTGCAAATCTATAGTCTTTATGCTTCTAACATAAACCGGTTTTAACTGAAAAAAATCTAAAAAAAAATGTCTTTACTGAAGAATTTATCTTCCTGCTTCAGGGTCTGAGTTCTTGTTGCCCCCTTTAACTCTTAATTATTTAAGTTAAAATCAAGGGGAAAGCTACTTCAATGAAATAATTAAGACATAAAGATGAAAAGCTTCTCTCCCTTCCGTGTATGTTGATCTGCAAATCCTTGGAACCGTAAATACTTTTTTGGATTTGAAAAGCAGCTCAACGTCCAGTTACAAATGGAAGGAATGACTCAACCAGATAGAATTTCCATAACTCTGAATGCCTTGATTTTTTTGCCAGTGGGGGGGAAAAATCTTTCCCAAGGGCAGGCAGATGAAGCTTTAAGCAAACCTCCACAGGAGGGCGCCATAGTGCGACTCTGCTGCAAGCTGCAGCGGCGAAGGCTTTTCCGGCCCTTATCCCTGTTTTGATGAAGTGTCTCAGATAGAGTGTGCATTCCCTGAACTGGAAAATTCTATGTTGTCAAAACTCAGGATGATAGGTTTCATGTGAGTTTGCTTTTCTCTATCGGTTTAAAACGACTGGAAGTAATTTAATCTTTCTTTGGGAGGCATGTGGTCTTTGTACATTTTATCTTAAAACACAGTAAAATGGGTGAGCTGCATGCTTTAAATGAAGCAAAAGCTAAACAGGTCAAAACTACAGCATGTTTTAAAATGGCTGGTATATGTTAGAACAAGCTAATTAATCAAAACTGAAGACATCACAAAAGTGTACTTATTACTTATAATTAGGATGTGTCTATAAGTTGTTTGCATAGATCACATTATTTTTAAATGATATATATTACTTATAATGGCATGTTTAGCTAACTAAGTGGTAGATAGGTAAATCAATCTTAGCAAATATAGAAACAGAATCAAAATATAAATTGTTGAATGGCTCTCTCTAAGACATAAAGATTCTGGAAACATTCACTACAATGTTTGTGGTAGATATTTGGCCCAAAATACAGATTAAAAAACTGTGCCTTTTTCTAACTCACATTTTGGTAGTATATTCTCAAACCGTTCTCTAAGAGATAAGAAATGTTAATATTTTACTAGATTTAAATCAATATAAAAGTAATTATGATCTTGGCAGTTGCCATGTGTCTTTGTGAGCCTGGCCTTATTATTCTGAAGACAAACAGAGCCTTGTAAGCCCAAGACAGCCACACTGAATGGACAGCTTCATTAAATCTGAGAAGGACCAGGCCTGGTGGATATCGATATAGATTATATGGTTCCAATAACTGTTTATATAACATACATATTTCCAGTAAGAAAACTATTCATCTCATTATGGATTTTGCTCAAAAAAATGTCATGTGGGCTAATCCTAACAATGGAGAGGAAGAGGGGGAGGGGCCTTGGGTATTTTGAGAACCTCTGTGGTAGGATGTAACTGCCTTACAGCCAAATGTTGGTAGCTTTGATAGTGTAGGAATTTGTAGTTGAAACAAAATAACATAAGTGCAGTCAGTATAAATGGGACAGCTTTCAGGGTCTGCATTCCTTATTAGAAACTGATGCTATCAAGATTTCATACAAGTGAGCCTGCAGAAATGTCTCAGTGGGGAAAAGCCCTTGCCATGTACAACCCTGAATTCAACCCCAGAACATGCTGTGGATGGAATTGAACCCTGAAAATGTCCTCTGACCGAAACACACACACACACACACACACACACACACACACACACACACACACACACACTCACATCCTGAAAATGTCCTCTGACCTAAACACACACACACACACATATACACACACACACACACTCACTCACTCACATGCACATGAACACACATACAAAAAAAAACACTCACATTTACACACAAGGTATACACATACATACAACATACACACATAGACACATAAAAATGCACAATACACACAAAGTGTACACACACATAAACATATATGAACACACAAAAATACACTCATACACACAAGGTATACACACACATACAACATACACACACAGAGACACATAAAAATATACTCATATACACAAAGTGTACACACACACGAACACACATACAAAAATACACTCATATACACACATACAAAAATACATTCACACACAAAGTGTATACACACGCACAATACATATACACAAACTCAAACACATACAGACATGCCCCTCACACACAAACACACATATATTTTACACTCAGAGACATCATACATATAATAAATATGTTTTTGAAAAATTAAAAATATCATACTCATAAAAACACTTGCTTAGGCAGAGAGGCTGGTGGACTTTCGATGGTTCACACCTGGTTGGAAACATTAAATTTGCTGGTAATTAAAATGCTGCTTCACTGCTTTCCCAGGGAATTGAGACACACTGTCTAAATTTAAATATCTTTTCTTTTTAGCTCCCACTGATAGACCTTTATGTCAATAAATAATTCAAAAGGTAGATTTAAAAATACAAGCCAGCTTGGGTAAGTGCTTACACATCATATTATTTAAAACACTGTTCTGTAAATTTGGCAATTTTCATGTAGTCAGATACTTTAATAATTTAACCACACTTAGCCAGTTTTCTTTGGATTTTTATTATAGGTTTATGCTAGTTTATATTTTATAATATTTTATTATTGTGCAATGCTGGGGTTGGGATGTGCTCCATCACTGACTGATGGCTCCTCCCCTTTACCCAGAATCTAGTTCATCAGAAACTTCATGAGACAAGTTTTTTCTTTAAACTCTTTTTTTTTTTTTTTTTTTTTGGTTTTTCGAGACAGGGTTTCTCTGGGTAGCCCTGGCTGTCCTGGAACTCACTTTGTAGACCAGGCTGGCCTCGAACTCAGAAATCCGCCTGCCTCTGCCTCCCGAGTGCTGGGATTAAAGGCGTGCGCCACCACGCCCGGCTTCTTTAAACTCTTAAGAGAGTCATTGTTATGAAATATCTTGACATCAGGAAGTCACACTAACTCAACTTCTGAGTCAGCTTCCACTCAATTTCATATCATTGTGTGATATCAAAATATTTCCCACACACAAAAATGTCTTATTGATGACATTTTTATTTTGTTTTGCCTTTTTCCTCTCTTTATCCTTTTTTCTTTTCAAAACTTTTATCATTATTATTATTATTCATGTGTGCACATGCACACACACACACACACACACACACACACACACACACACACACACACACACGTGCTCGAAGTACCACTAAGCCTAAGGGCTACACTAATCTACGACTATAGCCATAAATACTTAGAAGGCAGTTTGACAACATGTCCATTTGACACACACGCTGAAATAGCATCCCCCTCCTCTCTGGGCCTTTGACCTTCCAAACCATAAGTTTAGATCATGTTTACATGACAAGGTATGAAATTCCTTCTTGTCAAGCAGGCCTCGAGTCCAATCCCCCAGTGGTTGGTTACCTGCTAACCTCCACACCACTATTGCACGAGTGGGCACATCTTGCTTGGCAGTTCAGGATTGCAGCATCAGAGTTGGCTGCCAGCAATGCCATCAGTAACTTTCCTCTCCTGTATTTTCTTATTTTTTTAAAAAAAATGGTATATATTCATTATCCTTAGTAAAGCACTTCATAAGGACATTTAATGCAAGCACACAATGTATTTTGACCATACATACCCCTAGTCTTTTTTATCCCCCTAGACAGTGACACATCTCCTCTTACGTCATATATACATATTTGATTTATGTATCAATGTAAAATCTAGGGCCCATAATGTGAGAACATATTTGTCTCACCGATTCTGGCTTAAGTCCCTTAATACCTCGATACTAAGTCCATATCCAGTTCATCCATCTTTCTGCAAATGATGTAATTCCGCTTTCCTTTTGGGTAATGGAATTCCATTGTGTACACACAGCTCGGTTTCTTTCTCTCCCCTGAGCAACTGGTTTGGTTCCAGACCTTAGCAACTCTGATCAGAGGTAGCCTGAACAGCCCTGTGCACATACTTGTGACGTGTGGACACACAGTCCTCTGGGTTTCCTTCATCTTTCCTGACCCCCCAAAGTAAGGGCATTCTTTTTTCGCTCCTCAGGAAACAAAAAAATATCAAATTGTAGCGCGAGCAAAGCGCTGCATTTCTTGAGCGCCATCGCTGGGAGAATACATTTAATTTCTAAGTTTGACTTGTTTCAAACAATCACAAGTTTGAGGGGACAATCATTGTTTTGCTTGTAACATGAGAACCAACAAACCCAGAATGTCATAGTCCTGGATTGCGCCTTGGCTTCCTCTTCAGGGGAAGGGAATGGCACCGCCATGCCTTTGTAACTAGGACTCCTCACTCCACCCCCTCAATGACTGACACAAACTGCCCCCTGTACCCAAGACGCTGAACTTGGGATTTAAAAATCTCATATTGTATTTTGGTCAATGTTTTTTAATTTGCTTCTTTTTTTTCTTGGTAAGTTTATCTTGTCAAAATCATATCTAATGTTCTGAACAACCAACAGGGCGGACAAGCTGCAGGCTAGTGCTAGCCTCCCTGCTGTGCCTCACAGGTCAAGTCATTTGTACCAGTTATTTTTATTAGTGGGAAAAGGTGACATCGGTTGCTCTTTGCCTGGCATTTACAAGTCAAGAGCTAGGTGTGAAATGTGCTTATTTTATTGTGGCAATGTCTTAGTTACTTTCTGGTTGTGATTTAAAAAAAAAAACTGATAAAACAACTTATGGAAGCGAGTGTTTTGCTATGATTGGTTTATTGCACTGAGTACAACGTCTTTAAGGTTCATCTAATGTGCAGAGTGTCAGGACTTCTAGGTAAAGCTTGACACAGGAGAATGCTGCTGCACAGAAGTGTTATTCTTCTGTACTTTCTCAGAAGACAAACATGAAGAGATGTCCTAGTTTTTTTCTATCTATCTGTCTGTCTGTCTGCCTATCTATCCATCCATCCATCTATCTACCTATCTATCTCTATCTAATCTGTCATCTATTAATCATAGCTCTATCCATCTGTCATCTATTTATCATTTATCTATTTATCATCTATCTATCTATCTATCTATCTATCTATCTATCATCTATCTATCTATCTATCTATCTATCTATCTATCTATCTATCTATCTATCATCTCTAGCTAATCTGTCATTTATTAATCATAGGATCTATCTATCTATCTATCTATCTATCTATCTATCTATCTATCTATCTATCATCTCTAGCTAATCTGTCATTTATTAATCATAGGATCTATCTATCTATCTATCTATCTATCTATCTATCTATCTATCATCTATTATTTATCTATTTATCCATCTATCATCTATCTGTCTACATATCTATCTATCCATTTATCATCTATACATCATGTATCATAAAGCCATTTCTCTATCTATCTATCTATCTATCTATCTATCTATCTATCTATCTATCTATCTACTTATATATCTATCATAGTCTGTTCATCATTTGTCCTCCCCATACCATCTATCATTGATCTACCCACACATCTGTTATCTACCTATCTACCTATTTGTCAACTATCTACCAACTGTTGTGTATCTACTGTTGATCTAATGTCTACCAATGTGTGTATCATCAATCTCATAGAGTAGTCTCTATAGACTGACATCTTAACATTTTCTAGTTTATACCAATGACACCAACACTCCATGGTTTATTGTAATCTCTTTGTCCTCATTTAGGACTCGTTTTTCTCTATAGACAAAGCCCCCACATGCCTTAAGATACACGCACCCATTCATTTTCTCTGTTCACCTGGTCCAGTCTCCAGGAAGGAGGAAGAAAAGAAGAAAAGGGTCAGCATCCCTGACTCTGGCCTTGTTAATCCCAGGACTGCTGCTGGATGCCCTGACACCGGCCTTCTGAGTCCCAGGACTGCTGCTGGATGCTCTAATGTCTGAGGGCTGGCTGTGGCCAAGAAAGAAGCATAGTTGCAGGCCCCTGACAGCTGTGCAGGTGAAACGTAGCTAAGTCTCCTGAAAATCCACTTTCTGAAGAAGATGTCATCAGGTTAGCTGTGTAAACACAAGAACTCAGAGTTGTCCAAATTCCTCCCCTCATAATTCCCAGGGCTCAAAACCTGTTGTGGTTTTTCTTTAAAGATGTGATAGGGATATGGAGCTATTATTTCCTTTCCTGAGTTGACAAGGGCTTTGCAAATGCTCTCTCTTACTTATGATGCTGGACACTGTTGCTATAGCTCTTCCCGGAGAGCTGCCATTGCCTGGTGACACAGGGCACTGCTTTGTAATTCTGACAGGCTGACTCTGGTACTGTCCATATGTCCAGGAAAGAAAATTTTGTGGTCAAACATCTGAAAATTGACATGCCATGTATTAAGGACACATACATAAACACAGACCAGAACTAACATTGTATATCTAAAGCAAAACCAAACAAGAAAAAGCAGAAAAGACAGTAACACACCAAAAGGTTTTCAGTGTAGAAAGGGATGAAGAACACCGTAAAGGAAGACTTTTAAAGCATCAGAAAGGCAACTCATATTTTTTAAAGACAGTCAAAATGGTCTTGAAACAAAGGGAGTTTCAAAATTCTTTGGTCCTAATACTACGTAATCCAAAAGACACTGATGTTGGGGGACACATTGATTTCGGGGCTCTAGCAATAAAATCTAAATGTGAGTCTGTAACACATACCAATGTAAATGATGCGTGCAGGCATTGACAAAACACGTTGCCTGCCTGCTATTAATGTTCTCCATAATTACACCGCGACTTAAATAGTTTATATGGAGAGATGAGTGCAGAGCAGGGAGAAGTGTTCCTGTATTAGCGGCTGGAGTTCAACCATCTTTATTTCCTCCACAGAGATATTTTTACATTATCACTGCTTAGTCACTCAAAATTATTTTAGGGTATTATTATTATTATTACTTTTAAATTGAGTCATTCTGATCATCTGAAAAATTCAAAATGTTCTTGCTTAACAAAGAGGCACACTGCAGGGCATGGAGAAACTAACAGAATAACCCGGAAAATATTCCCATTTTGATTGGCTTTTAGATGCATGGAAGAAAATCATTTTGAAAATAACCTGTGCTCTTTGAAGAGAGTTAGGGATGAAATATACATATATTATTATTATTATCATTATCATTATCATTATTATTATGAATGGAGGGATGCTGTGTGCAACCGTTTGGCTGTACATTCTTTTCTAAGCGCTAGAACTTTCTGAGCTATGTGGTAATTAACCTGAAGCAGTTTAAATAGCTTTCTTCAGGATTCTGAGAACATAGTGGAGAAATCTCACCATTGTTAAAATTATCCTCAAGATTTATGTAGCAGAAAATTTATGGATCGTCTTCATCGCAGCTAAAGCGCCTTGGAAATGTAAAGTGTTTATAAATTCCAGTTGCACTCACATAGATATTAAAATGATGGGGTTTTTTTTTATCAGTTTCGTGAAGGCAATTGGTCTGACTCAATAAATGTTTAATGAGTGTTTTCCTATGTTTAGATCTGTAGAAGTGTCAAATAAATAATAAATAGCCCTACCTTTAGGAAGCTTATCATCTAATTGAAGGCGATGAGTCAAAGATCATTGTTATTTATGTGAGTGCTACCCGCTGCGCATAGATCGCTTTTCCCTAGGATTGTTGGTTCAGACCCACGCTCAGGCTATAGAGTGGACTCAGAGAATTCGCATGCTTCCAAGCTGCTTCTATGGTGTTGATTCTGCATGTGTGCTTTTCATTCTTAATTGTAAACATTGTTTTCAGATATTATTTTATGTACTGTGTTTAATGTCAGAATTCGTTGATGATTGTCTCACGGGCTAAATATACTGCATTTAAGACACTTCTATAACTACTGAAAATGACGTCTTTTCTGTCAGCCAGGAGATGAACACAAAGGTTGTTTATGCGCATGTGTGTGTCCCCTGGGTTAAAGGCCATCAGAAACCAGTTGGCACCAATGATCCCTCTCTATCAGCTTTCTTGGGGCTGTGTTACAGGACATGAGTGACCATTTGGACCCATGTGGTCACTCTGATGGCTAACTCTTGTTCCAGGAATATTCTGTGGACATGTTTGAATTTGTAGTTTGTTGTCTATGTTATGTCTCAGCCTCTTCCTCTGCCTCTTCCAACTTCTCCCCCGCCCTACCCCTCCCTCCCCGTGACCCTCACCTCCATTCCCTTTGCTATGATTGGTTCTGAATTCCATTGTGACATCTGATTATGGGAAAACAAGTTTGCAACCTGCAGTACATCTAATTTAAACAAACAAACAAACAAAACCCCAAAACACTACCTATTTTTAATGAGTCTACTCCCAACTAGTGTTCTCTGGCCACCACCCAAATTCTACCTGAGGAAACTTAGGGCCATGCCAGCCATGAAATAGAATACACTCCCACAGAGAGAAGCAGCCTCCATCCTTTGGAGTTTTGAAAGATTTTGAGAAGAAGGCATAAGGAAGGCCCTCTCATCTAAGTTACTGTGTTCTTGATCTGATGCTGTGTTCAGTGGCTAGGCCGTATCAGGAACAGCAGGCGCTAGTTAAAGAAGGTTCTTCCAACTATCTGCCAGCCTGGTCTTTAGGGGTCTAAAGACCCCTAAAGAACAGAGACTTTTCCACAGTTCATACAAGCCAAGTGCTCCCTGGGTTTTCTGCAGTGTCCCTAGCGATCTCATGGCGTATTCAAATCTGCAGAATTTAATTGTAGTTCTCAGCTCTCTCCCTCAACATCATTTAAATATCATTACCTCCCTCAGTTTAACCTGAAAAATCACTTTCGTAAACATGCCCTTACGTCATTACTAACCCAAGACGGACCACCGTGACTGTTCTAGGTGACTTTCCTGAGACACAGGAAAGCAGTGGAGAAATCTGGTGTTTGGGTTATGACACAGGAAATCACAGTCATAGACATGTTTCCTTAAACTGTGTCCGGAATAACCCTCCGTCAGTGAGTGTTCCAAAGTGGGGCTTCTTTAACCTAGTGGTTTTCTCTACAACTGTTAGTGAAGCATTTTAACGAAATACAAATTTATTCTTGACCCTTTCATCTGCCTATTTGGCTGAGCTATTATTATTATTATTGTTGTTGTTGTTGTTATTATTATTAATTGGCAATCAATTTCTAAGGACCTAGGAGGCATGGGCAGAAATGAACATGTGCTTGTGGGAAATAGCCCCAGACATTTAGTCAAACTTAGCTGTGTGTGGCAAAGTTTCCAGTTGTTACACATGGAGAAAGATTCTATACCTTTGTAATAGGCTTTGTGGCTTTTCACAATTAACTGGTAAATATTTACTCTTGAACTTAGTTGCTTGATATTTTTCTAGTGACTTTCCTTCTTGGTGAACTGAAGTAACAGTCTGATGGGTTGTCTTGACCCTGTTGTCCTAATCTGCCTTCTGTCCCCGATTATGAAAGTATGAAAGTAACACACACACACACACACACACACACACACACACACACACACACCTGTTTATTTTTATTTTTTAACAGATTTAGGTTTAGTTATGCTTACGGGTATGTGTGTATATGGGGCTATGTGCACTTGAGTTCAGTTGCCCGCCGAAGGCATCAGATTCCCTAGAGCTGTAGTTGCAGGTGGGTGTGAGCCGTCACATCTGGGTACTGAGAACCTGGTCCCCTCCAAGAGCCGTAAAGGCTCTTAGCTCCCAAGCCACCCGCTCAGACCCTGACCTTTGATTTTGTTTAAGGAATTATTTCTTCATGGAAACGTGTTTAATTTTTACAAGTAACTCGTAACTTATTTTTAAATGTAGTTGAGCAAACATTTTCTCAGTGAACTGTCCATTTTTAACATTTCTGTACTGGAGTGGGCAGCTTGACTGGTTGCCATAACTGCATATTTGTTATAACCTGCCTTTTGACCCTGACTTTGGAAATTAAAACATGCCCACACATCATCATGTTGTGGATGCGGACACACGCCTGGATTCTAACCTTTGCTTCGTGTCAAAAAATAATAAATACTCCCTTCGTGGAAAATCATGCTGATTTCATGGAAAACAAGCAGGGAGGTTTCGTTTCAGGCACACTGCAAGAAAAATCGTTTCAATGTTAAAACTCAGTTCAAAAGAGGCCATGAGTTTGAAGGAGTTGGGGGTAGGGGTGGGGCGGGGTGTGTGGGAAGCCTCTGAGGGAGGAAAATAAAGGGTGATATGTACTTGAAAGACAAACTCAAAAATAAAAAATAACAATAAACGAGATCATTCAAAATATCAAAAAACAAACCTCAGTAAAGTTCTCTTGACTGTCATCTATATTCCTATAGCCAAAGGCTTCAGCCTGCGTATTGCGCTAAGCCCGAGCCGTGCTGATGAGCATAAACTAATTTATGTCCTGCAAGCGTGAGCTAGCTTGTATCCTTAGTCTGGAGTTTCCAGTTTATCCAAAAACAGGCATGATGAGCATGCTCAGTCTCTTCCCTGATTCCGGGTTGAAAGGTCATGGCCCACTTCCGGCTTCCAAGTCGTGGCTTATGATGTGACCCATCTCCACCTTCTCCAAGCGGAATCTGGAAAGGTCTGGGGTCACCTGTTTAAATTCCGTCACTTCCGCTCTCAGCTCCCCTGACATGATTTTACTTTGCGGTTGCACGGGGATGCCTGCCTTTCCTTAGCTTCCGTAGCTTTGTTTTATGACCTCGAGCGAGGCTGTTAAGCACCTAAATATTTGATTATATATATTTTTCCAAACACATTACTGAGTTCGCTCGTGCCAAGTTCCGCATCCTGCCACTTCCCACTCCTGGCTTTACGGTTTCAGCATCATCAGGTATTGTACAGAACACCCAATAGATTTGGTTGCTCAATGAAAGCGTTGTAAATTCGATCCCTTTTCCCTAATAATAATACTGTAAAATCGGCTTCATGGAGAACACATTTTTTTCCCCCAAGCAAAGTTCCCATTAGGCTTTCTTCCCCTGAATGGGGGTTTTCAAGATTTTTAACACCATGAAAATGAAAGTTAAATGAATCCTGTAAAGTTCTAACAGGCTACAAGCTGATGTTTTTATTTTCTTCCCCAAACCAGAATCCGTGAACTAAATGGTTCTGTGGGGTGGGTAATGTGGGAAGGGTAGATTGTAATTCAGAAGGCAGCTTTCCCTGGCTTCTACAGCCCTACTGTGTGTGTTCCTAAAGTCTGCACTTCCTCCCCACCTAGGCAGTGTGCATCAGAATGTCCTGTCTTGGAGCAGTTCAGAGCCTACAGGACCATTTTGTTTTTCTTCCCGGTTCTTTTGTTATCTTTGGTTATTTTCTTTCCAAACCTTGCAGGCAGGTAAGTGCTCTAACAGAGCCCAGCCGTTCTTAAGAGCTCAGTAAGTGGCTGAGACTGGGTTATTTTCCTTATTAAGTATGGCTTCTTTTCCTCCAATTTGTGCCCGGAAAATACTTAGCTTTATTTTGTGTATCCATGGCTAAGAAATATAATTGAGTATAAAGGAGAGACCAGTGAGCCAGATAACCTTGAGAGGAAACACATTTCGACCTATTAGAGAGTTTGGGTTTTAGTAAGCAATGCTTATGCAGATCTTAAGCTAACTCCTCTGAGCAGAGCATCTCAGTTCACTAACCTGAAGTTAAGATTATTCAAAATAGAGATGAGTTCAAAAGTTCTAAGGACCCCAGAGAAGGTAGAGGAGAATGGAGAGCTCCTGGGTGATGGTGTGGATAGGAAGGGTGTAAAGGGGGGGAGGAGGTCTTTTCCACCGAGGAGATTAATAACAATCCAGGGAAGACAGAGGATCTGAAATGGACTTTGGTGGTACGGCTCACATTGGACAAGCGTACTCTGAGGTTGGTGGATGAATTGGGGATAGCTGCAGATTCTCTGAAACCTCCCCATTGAGAAGTAGGCTTTGCTTCTGTTCCCATGGGATTCTAACTAGCTACAGAGCTTCTCTCACTCTAACCACAGCAATGCAGCCAGTGCAGACTGGGCCTCATCTCTAAACTTCTGCTTCCTCCCAGGAACCTGTATTCTGGGGAGCCTAATTTTATTGCCTGGAGAGTTTCAGCTATGGGCACGAAGACACTCTTGAGACCACAGTGAGAGTAGATTGCCTGCTCCGTTCATTTGTGTTTTCTTGATTTCTAATAAATCCAACTAAAAATCTTTCATTTGGATATTTTCATTTATGAAGTTCTTGCCCATTTTGAGGTGGGGGTTTACTGGTCAGTCCTTATTGATTTATGTAACTGGGTCTTTTGTCACACACATTGCTTCTTTGAGTTAGTCCACCATTTGTCCTCCTAGTGAACCATTTTGTTGACAAGAATTCTTTCATATCAAGTACAATTTAACAACTTAAAACAAAAACATTTGTTTTAAATTATGAGCATGTGTGTGTGTGTGTGTGTGTGTGCTTGTATGTACACGTAAGTTCATGTTCCTAAAGAGGCCAGAAGAAGAGGTTGGGTCCCCCTAGAGCTAGAAGTTAGGTCTTCTGCAAGAGCCATATGAATTCTTAGCCACTAAACCCTTTTTCCAGTCCGAGTATACCAGCTTTTCTTCCATAGTCAGTGCTGTGGTATGAGTGTGTGCACATGCACAAGTGTGTGGTGTGTGTGTGTGTGTGTGTGTGTGTGTGCATGCGAGCGCACATGTGTCTGTGTGTCTGTGACTCTTGAGGGTTATAACGCTATCTTCTAAAAGCTTGAGTAGATTAGCTTCATGCTGAGATTTATTATAAATGTGAAAAGGATATTTCCTTATATTATGAGTTAAAGGATCAAATTCATTAATTCATTATTTTCCTTGAGAAATATTTCTTAGACCCTTAATAATTTACTGAAAATATCACTTCTTTCTCTCTACAATCTAATGGCATATAACAAATAACTATGTAAGTATGGATTAATTTTTCTCTCTTACATCCTTTTGCCTATCCACCTACATTTATGTCATTATGAATTCATCAGTGTTCTGAAATTGCTATCAATTTATAACTCTTGGGTAGGTAAAATAAAGCCTCTAATTTAAATCTTCAGCACTTTGAAAAAATCTATTCTTTGCCTTTCTTTAAATTATTTTTACTCATTTACTTTTAAAGATTTGTTTTTATTTTTAATTGTATCTTTGCTTGGGGCCAGGGGAGCATGTAAACACGAGCCCAGTTGCCCGTGCAGGTCAGAAGAAGGTCAGAAGAAGGTGTTGGGGTCCCTGGAACGGGAGTTACGGGACAAATGTGGGTGCTGAGACCTGAACTAGGGTTCTCCGCTGGGGCAGTGATGACTCTCAATCACTGAAGACTTCTAAAGATTCCCCCATCTTGTCATACACTTAAGCACCCCACTGCCAAGGTTACCAGCCAGTGTTGCTCGCAACGCTTTGTCGTCTGCACATGTATGCCCCAGACACTGGCAACTAGACATTTTATGCTTTCTTATGCTATTCTTTTTTTTTTTTTTTTTTTGGTTTTTCGAGACAGGGTTTCTCTTTATAGCCCTGGCTGTCCTGGAGCTCACTTTGTAGACCAGGCTGACCTCGAACTCAGAAATCCGCCTGCCTCTGCTTCCCAAGTGCTGGGATTAAAGGCATGCGCCACCACGCCCGGCTCTTATGCTATTCTAAACCCACCTAACAGTTTTATTTTCTAGTTGCTTCTCCTTGGTGTATACTCTTCTGTGTATCTTCCATGCGTTCAACTAGGTGACGGATACTTTCATGTCTTTTATAATTTTTCTTCACCTTCCTCTCTGCCCTCCCTATATAGTAATGTCAAGTGTGACAAGCACGGTTTCGGTTCCCACTCTTCCATTTTATATCCCAGGCTTCTTCCTTCTGTCCCACTAGCCTGGGCGGAGCTTCCAGTGTACAGGAAACAGAATGAGCCTTGGCAGACAGCTTCTCTCTAACCCTTAGGAGGCTTGGCTTCAGTGCTGGACCATTGATGATAATGCTTGATGTGGGCCTTGTAGCAACCTTTAAAGGCTACCCCTCCAGCAAGGCACTTCTCTCTCTGTCTGGGTTTGCTAATACACTTTATAATGACTGGNGGGCGGAGCTTCCAGTGTACAGGAAACAGAATGAGCCTTGGCAGACAGCTTCTCTCTAACCCTTAGGAGGCTTGGCTTCAGTGCTGGACCATTGATGATAATGCTTGATGTGGGCCTTGTAGCAACCTTTAAAGGCTACCCCTCCAGCAAGGCACTTCTCTCTCTGTCTGGGTTTGCTAATACACTTTATAATGACTGGTGTTGGGTATGTGGGACAACTGTTCTGCAGCTCCTGAGAAAAATGACACAACCCCTCATTATTATTGTGTGCAGCTGTTTTGACTGATCCTCCTTGCGTTCTGGAAAGATGCTATGGTCACGGTACATTCTTGGGTTTGATCTCTTAATATTTTGTTTCTGGTGTTTTTTTTTTCCCTCATGCATTCTCATAAAGGAGAGAGCTTAGAGAGTATCTTCTTTCTTTCTTTTACTGTCCTGGTCAGGTTTGTCCAGTAGAATCATTCTGATCTCTTTCTACACACCCCTGCAGGAACTTCCAATATTGAATTTATTTCTTTCCTAATTATTAAGTAATATGGATTTGGGAGGTTTCTTTGTGAGTGAAATTTTAGTTTATTTTCTTTGGTATACAGCTATTAAAACTTTCCAAATTTTATCACTTTTCATAGTGTGAAAATTAGTGGTAATGTTTATATTTGCATGCCTGCTGTTCAAAGACACCTGGCTTTGTTGCTGATGTTGTAGACTTTGCTGTCTTTATATTTTAAAAACCTTATTAAGAGCTTTCTGGTTTCATTAACTTTTCTACAGAACCATCCCATCACTTACTACCGTTATTATTGTATGGTTTTTATTTAATTAATTTCTGCTCTTACATCTTTCACTTCCTTTCATCATCTCCTCCTTCAAGTTCAATTTGATATTTTTGGCTTTTTAAAACTATATTTATGCCAGGCGTTGGTGGTGCACGCCTTTAATCCCAGCACTCGGGAGGCAGAGGCAGGCGGATTTCTGAGTTTGAGGCCAGCCTGGTCTACAAAGTGAGTTCCAGGACAGCCAGGGCTATACAGAGAAACCCTATCTCAAAAAAAAAAAAAAAAAAAAAAAAAGAAAAGAAACAAACAGAAAAAAAAAAACCCAAAAGAACAAAAAAACTATATTTATTTTCATGTGTATGAATATTTTGTATATATGCCTGGTTTACATAGTGCATATGCATGCGCACCACATATATGCAGGGACTCAAGAAAGCCACAGGGTGGCGTTGGACCCTGTGGAACTGAAGGAACAGAGGGTTTCGTGCGGCTATGTAGGAACCAACCTTGGTCCTCTGCAAGAGCAGCCAGAGTTGGTAATGATGGAGCCATAGTTCCAGCTCCTCATAGTTCCCAGTTTTAATTCTTTAACTTTGTGTCAGGAATCTTGCTTTTGTTGTTTTGTTTGCCAGTGTCTATGAACCAGTGGCACATTAAGTCAGAAGGGAGGTAGAAGTCTCTGCCTCTGAGAGGTTTAGCTGTTGCCACGTCTCTTATTTCTGATATTGGTGGGTTCTTTCTTCTGCTGTCATCTGTTTCCTGTACACACATTAATAGCAGTACCGATTTTAAGGAGTTTGTAAAAAGCCCCTTATTATTTGAAAATTGATCTCTGTTCTTTATTCTTTATTATTTCTTCTGTTTGGTACTATTTAAGCTTCTCTTGTTTGCTAGAATTTCAAGTTGAAAGGTGAGGCCATAGAGGTGAGAGTTTTAAAAATATATAATAATTTTCCTTATTCTTTGAGAATTTTATACATGTATTCAATGTATTCTGATCACATTCACTTTTTAACGCCTCCCAGATCCCTGGATCCTGGATTCTTCCCTCAACTTTCTGTCCCCCTCCCTCCCTCCTTCTCATCCTTTCTTTTTGTTTCTTTTTTCCATAACCCACTGAGTCTAATAAGTATGGTCTAAAAGCACACGAGGGCAGGGCATCCAGTGGGGTGTGGTCAACTTACTAGTGGCCACTCCCATAAC
The DNA here is from genome assembly GCA_902729485.2 of Mus minutoides. Classification (NCBI taxonomy): domain Eukaryota; kingdom Metazoa; phylum Chordata; class Mammalia; order Rodentia; family Muridae; genus Mus; species Mus minutoides. The sequence continues at coordinate 485,447 of LR749980.1, forward strand.
AAAAACTGACCTGATTCCTGCTGTTTCCTTACAACCTGTTTTGTTTTGCTCTTATTTTCTTATCTTCCAAGCCTCCTATTTTTATTTCTTACATCATTATGTTGTTGGGAGTTGGTTGTTTTTTAACTTGATGCGGTTGTGATTACAAACCACGCTTTGTATATTCTAAGAATTCGGGATTAATTCAGGGCCCGTGTCAGAATCCAGGATGTGGGCTGCTTTCTCCGTATTCTTTGTTTGCTTAGTTGACTGTGTAGACTGTGTTGTTGTTCTATGAATGTTGATTTTGTTGGAGCGTTTGCTAGTGTTAGTCAAATTGTTTACATCTTGGCTAATTTTATCTCCCTAGTCTATCAATTATTGAGAGGAGGTGTTGAAATCTGTTTTGATTGTGGATTTATTCACTTCTCATAGTTCTGCTGAGCTTTTTCTTCATGCAATTTGACTGTCTGTTACAATGTAGATGAGTGTACAGGCTTGTTAGATATTCTTGTTGAATTGGCCTCTTTTTCACTATGAGAAACTTTCTCTCACGGGCAGTTACCTAGGTGTGACAGTAACTGATGATTACAAAATCATCGGTGCTCTTCTTTTTATTACTGTTACCTGGGTGTTAAAGTTAGCATTAATTATCAATTTGCCAGAATCTAGAATACCTGGAGCCTGGCCTCTGGGCAAATCTAAGAGAGATTATCTAGATTAAAGTTGGCCTCTGGGAGTGTCTGTGAGAGAATGTCTTGATTATATTAATTCAGCTGGGAAGACCTGCCCACTGTGGGCGGCACTATTCCCTGGCTGGGATCTTGAATTACACAGATAGAGAAAGGGAGTTCAACAGAGAGTATTCATTGCTTGTCCTCTTCCTGATAGAACTGGCTGCTTAGAGCTCCCACTTTCTTGGGCTCCCCATCATGACAGACTGTACCCTTGAATTCTGAGTCAGAATAAACATTTGCACCTTCCATCAAGTTGCTTTTAACAGAGTGTCTTATCACAGTGACAGGAAAAGAGACAGTAACATCCCCATGTGTTTCACCTCTAGTGTGCTTGTGACTTCATGTTTGAAGTGCATGCCATGAACGCTTGGTGTAGCTGGGTCACCTGCTTAGGGCTGTAAAATGGTTGGTGCATTTAATGTGACAACTGATTAAGTTGGGTTTTAATCCACTATGTCACCTCTTCTGTTTGTTCCTGGTCTGTTTTCCTGCCTTCTTTAGGATTGAAAAGAGTTATATTTCATTTTCCCTTTTCTATTTGCTTCTTGGCTCTAGGTTTTTGGTAATTATTTATGTGGGGACACTGGACATCCTCAACTTGATCCAGTCTACTTTAAATGATGGTCTGCCCGTTTGTGCATAGTCACTTGGAACAGCATTTTTTCTTATCTCTCTCCCTTTGCTGCCGGTACTAACACTCTCTTACATTTTTGTTTCTGTAGAACATAAAGCCAACAATACACCGCTTTCATTTTTCCTTTTGACAGTACCCAATCTTATTAGTTAAAAGAAGACCCACCCACACAGGGGCCCGTTGCTTCCATTTCTTCATGTAGCTGTAGACGTCTATCATGTCTACACTGTTCTCTGCATGAGGGTCATACCCAAACATTTTCTGTAATGTAAATCTGCCCATGATGAACATTTTAGCTTTTGTACATCGGGAAAGTATTTACCTGCATTTCACAAAAGCCTTCAGAGCACACACAGTTCTGGACTGACAGTTGCTTTCCCTTCTGTGGTCCACTGTCTTCAGCAATAGCTCTGCTCTATTACCCATCTCTGGTCCTCCTTAAGAGCACAGTATGGCCATATTCTCTAGGTGTTTTAATGCTTCTCTTTGTTGGTGGTTTTTAGTATTAGGTACTGTGGCTCGGTTCCTTTTAAGTGTCTCCTGCTTGGAGTTTATTGGGCTTCTTGGATTTGTGAATTAATGGTTCTCGTAAACTCAGATACAAATCTCTTCAAATATCTTTTTATTCCTATTTCCTCCACTTTTTCTCTTGCTTGAGTCTAGTCACAAACATCTCTCCAGCTGAAGTTGTCTGTGGCTCTGTGACTTGTTAAATCTCTCTCAGACAGGCAGGAACGGGAGCAGATCACTTCCATCTGACCATGGATTGAGTTGTCTTGGGTTGTGTGTTTCAAACTTGCTGAGGTAAGGCGCTGACTACTGACCCTTGACTCTCAACATAGCACTCCAGCTCCTGCCCACTGGCCTGTTTTCCTGCTTTCTTCTGGATTCTGAACTTTAACTATGCTCTCCACTCTGCGATATAGATGTTCTTTTCATGATGAACAAGCTGCTGGTCACAGCCCAGGACCAGCCTGTGCCTGGAACGGAGCACTACTCCTATGTGACCTCACTCCTGCCCATGTAGCCTTTTCCTGCTTCCTTTTCGCCTTGATCCTGTCTGCTTTGGTAAGCCCACACTCTACCTTTCTGGACTCAGAAATGTGGTCAATAGTTTTATTTGGTTTTCTGCTTTGTAGGGATAGTGCCCTGTTTTTCTAGCTCCTGGATAGAACCCCATAAGTACACAGGGATAAAGTAGTACTGAGAGACAAGAGTCCCTCAGAAATCTCTGCTTCTCTCTGAGATTTTCGAATATGTGCTAGATAGTTTTATGACAACTTGATAAAAGTTCAAGCAATTTGAGAGCAGGGAAGCTCAATTGAGAAAAGTCCTTCATGAGATCAGAGAGCCTGTAGGATATTTTCTTAATTAGTGAATAATGGGGGAGGCTCCAGCCCATGGTGGGTGGCGCCATCCCTGGGCTGGTGGTCCTGGATTCTATAAGAAAGTAGGCTGAGCAGGCCATGTGGAGTAAGCCAATAAGCTGCACTCCTCCGTGGCCTCTGCATCAGCTCCTGGCTCCAGGTTTCTACCCTGTCTGAGTTCCTGCCCTGACTTCCTTTGGTGATGAACCTTCAGGAGGAAGTGTGAGCCAAACAAAGGCTTTTTCCTCTACAACTTGGTTTTTGGTCATGATGGTTCATCATCACAATCGGAACCCAAGCTATGACAGCATTTTTTGTTGTGTGTGTGTGGGGGGAGTGAACCATGCCACCAGACAGAAGAACTGGTAAGGCCGAGTGAGCCCAAACCCCATGAAACTCAGGATTGAGTATGGCAGGAATGAGGCCAACTCCCTGCCCCACTCTACCTGCTCTGGACCACGTAACCATGACAACTCACTGAGAGGACCATGACCATCACCCACCTAGGGAAGGTACCTGAAGCCCTTCCCCCATGCAAGTAGAGCATCACTAACATCTCAAACTGAGCCAACGGGAAGCATCGGCTCCTGGATCCCACTCGACTCTTCAATGCCTACAAAGTCCCTATCCACGTGGACCAAAGTACACAAGTTATTTCACAGAGAATCATCTGAGACTGGCTGTTTTACTGAGCTGTAACACTTTGGGGGGAAGGGTTTTCTGTCCAGAAGCATTCATTGCTGGACCCAAGCCTGCCTGGCAGGCTGGGCTCATGCCTCTGCCATCCCTGATGATGCTCCCCACCCTTGTTGCTGCCTGCCAGCCGCCCATCATCATAGACACTACCCCTGTCTCCAGCATTGGTGCTGCCATGGTAGCAGGTGAGACCAGGAACCTAGCTACTAGAGACCCACAGAACTGGATGATGACATCATCTCAGGTCCTTACTGTCCTGAAAGATCCAAGACCTTGAGATGGACCTTGGGAACCATCCATTTTACTTTCTCTGATTAGAGAGTATTCTGGGCTAGCTACAACATCAGAATAGGAAGACACACAAGCCAAAAATGATTTTGAAGTTGTTTTATTGTTGTTGTTTTTTACATTAGAAAAATATGGAATTATTTGTAAACTTTTATACTCTATCGTTAACATATTCCTACTGTTTGGAAGAGTGAGGACATTTTTGCACTGATTGCATATTCAATGAAGATAACCGGTGCCTTAAATACATGAGGTTCAGACTGTGCAATGGAATGTGTACAGTCTCTATAATGAGCTCTGAGGGTTCCAGAAAGAAGCAATCACAAGGTATTCATCACTGCCTTGGGGTGATAGCTGCACAGACCTACACATAGTCATACAGCATGTACATAAAAACATGCACACACACACACACACACACACACACACAAGCAGACGACAGACAGACATATCACAGACAGCACATACACAAAGGCAGAAAGAATATAGACACAGACGACACACAATCATAGACATACAAATAGGCAGAGAGCATACAAGCATAGACATATACATAGGCAGGTTGCACATGTACAGCCTACTTGACACAGATAGTATATATACACACACACAAAAAAGATACACACATTAGGCTTATAGCACACAGGCATAAATAAACACATAGGTAGGCCTCCAGCTCTCTCTGAGGGCACCTCTGAGACTCTGAGGGTGCCTACCATCACAAGGTGGCCATCAATGTCTCCAGAGACATACAGACAAAAACAATATACATAGACACACAGGCAAAGATATGAGCAGACATAGACACACAGGCACACAGATACACCCAAAGACATATACACACAAACAGACATGACCACACATCCACACACAGACACACAGGCATACATGCAGACACACAAACACACATACAGAGACAGACACATCTATGTCCATATATATGCACATGTATGGATGGGATATACACACAGGAGCACACACATACTCTGGCACACGTGTGAACAGGCACACACACACACACACACACACACACACACACACACAGATTCATCATCTCAGTTGAATTAAGAACAAAGCACACACTGAAGGAGTTACAGAGATCATGTGTGAAGCAGAATCAAAAGGATGGACCAACCAGTGATGGCGGCTGCCAGGGATCCCTCCCATAATCAGCCACCAAAATAAACACTATAGCATATGCCAGCAAGATAATGCTGAAAGGGACCTGGTATAGCTGTCTTGTGGGAGGCTATACCAGTGCCTGGTAAACACAGAAGTGGATGCTCACAGTCAGCTATTAGTTGGAACACAGGACTCCCAAGGAAGGAGCTAGAGAAAGTANACTAGTTCCCCCTGCGCTCATGTCTCTAGCTGCATATATGGAAGAAGATGGCCTAGTTGGCCATCATTGGGAGGAGAGGCCCCTTGGTCATACAGACTCTATATGCCCCAGTACCGGGGAACGCCAGGGCCATTAAGTGGGAGGGGGTGGGTAGGGGAGCAGGGCGGGGATGCGGGAGGGTAAGGGAAAATTTCTGGATGACATGTGAAATGTAAATGAAGAAAATATCTAATAAAGAGAAAAAAAAAAGAAGTCTGTGGTACAGAACAAAATTTGCAAAAACCACACACAAAGAACTCAATGGAGAAAGAGCGACCAGGCAAATCTCTTCTAATTTCCAGCAAAAGTATCTTAACCGCCTTGCCTGTGTTTGGGGTGCAGAAGCCTGACTTTCTAAACTGTGTGTGTGTGTGTGTGTGGGGTGGCCTCATCAAGTTCCATAGGCTGTGAGTAATGCTCACCGCTGCCAAACTTACTTCCTCATTTTGGAATGACCAGGAGAGCATTTTGTCCCTCCCCCCACAAATATTTCCTTTCATCTGAAAAAAAAAATGTGGGCTTTTGCAAAGCTGCTGAACACACATACATCTATAAATAAAGTGGGTCCCACCCCACCCCCATTAGCACATTGGCTTGGGTTTGCTGTATGTCAGGCCCTCTTGTAGAACTGGAGTTCCAGGGAAAAAACAGAAGAGGATGTCACTGAACTGCCTGCTCTTGGGGCGGGGGGGGGGTGCTGTTCATTTGATTTAATTTGAGAGGAAAAGTCAGGGCACTTTAGAACCTTAGAGTTTTTTTCTTTAATGGTTCAGTGGGTGTCTGCATTGACTGTTGGATATAAAGAAGACACCTTTGAAGGCTCTGCCTGGTTTTAAGAATTTGGGTAAAAGCACTGTGCACCTACTGTGTGTGTTATGAAGTTGTTTTTTTTTTTTTTTTAACTCAGTTTTTATGATTGGGGCATAAAGATTAAAAAACAATGCAAATATTGTGGTCATGATTTAATGCAAGGTGACTCTCTTAAATGGACTTAATTCCAAATGTCTGGCTTTATTTTAATTTTAATGGCTCCATGTCTAAGCAATAATCTAATTTAAGCTTTTTGTTTGTTCCAAGTAAAGTCAGACAATGTGTGCATTTTTAAAGAATAATCCTTGGGTGACACGAGTTGACATCTCCCATTAGATATGATTAGGTGAGCCTCTTTGGGGTAAACACTTTAAACTGTCTCTTACGATTTGAAGAAATACAAGACATAGAATTAACTGTGTACCTTGCCTCTTCAAAGTTTAACAGCTGAATGTTAACTATTCTCCGTGTCTGTTCATTTTGGATTTATTGCAATAACTTTCACAAGTGGGATCAAGTCCAAATTCTTGGAGCATTTTAGCCATAAAAGGCGTAGAAATATTTTGCAACCCCATGGGCAGTAATATGATATTTAGGAGTTTCATAAAAGGAGCGACTAGCGTGTGGGCTCAGGATGAGAGCTGCGTCCAGCGGCACATCACGGATGTTTATTTCAGAGCCTGTAACGCGTTCAGCATCTGAAATACTAAAGGCACGAGAGGAAGAGAGACAGATTTATGGAGTATTCTGTATTTCTACATATTTCAATCACTGTGTAATTTATGCCTTGTAATACTCCTTCCAGAGTGGAACTTTGCTGTGGTCTTAATACACGTACATTGGAATCTAACTCAAGTGTGCAGGATTGGGGGTGAGGCCTTTCCAGGTGAACAAGTCCTGAGGGCAGAACCCTCCCTTGCCCAGAGAGATTAGTGCTTCATCAATGGAAGCAGACAGGAGCTTCTCTTTCTAGTGAAGACACAGGAAGGAGGTGTCACCTACGGAGGAGGAGAAAGTGAGCCCTCTGGAGAGACTAAGTTAGCTGTTCCTTGACTGTGGACATTTGACTCTGTGACTTTGGGAAATATTTTTCTTGTTTCTCAGCCATCCAACAGTTGGCACCTTTGTCTCAGCAGCACGCAGGGACTGAGACAGAGGGCATGTCCCAAGGAGGAGGCGATCCATGAGGAGGTAGGATGAGGTTCGGGCAGAGGAAAGATAAAGCAATCATTCCTACACGTAGCCTCCTCAAACACAGTCTCGCACTCAATCAACTCACGTGGTCAGGAGTGTCTGTTCTGTGCTACTCTGGGTCAGGAACCAGAGCATAAAAAATGCGGTAGCAGGCAACTCTTCCTACCCCAGAGGTGCTGATCTGGGTTTAAGGTACTACAGGAGGAAGTTAACTTGCTGGGTTAACTGAGCCACTCTCCCCAGTCAGGCACCATCTTGTTTATGCTTGTGAAGACTGAAGGCCAAGAGATGGTTAGAATTTCTCTTTCTTTGTAGAGGAAATAAAGGAGTTGCAAAGGGTAGGGAAATTACCCCTGAGGGTGTGTGAGGAGTGCTGACCTTTGACCCAAGCCTTCCCTTCAGCTGTTTTGTGTGCCTGGTTGTGCCTGATTTAGGGACTACAACTCGATTTACACGTCATGTGCACCAGGCAAAGGCATTGATGATGGGTGTTGATTTTTACTGGAAATATCCCTTAAAAATATTTAACTGTGAGCAGGCAAGATAAATCAGGTGGTAAAGATTTTGCCATGCAAGCATTGCGGCTCTGAGTTTGATCCCCCAAATCCACATAAAAGTCTAGGCAATTGTAATCCTGGCATAGGGAGGTGGAGACAGGTGAATGTCTGGGGCATTCGAGTCCAGGGTCTAGCCTAATCAGCAATTTCCAACCCAGTGAGAGCCATTCTCTCAGTAAAGTCTCTGTGGACAGTACCTGAGGAATGGCATTGGATGTTGCCATCTTAGTGTGTGCATGTACCTGCATACACCCACATATACCAAAGTATTCCATCCTAGTACCTCTTTTTCATTAATAGTATGGAATCCCACTCAGGGATTAGGAAAATACAATATGTCAGTGCATGAGTGAGGACCCTTAGCATGGTCTCCTCTCTGTCGCAAGCATGGTTCCCAGCGCCCCATACTCCAGAGTTGGCTTAGGGTGCAGAGTCAGTCCCCTGGTGACCAGTGATGGTGGAGACCCTCTCTAGGCATCATTCACATCTTGATGAGGGCATTGTTAGCGGTGATGGTCAGGAAACAGTAGACTGTGTATATGGGCATTTAACTTCTTGAGCTGTCAGGATCTCTCCCCTCCAGCCTTAGGGATCATCAACCTAATTGTCTATTGGACAGCAATGGGTGAGTTAAGCTGTCAGTCAACCAACGGAGCAGACTGGTGGCTGATTCCGTTCCTGGGTGATGTAGACAGAGTCTCAGGTTCCACATGAACACTCCAGCACTTGCATCCTGCCCAAGCTTCTACTCAGCTCTCTCCCCTTATAGATCCTGATTCCATCCCAGCCTTTCCTCGACTCCTGCACAGTGTTATCTGGACCACACACACACACACACACACACACACACACACACACACACTCGCGCGCGCGCGCACACACACACACACTGTCTCTCTCTCAAACTTCTAAGAAAGAAAAAACTCTAACCCAGTGAACAATAGTGACTGAGGTGGATTGAGCAGAGGGGCCATTTGTAGGAGACTAACTTGGAGGGAAAATGATGACATTATGCTCCTCTGCTCATCCCTGGGGTTATCAGGGTCATGGATGGACCAGATTCCATTATCCAGAGAGAAGAGGTCCAAATAGGTAATGCGGTTGCCTGTGGAGGAGTCTAAAATGACTGTGACTTCAGCAGCGAGGCAGCTAAGAATACAAGCACTTCTTTCCCACCGTCCTGGTTTATGTCCTCAGTGACCCAGATAAGAGTGCCAAGGAGGAGGGAGAGGAGGAAGAGAAGGAAGAGGAGGAGGAGGGAGAGGAGGAAGAGGAGGAGGAGGAGGGGAAGAAGGAAGAGGAGCATGGAGAGGAGAAGGAAGAGGAGGAGAAGGAGGAGGAGGAAAAGGAAGAGAAAGAGGAAGGAGAAGAGGAGAAGGGGAGGACAGAGAGGAGGAAGAAAAGGAGGAGGAGGAGGAAGAAAAGGAGAAGAAGGAGGAAGAGGAGGAGGAGGAGGAGGAGGAGAAGGAGAAGGAGAAGGAGAAGGAGAAGGAGAAGGAGAAGGAGAAGGAGAAGGAGAAGGAGAAGGAGAAGGAGAAGGAGAAGGAGAAGGAGAAGGAGAAGGAGAAGGAGAAGCAACAGCCTATTTAATAAGGGTTCCCATGCAGTGTGGAACTGAGGATCATGGCAGGGTAGGAGAGGGGTAGAGATGAATCTAGAAAAAATAAACAGAAGATGCCCAAGCTTTGTTCTATTACATGTATTGTTTTTTAATGTACACAGCTCATATGTTGAATCGCTTGTCTGCCTTTGTTTAGTGAAAACAGAACAATTAAATATTTGAAACTTTAGCCAAAGAGCTTATCTGAAGGGAATGTTTAACTTTTGGGGGAAAATTGCATTTCTAGCAGTTATGCTAATTTGTGCTTAATGATCATATTATTTCAAATACGTTCATTATTTATCAGGGGCTAATGAACCACATTTCCGCTCTCTCTCCTCAGCTTTGGCTGTAATTTAATACATGTAGCGTGTCCATTTTCACACATTGTGTGTTCGGGGAAGCACACGTAATAGATTAGCATTATTTACCGTGTGAACGAGACCATCGGGAGGCTCTTGGGTGGAAAGCAAAGAAGTTGAAAGGGTTGTAAAAGTGATGAATACTTAAAATAACTTTGTTACGATGTTATTTATGCCATACTTAATTTTTTAAGGAGTGTATGTTTGGAAGGCAATAAAGGCAAACTATGGCCTGTTTTGTGGGTTAACTGTTGCAACTTTGTAGGGTTATCAACACGTCACTTAGGGCTCGACCCTATAAGTGGGCACCAAAACCCTTCATCCCAGAGTGACTCTATCACCCAACCATCAAGCATCTGGGCCAACGATTAACCATACAGCCATCTCCCAGGGTTCCATGGTCTTCAAAGTGGTACCTATCTCCTTTGGCTGCTTGGAATTGTGCGTGGCTTGAGAGTCAACATATTTGGATGTGCCAGGTAAATGGCAAGTGCTATGTTAACTTGCCTTGCCTGGGATTTGTGCCCAGCTTTGGACTTTATCCTGTGATCTCTGCCCAGTACCACTGGGTTCAAGTGGATTCCCACCATCCACTGATTCTAGACCAGAAAGCCTGCTGATCCAGCTTGTTCTACTAACCTGAATCTTTTCTTTGTGAATTATATTCTCATGGACTTAGCAAATGGATGTCAGTTTCTGTTGCCAGTGTTCTCAGGGCAAGCAACCAAGGCCGTAGTACAAGCTTACATCAGAGAATTGTAGTAAAAATATCTTTACTGGAAATTATGGATCACAAACACTAAACCCCAGAGCATGTGTAAGGATGGAAGGCACACACATTTGCTCAGTAAATGCGATAACCATGTAGCATAGGACTGCATGCAACACCCAGACTTCAAAATACTTGTTAACTGGGGACTGTTTCTTACATCAAGGCCATTGCTAGGTTTTCTTTGCATCATGGCTCTGCCTGTGTGGGAACAGAGGTGCATATTGGCTCTTGTGGTAGAAGTAAAGGATGATGCAACTCAGCTTGGTGTCTGACAGGCTCAGATGGGAAGGAAAGTGCTTTGGCTGTCAGGTCAAAGCCTTGTTTATAGAAAGATTAGCTCTGGACACTTAGGTATGTCTCTCTGGTATATTTTTTCTTTTTCCTTTTCTTTTCTTTCTTTCTTTCTTTCTTTCTTTCTTTCTTTCTTTCTTTCTTTCTTTCTTTCTTTCTTAATTTTATTTTATTAGATATTTTCTTTACTTACATTTCAAATGCTATCCCAAAAGTCCCCTATACCCTCCTCCTGCCCTGCTCCCCAACCCACCCACTCCTGCTTCCTGGCCCTGGCATTCCCCTGTACTGGGGCATATAATCTTTGCAAGACCAAGGGCCTCTCCTCCCAATGATGGCTGACTAGGCCATCTTCTGCTACATATGCAGCTAGAGACAGGAGCTCTGGGGCTACTGGTTAGTTCATATTGTTCTTCCACCTACAGGGTTGCAGACCCCTTCAGCTCCTTGGGTACTTTCTCTAGCTCCTCCATTGGGGGCCCTGTGTTCCATCCAATAGATGGCTATGAGCATCCACTTGTCTCTCTGGTTTTCAGTGTGAGCCATTAAGATATCAATCAATCGCTGAGTGGTGGTGGCGCACACCTTTAATCCCAGCATTCGGGAGGCAGAGGCAGGTGGATTTCTGAGTTCGAGGCCAGCCTGGTCTACAGAGTGAGCTCCAGGACAGGCAGGGCTACACAGAGAAACCCTGTCTCGAAAACAAAACAAAACAAAACAAAACAAAACAAAACAAAACAAAAGATATCAGTCAGTCAGTCAGTCAGTCAGTCAGTCAATCAATCAATCAATCAATCAATCAATTAAGAGATGGTGGTTTCTTCATATAAGCCAAAAGAGACTAGCAGTCAAGTTGTGTGTAGATGTTTGCTGAGCATCTTTTATGTGCAGTGTTGTTGAATGGGGTATCTGAACTAGAATCCGCAGTTGTTTTAGGAGGGATGGGCAAGAGAGCACCCATGGCACTCTGGACAGGAACAGACAAGCAGGGATACAGAGAGAGGAGACCTAGCATTTCCAGTTGGGTTGCTTCAGGCATGAAGGAGGCGGGCATATGTTATCTGGGGATTTGTAACAAATTACCCCAAACATGACCACTTCAAATAGATGTTTAGAGACATGGAGTCCTGTGTAACAGGCACCACAGGATGGGTCTACCAGGGCCTTGCCTCAAGGATTCTTACAGTTGTGATCAAGTGATCAACAATATCTATAGCTCTTACTAGGCTCAGCCAGGAGGGATCCCTTCCAAGCCCAGGCACATGACACTCTGAGATGCCAGGGGACCTCTGCAGAGGTTTCTGAGTGCCCCCATGTCACAGAACAGGCGACAATGCTCAGATGTCAAGAAAGCCACCACATATACCGATTGTGTTACAGTTTCCTCTAAGATGGGCACCTTTCAGCTTAAGGAAGCTCTGTAAGACAGAGTAGACAACTCAAAGTAGCTACAGGAAGTCTCTAAAACTGACCTGATTCACAAGGCCTCTCCTTCCCAGAGTAAGCAATAAAGATGACGGAGGGTCACTCTCAGACAAGACAAGCTGCAAAGACGTTTCTGAGACCTGAGCAGCTACCAGGAAGAAGCAGAAACCAACCCATTTGCCTGGAAACTGTGTAGATTAACTGAGCCACCTGAAAGTAACACTCCACTATCTGTTGAGCTGCCTACAGGCTGTCGGTGAGCTCCAGGTTCTCAGCTTTTGTGAGCTGTCCCCTATTCTGGGAAGGGCTTTGTTGATACAGCTGCCTTCAAGTCTTTTCTCTTCCTAAAGGTAACTGCTCAGCCATACTCTAGTAATTACTCCCAAGAAAGCTCACTGGCTCACTGATTGGACTTTGCTGAGATCCATACTGTGGTCTATCCTGGGTTTCTGTCTGTTTGTATTGCTACTCTGACAGCTGGAAATGTCTTGTCACGTGACAAGACAGCGTGACCCATTCAGCCACTTCAAAGAACGGAACCAGGTGTTTTCTAAGAAAGTGTCAGGGGTCCTTCATGTGAAGAGGGAACAGCCAGGCTTGGGGAGACAACAGATTGTACATTTCCTCTTACACATGTAATTTAGTGTTTTGGGGAAGATGGGAAAGTAGAGGAAGGCTACTTGAGAAGATGAAGAGGACCCGTACAAGGGGAGGCTGAGAGGAAATATAATGACGTTACATTATTTATGCATAAAATATCATGAGAAAATGTATAACTTTCCCAGTTAATAAACACTGACGAATGAGAGGGCTCAAAGGGAGAGCACCCAAGAGGGCATCACCGTTTCTGTATAGACTAACTTTGGAAGAAGTGTTCCCTCCCTTCCACCCAACGCTAGAAGCCAGACACTGTGTTCAACACTCTTTTGAGGCAGGAGTGTGAATTTTAAATAATCAAATTATCTAAAAATGGAAAGGACAAGATGGAGAAGACTTGAACTCAAGCACACAAGGCCCTGGCAGGTGATAACTGATCACCTACTGACCAGATCTGAAGCTTCACAATATTATTCTTGCTGTAATATTTTGTAAAGTTGTTCAAGGAGCTGGGTAGAAATAGAGCATTTATTTAGCCCAAACCATCCCTGAAAATGATCCACTGGTTCTGGTCTGTCCTTGGGAGTTCTGCAGACCAGACTGTTCCATTTTGTATATTACTGGCCCTTCAGGTTTGCAGGCTGGTGACTGCCTTGACTGGGGGAGCCTTCTATTTTTCAGAGGCTTCTGGGTCAGAGAAAACCCATGTTGCTTTCTCTTAAACATTTGAAAATGTTCCTTTTTGGCACTTGGGCTGCTCAGCCGGAGGCATGTCTGGACACTTCAGACAACACAGAAGAGGCTGCTTTATCTGGAAACTAAATCTGGGATTATGAGTGGATTCTGTGGACACGTGATCACAGAACAGAACCATGTTTGCTCTTTTTCCCAAATGGCATTAGGTCCTCTCCAGCCTGCCATCTAATAGCCAGGTAACATTTTAAATAGCAAAATGCTGTGGCCAGAGCCTTGTTGTCCGGATCTGACTTTCCTTGCTCTGGACGCTCTTTGTGTTGTGTAATTTATACAACCTGAAACCACTAAGATGATTCTCCTGCTCAGATAGCTATGGAATCTTCATCTGCGACAGAACCTTCGGTTTTAGGGAGAAGCACGCTGCCTAATCACATGATCATGAAATGCAGCCCTTCAGAAACAACACAGGTGCTTTCATAGTGAGTGAGCCTCTGGAGAAATAAAAAGCAAGAGAGACATGATGCTGAGTAGTGAAAAGAAAGAAGATGAAGAAAAACTATGATATTGATGCCTCTATTCTTAAAAACAAACAGCCTCACATTGACTGTTGAAAACCATGTCAGTATACGGAGGCAAGAGCAACGAAGCCAGGGTTACCTAGTGCACTGTCAACATAGGGTGACTGCTACCACCAATTTGTTATATGTCCCCCAGGTCTGCTGTAACAACAGTTTTCTCTGATATTGGAACATTCCACCTTGCAGGGAAGCTCCGTAAACAGGAAGGTAAACAACACAAAATGGCTACCGGAAGTCCCTGAAACTGAACAGATTCAGTGGGCCCCACCTTGCTGGAGTAAACTATGAGGGAACGAGCCTACCTCAGATGAGAAACAAGCCAAGCTGCAATGAAGAGTCTTGAGGCCAGACCGGCTGCTTTGAAGAAACAGAAACAGCCCATTTGCCTGGCTGAGGTTTAGATCAGAGAAAGGAGACTCTCAAACCTGTTGAGCTGCCTGCAGGCTGTACAGTGTGGGCTTTGGTGATATGGATGCCTTTGAGTCATTTCTGCTCTTGTAAGTAACCCCTCACGCACACTTCTATAAGCAGTCCCGATACAACTCACGGTTTGACCAAGTTGGACTTTGCTCATATCCATACTTTGGTCTGTTGTGGGCTTCCTATCTGTGAATAAGCAGGAGTGCTGCATTTCCTCAGAAACAATTTTGTCATACAACATAAATGGTGCCCAAACAAAGGCATGGCCATAGATGACTTGGGGAGGAATGAGTAGATGGTCCCGACTACGGGTAGCGAAGCATGCAGCGGAGCTTTGTTAGTGTGCCTTTGTGCTATGACAGTGGACACACAATTCTTGATATGAGTGGTGATACATGCATCTAAGGCTGAGGACTAGGAGTGTCTGTGGGCAGAATCCCAAGATGGCAGTCTTCATCTATGTGCTATGGGGTGCTGTGTGTCCCTGCTGGATGACTGGCATCCACCACATGAATAGAGATGCCCTGGAAAGTGTTAAAGGTTAAGAGGAAATTTCACAGTCTTGGAGATTAGTGCACAGGGGTCGAGATTGTTGACAAGCAGCTGCAGAGGTTGTCCTATATGTTTGTTTTGCATACTTAGAAATGCACCCGAGGCCAAGATGGTGGCTGAGAGGGTTTCATTTGTGTAGAGCAGGAACCTGTTTACATAAAGGAATAAGAAAGGAAAATTCGGCTAGCATCCTCCAAGTAAGCCTGTGGTTTGGCAAGTAAATTAGATAAATGCAGATGGAGGTGTTGGCTTGATACTTAAGGCATGGGGGCCAGAAAGAAAAGAGATTACAAGTTAGATCTGTGCTTAAAAAACCCTTCCTGGGATCTAAGAACTTGGAAGCCATGGGAAGATTCAGAGAATGAGGAGGAGAACATAGTAAAAATCAGTAGATGATATCCTAAGGGTCTCATCTTTAAGAGGGGAAAAATAATTCATGACCCAACATAAAGATGGCAGCCTTAACAATGGCTCTGTGCAAGAACCCAGGGTTTTGAGGAAATGCTCAGGGTTTGAGCTTCTGAAATTAGGGGAGCCATTTTAAGCAAGCAGTGAGAAAGTCTGCTGCAGCCTGGCTTGTGAGGGCATAACACATGGGAACAGATGGGATCAGCCTGAACATTGTGAAGGCAGAAAAAGACCAAGCCATGTGACTTCCTATCTTCCCCCTTAAGGCAAAGGTGGTATAGCCTGAGACAGGGTAAGTGAAGTCAGTCCCTGGTGGACCAGCTTATCAGAGCCTTTAGGGATACTTGGTTGTCCTCATCCAAGGTTCCCACAAGCAGAAGGGTCTGGAGGAGCATAAAGGAGAGGCTATGGAGGGAGCTGATAATGTAAGAGACTAGAATAAGAGAAGCTGTGGTTGAACCCAGGTCACTGGGCCAGAGAGAACTGTTTGCAGAGGTGTTCAAGGAAAGGCTGATCCAGTAGGGACCTCAAGGCTGATGTGGAGTTTTCACAGCTTTGCTGAGCCCTTCGGCAGGACAAGAGCTTTGTAAGTAGGAAAGTCTTTGGCAGACCTTAATGGCTTAGGCTAGTGTGAAGAGAGCCCACCAGGTGAGAGAGCATGGTAGAACAGACAGCAATCGGTAAAGCAGAGGGAGAGGTCTGTCTGGCTCAGGCAAAGACAAAGGTGGCCAAGATTCCTGTCAAATCAGAGTCCCCATAGAAAGAACTGGTAGCCAAATATGGTGCCAACTTGGCTTCCTGAGTGCCACAGAGTCTTGTCCCACCAGCAGGTAATTATAGTGACACACAGAGATGTAAGATGAACTAGGAACTTCAAATTCAATAGGCATGTCTCACTGATTGTCTTATTAGATGTCTAACATGATGTGAATATTGTTCCAGGTAATGACCTCATTCCCGGACACTTCTTCATCACCACAGAGTTCTTTGTGGGTACCATTTAGGAGGCAGAGGCAGGAAGAATGGGAGTTCAAGGTAACCCACAGCTAAAGAGTGAATTCTAGGTCAGCCTAGAATGCATAAGCCCCTGTTTCAAATATTAAAACCATGGCAGGTGGCAGGTGAGAGGGTTCAGAAGGTAAGACGCCTGCTGCTGAACTTGAGGACCCAAGTTCTAACCCTGGGGCCTTTTGACTCTAGCAATTTGTCCTCAAACCTTTACAATCCCACACAGTCACATGTATCCTTGTCTATATGCACACAAAATAAAACAAATAAAAAGGTTTTCTTCCCTCCCTCCCTCCCTCCCTCCCTTTTTCTCTCCCTCCCTCCTTTCCTGCCTGCCTTTTATTCAAGATGCTGGAGAAATGGCTAGTATTGCAGAACAATTGCTGCCCTTCCAGAGGACCTGTGTGTGTGTGTTTTTTAGCACCCATGATGGACAGCTCATAACTGCCTAAAACTCCAGATCCAGGGCATCCAACACCCTATTCTGGCCGCCTTTGGTCCCCAAACACGGGTGCACATACCCATTAACAGACCCTTCCAAGCCCATGAGTGTACACACACACACACACACACACACACACACACACACACACACACACACTCTCTCTCTCTCTCTCTCTCTCTCTCTCTCTCTCTCTCTCTCTCTCTCTCTCTCCCCGTCCCCCTTCCCCTCTTCCTCTCTCTCTTTCCTGATAAAGGACATTTAAGCATGTCACAATATATGTTACTTTTTAAAAATATTGCAGGTAAATGCACACATACATGTTCATATTTCTGGCCCTTGTCTGACTACACACCTGAGATACTCAGGGTAGTACAGACCTGAATGAAAGGGGACCATGTTTCAAAACTACTCAGTAGTCAGTAGAATGCTAACTTGTTTCTGTACCTGCTGGTCCAGTGGGGGTGCTTTTTAACACACTCTCATAAGAGAGGATGCCACAGTTTAAACTTTTCAGAATGTAGACATTTTGATTGGCATTTCTTTCTTTCCTAGGGTGGGAGATTTGAGGAAGGGTCTCTCTATCGCCCTGTCTCACCGTAAACTCACCATGTATCTAGGCTGCCCTTCAAATTGTGACAGTCCTGTCTGCTTGTAACCACTTTTACCACATGGGACTTCTAATTTGCCTTCCGTTGAGAACTGGCATGAGTTTATTGGCTATTTAAATGTCTTCTTGTACATATAAGCTTTTTAAAAAAAATCTTTTTAAAATTATATATCTGTGCCTGTGTCTGTGTTAGAGTGCCTGCCGAGGTCAGAGGACATCAGATACCCTGGAGCTGGAGTTACAGGTACCTGAGCTGCTTGACATGGTTGCTGTGAACAGAGCTCAGGTCCTCTGAAAGCACAGTTCAGGTTCTTTTTTTATCCTCGCTCAGGTCAACCCTGCTCTCTCTGGTTCAGGTTCTTAAGTGCAGGGCCACCTCTGCAGCCCCATAAACACACTTTTGATATTTCCTTCCGGTGGGGGTTGGGTGGGCACAAGACTTTTGCATTAACTTGCAACATGGAATTGCAGACAATGGCAACAGAGTTACTCCTTTTCTGTAGCTTATTTATATCACAGATTTTGCTTTACAAGTTTGGTTTTTCTATTTGTCTAGAGTAACCTCCTACCCCCAGATAGGAGTTAAAATTCTGATGTAGGCAAAGACATCTGGGATCTTGACATTTCAAAAGGTGTTCCATATAAAAGAAAAATTTCATGATTAAACATGAATAGCAGAAACATATTTTCTTTTAAGGGCAGCCTCTGAGCCCGTGGTAAAAGATTCGGGGGATGAACATCTATAATTTAAAGACTGATGTAGGTTTCTCACTGGACAAACAAAATCATATTTCGCAAATGTGACATTTTTTTCAAGCCAAAAGATGAAATTCTGCTTTCATTGCTCTTGACCATTTAATGTGGCAAAATTTGGAGCACTGGTTGAATGTAGGTAGGGCCCATATGGTGCATACCAAGAGAAGTGATAAAGGCTGGTCTATACTAAGCGCCATGGTTGAGAGCTAGGGTTAGTGAAGTTAGCTTCTGAGGCAGAACATGGGGTTGCAGATCTCTATTAAAGTGTGTCAGCGCTGAGGGCAGAAACTTAGCAGTGGTAACAATTCTCTGACTTTCCTAGCTCCCTCCATCCCTTCCTTCTTCCTTCAGTAACAATGTCTCTAAAGCTGAACAGTGAAGGAATTGGATTGGCCAAGAAATGTTGCTCAGCAACTGAGGCCTTATACATCTGGGCAGAGGAGAGGGCGGGGCGTGTGACTGCCAAAATCCCAGGCTTGTTCATTCAGAGATGGGGCTGCCGAGGAGCCTCTGAGATGGATGCTACAGTCATCCAGGAGGGCAGAAACACTTGAGTGGCAGGCTCAGGAGCAGAGGAGCCGGGCGAGCTGCTATGGAAACCATCTTTAAATTATGCACCTGCCATTTATCAATTGTTTGGCTGGAGACAAATTCTCCCAAATTTCTCAGAGACGATTGATATTTAAGGGAGAGTGATTGTTTTTCAGAGCTTGGAGGGAAAAGGCCGAGAGTGAGGTTTGATGAATTGTAGGCTGAAACATCGACCACTTTCTTTAAGTGACAGATTCTCCGGTCACTTTATCACGCATGCCAGGCTGGGCAGATAAAGTTGTTTTAACACAACAGTTTCTGATGGATTTTTTTTTTTCTCAGCACACTTCCTATTCCACTGGGTCAAACACATTACATGCATTGTGATTTTATATATATATATATATATATATATATATATATATATATATATATATATATATATATATATCAGAAGCTTGCTAATGGGCTAATTTAAGACAGAAACATTTTTCAAGATAAAGAAAATCATCTGTGTAAGTTTGGGCATTATTTTTAAAGATTTATTTTATTTTTAATTGTGTATATATTTATATGTCAGTGTGTGGGTATATGTATGTGAGTGTAGGTGCTGGAGTTAGCCACAGGGTGCATTGGGTTCCCCTGGAGCTGTAGTTACACGGTATTGTGATTTTCATAGGTGTATTTTAAGGGAAGACTCAAGAGGGAGGGGGAAGGTATTGGTAGCTACCCTTCAATTACCTCTTCCTTTTCCAAATCTATCCAGACTTGAATGTTGTTTGCATTGCTCTCTTATCCACAAGACAGTGGCGGCAGCAGATGTTACTGAAGTTTCCTGTTTTGTTTATCTGACTTCATAAGATAAATGAATAAAATCAATTTTACGTTTCTGTCTTGGTCTTTTTCGCCCTCCAACTACAATATCGTTAACACCCATAATCTGGGTGGCTTTGAAATCAGAAAAAAATGTTTTCTTTATTTTGTGTTTGCTTAAGAGCATGGGCTCAGAACATGGAATTACATCCCATTGACAACCACTGAGCTGGAAGAGCTCCGAATTCCTGTATTTGCTGACCTGAACTGGTATTACTTTGGGATTTGAAAGTCTGCCAAAGTATAACTTCAGGCAAGGTAGGCACTTAGGTGTATTTATGATTCTCTTTAAATATCTCCGCACATCTATTACATGTATATAATAGTCACATCCAGGCACGGCATTGCTTGTAAGGGCTGGGTTTCTGCCAACGGCTACCTGGGATGTGCTATGGCCTGCACTGCGCCCACACATGCTACAGTGGAAATGGCTTCCGTGGTGCTACACCAGAGGTTTGGTGGCACTAGGGGCATCCGAGTGACAGAGCATCCCCTTCAGAGCAGTAACCCTGCTGGCTCCGCCTTTTCCATCTCAGTCCAGAAGTTGGGATAAATATTGAAATAGACCAAATCTTATGAAAATTTTCATCTCTCAAAGGGACACATTATGGGCGTGTTAAGCACACTTCCGCATGCATGCACATACGTGCATGCGCACATACATAACAACTTTTGCATGTGCCTGAGATGCAAGGTCTGCTGTGTTGTCGCTCTGCTGAACTTAAACAGAATAAATATTTTAAGACTCCATACACAGCTCATGGTTCATGAAAACAATTCTATCTTTATGGCGGGGGTGGGGGTGGGGGTGGAGGTGGGGATTTGGTCTGCGACAGTAGAATATGCCAGCTCCATGGTCTATAAGCGACTCTTCAGCTAGACCCAGTGCTGTTGTTACAAGTTAAATATGGCAGAACAGTTGTAAAGCGTTTAAATTCATGGGCTTGAGAATCTACCAGTTGTTTTCCCATTTAGCCTTTCTCTTGTCAAACTCAAGTGATGTCCCTCGACCAGCTGTCTGTCAGGACATCAGGGGTAAGTGTACAAAATGTTCCTTTTGTGAAATCAGCTGAGGTTCTTGTCTTTTTATACAAGTGGTGCACGAAGGCCTTTACATTGTTAAGTGCCAGAATTAATCTGTAACAGACAGGGCAAAATGGCCCTTTCTGCTTCCCAGCCTGTCCCCACTTACACCCTGCTCCTCGGAGGCTTGCCACACAAGCCTGAGGACCAGAGTTTTAGCCTCAGAACAAGCACATCAAAAGCTAGATGGGGTGACACGTACTTCCAGTGTTGGAGGTGGCTATGCAGGACACCAAGGCTTCTGGTCACCCAGCCTAGCCTAATCAGGGAGATCTAGGCTCCCGAAGTCTGTTTCTATTTTCTGTGATGGGTGACTTTGATGTGTGCTGCGTTCTGGTTATGGAGAAATGGCTGTTGTGGTTTAGAGGAGGTTAGAATTATATATTGTTGATTAAACACTCCGAAGTGAATCTTTAAGTTGAATTCAGTTCATATGATGACTGATTTCCCTAAAGGTGATCTTTGGTGTGCTGCACACACTTTTTAGGGTGACCTGCTTCTTATTTTCTCAGTGCCTTCACCTCCTTTAAAAAGCTGACAGATGCTTAGGTCGAAAGCATAACCAACTGCCAGGCTTACCTCCAAGATTCATAGGTTCTTTTAAAAATATATATATATATATTTACTAGGGTTAAGGATGTGTATGTGTGTGGGTGTGTGCCTGTGGATGAGTGCAGATGCCTGGGGTGACCAGAAGAGGGCGCCAGCGTCCCCTGGAGCTGAAGTAACCACTGTCCTCTGCAGAAGCAATGTGCTCTTAACTGCTAAGCCATCTCTCCAGACCCAGATTCATAATGGTTTTGGGCTGACAGCTGAGATCTCACATACTTAAGTTTAAACAACAACAACAACAATATAAACATCTTGCCCTATTTTCCTAGTTCTCAGAGGAAAGGTTAGGGCAAGGTGAATTACAGTCTGTTAATATGGTATGTGTCTGCTGCAGGTGAAGAGGCTGTTAGGGCGTGAACTTGGTTTAGAGTTTTGTATAAGGTGGAAATCTAGCAGCATAGAGAGGGTTACCCCAGTTGATTCTAAATGCTTTTATTTTTATTTTTTATTTTTTTGCTAAATAGTCATATGTGCCATGTGGTAGATTTCTACACATCCATTAAGTTTCTATCTAAATTTTTATAATGATGATAACAAACAATAATACTTAATCTAAGGTTGATAAATCACAGCGCCTTCCCATAATAGACACCAGGACTGTTGGCTGAGCTTGGGTCTCTTCTTTCAAGACCACACATGCCATATTTCAATCTCTCCCCACAATCTCTTGCCTTCCCCTTTCTTTTCTGAGGTGACTAATGTTCATTTCTGAGCCCACCTGAGAAACCCAGAATAATTCTGCCTTGTCTCACGTTCCTCCACTTAGTCAAATTTGGAAACCTTTAAACACTGAGCGCTTGGTTTTATCAAGTACATGGATTAGCACGCAGTCATTACCAAATGCACAGCTAGCTGGTGCTCAAATACCTGATGGTCTCTCAGCTAAGCTGAGCTTATGCTTCGGGCTGTTTCCCTGGTTGTTTGAAGGAGGAGAAACTGGTCTGGTTTTCTTTCTTTCTTTCTTTCTTTCTTTCTTTCTTTCTTTCTTTCTTTCTTTCTTTCATTACTAGAACAAAATACTCAGGGCAGACTAACTTTATGAAGAAGAGTAGTTAATTTGTCTCATAGTTGTAGAGATTTAATTGCTCACTTGGACGTGACTAAGGTGAGATCCTAACGGTAGACAGTGACATCATGGCAAGGGTGTGTGGAGGGGAAGAACTCTTGTCTTCCATCAGCGAGATGTCAGCGAGACACTAGGTTCCACAATCCCTTCTGAGTATGCTCCTCCAATGACATATCCTCTCACCAGGCACTGCCCTCTTCAGGGTCCCCTCACCTCCACAGTGTCACACTGGGGATTGGGACCCAGCATGGATCTTTGACAGACAGACAGACACACTTAAACCACATTCATGCCTCACTGTGTGCTTCAAACAAAATGTCTGGAGTGCACTTGGAGGAGGGCAGTCATTTCTACCCACAAGTCCCTCCTTTTCATGTTTTTTTCTCCCCTGTATCGTACGTGTTTTAAGATTCCATGCCGTAGGTCCCACACAACTGCACACAGTCAGGACTACTCGCTGCATTCCCATGACACGCCCGACACTCACCTGAACCTCCCGTATTCCCCACAAATGAGTCGTTAGTAGGACAACAGTCAGAACTTTTGACCAATTCAAAGATCCAGCGGGGAGAACTGGCAGATAGATTTCTACCATTTTATTATGGAGCCCGTAATACTTGGTCATTCCTTTGTTGTTTGGCAGCCGCTAATCAGCATTGCTTGGGTCTACTACTTAATTGGCAGATGGAAAATGGGAGCGTTGTATGCCATTTACAATTTTTCATTTATGATCTGGATAGATCTGTGAATGGGGGCATGTGTATTTCACTTGAATCCTCTATCAACAGTGAAGAAAGAAACTCAGGTTTATCATAGATGTTTAGCTTGTTGAATCTGAAACACATGCCCATGACTGTCAGCATCTCCCATTTGAGCCCAGAGCTTCGGGACCAGCAAAAGCAGTCACATAGTAGTGGCCCAGACTCCTGCCTTCTCTATTAATTAACGACCAGGTATTTGCCCCAGAAGTCATCAGAGACTTCCACGATACCAAAAAATAAATGATAGCAGCTTCTGGTGGTCCTTTCCAGTTCAGCTCTGGAAGACCCAATGTCCTTCCGTTAAGCACACTCTGTCACTCTGACCAGCTTGGAGCAAACACAACAGACAGTAAACAAGCTGGTCCCTGTCCATCTTGTCCGTGTGACTTTTCCATGCTCAAGGATGCCATCAGACCTGGCCTTGCAGTGCAGAGGCACACAGGAGGAGACAAACGCTGTGACATGTTCTTCCTGTACCTACACATCTGCCTCTGCTGACCTGGAAGCACTGTCACAACCCAAGGCTTCCTAGGTAGACGATACAGGGTTAGGTCGGCCTCCTGTTTAATCTGAGGAAAGGCAGATAGAGGGTGGGGTTCCCTCTCTACCATCAATGACAATGGCAGTGCCTGTCACTTGTCCTTCTAGGAGGCAGTGGAGCTGCTTAAGGAGAGGGAGCACTGTCTGGAGCACTTTCTGTAGCATTCTCATCTCATTGAGATGGATCCTCATTCTGGGTTTTTTCCCAGTACTGCGCTTGCGTGACTTATCGGAGAACGCTTCATGGCTCGCCATAGACCGTTCACTGTAAAACCTCCCTTCCATTTGTCACCCAAATGGTTCTATAGGGTTAATTTCAGAATGTCTGTGTCCTGTGTGACACTACGGGCTGTCACATGTTAGAGAAAAGCAGCACGTGATCTTCTCCTTGGGGGGACATTCCCGTTGAGCTGTTTGACTGCATGAACCCACAGGAGACATGGGAGAAATTCACAAGGATGATGGATGTTTGTGTAATGGGAGCCAAAATTTAGCAAGGGAAGGTCAGTTGAAATTAAGGGGAAAAAAAAAGAAAAGAGAAGATAAAAACCCTCAGAGGCTGTGTGTAGAGAATGAGCTCAAATCCTTTGTTAGAAACACAATGCCATGAATCAGGCTTGCTCCAGGGAGGAAGTGAGGTTTGAAGCAGGTCTTAAAAAAAAACAGAGGAAGACAGCAGAAAATCGAGAGAGAGAGAGAGAGAGAGAGAGAGAGAGAGAGAGAGAGAGAGAGCGCCGGGCTAGTCCATCTCAGAGTGTCCTGACTTTATTTGGGCGGAAACAAGACAATGCTATTCGACAGTGGTTTGTCCAACAATCTGAAGATAGTTAAATATGCAACTAACAGTTCTCCCAACACTCAAAGGCAGCTTATTTTCTTAACTGGAATCTCACCTGGCAGGAGTAGAGTATTCTTGTTAGTGCTTGGTTGTAATCACACTTCAATACGCATGACCCGGAGTTGCTCTGAGCAGTTCCAGATACAGGTGCGCTAAATAGCCCAGCAGAGTCTGCCTCCCCCCTTCACTCACCTCCGTCCCGATGACAATTTCTTCCCTGGTGGAGTAGAACAGAAACTCGTAGAGCCTGTAGTGCTGGAATAAGCTGAAACACGAAACACACATGCAGCTAGTATACGTTGGCAGCGGGAGAGAAGAGAAAAATAATCTGAGGCAAATGAATGGGGCTTTGGCCAAGCTGGAGAGAGTCAACCAAGGTACAGAAATCTTTCACTCCCAAAGGAAGCTGCTTGGGAATACTGGGAAACTCGAGTTTTGCTTTTTAAGACACCAACAGGACAACATGGGCCTTAGAAAGTGTCAGCAGATCCAACTGTGACATGCAGGAGAGCAACCAGGCATGTGTGTCTAGGGTAGAGAAGCATCCATGGCAGCTAATTCTTAACCTGTGGGGTGCCATCCTTTGTGTGTGTGTGAGAGAGAGAGACATGTTGGATATTTTGAATATCACATATTATATTACAAACAGTAGCAAAACTACAGTTATGAAGTAGCAACTTAAGAATGTCCTGGTTGGAGGTCAGCACAGCATAGAAGGGCATTAGAGGATCACAGCCTTGGGAAGGTGGAGGACCACTGATCCAGTGTTTCCCAGCTTGAAACCTAGCACCCTCCTAGAAAGCTGCCAAACTCACAGCACTGGCTCTGCTTTGCTCTAGACCCCGACTCAGTCCTGCTATGCACGGGGCCATTTTTTAATATCCAAAACGTCTCACACCGCCAAACCGTTTCAATATTAAATCAGCCTCTAAGAACACCAGGAAAAAGAAATGGCCTGGCAACGTCTGAAATTTGTTTCTGAGATGTTTGACCTTCCTGTGCGCTGTGTGGTCAAGCATCAAAGGCTGGCATATGCTAAGGCGGGTCATTTCCTTGGCTTCTCACTGGAAAGCTAGGTGACGGTCAGTGGCTACAGATTATGAAGAGCTTAAAGTCACAAGGTTGCAAATAAATATTTCTGGCAAGTTAAGAGCTTGGCGATGTATCGTTGAGAGTTACAAATGTTACTGAAGAGCTGACTTCTAATATCCTGTTTGTGATAATATTTGAATTTTTCTAATTCTCTTCCTGCTGGTTGGGAAAATTAATAGACTCATAATATAGCAAAATGCCCAAGAACAACAACAACCAAAAAAATTGTCTTAGTGGGTTTCTCCTTCACTCTGGTGCACTTCGACTATTTAAGAAAATTGATTTTAATATAACTGAGAAATTAACATTTGTGAAAATGTAGCTACAGAGCATGTGTAATAATGGCTTCTTCTGGCTGATGCAATGGATCAAAGTTTCAATTCATTTGAAATCAGTGGCGAAATCCTCAGGCAGCTGGGCCCCTCTGAGGCACATTAGCAGTGAGGCTCCCCAGGGGCGCAGCCCATTAAAGAGTCCTGGCTGTGTGGGTGCAGTCAAATCCCCTTTCTTCTCTATAGACCTCGAATACCTGCTCACCACTCCCAAGACTAACTTAGTTTTTAACATCCACTTGATCTGTTGGCTAGAAAAACACACGGAGATTAGCGAGCTCTGGTAATCCATTGAAGCAAAATAAATTCAAATCCCCCATCTTTTATATTGATGACCTGGAGAGACTTGTAGCTGTAGTGTCAGAAACATCACAAGGGCAATAACTGATGTTGGGTGTAAATGATTAAATACCTTATTTGAGAGCTAGCTAGCTTGCTACTCTCTAAGTCAGTGGTTCTCAACCTTCCTAATGCTGTGACCCTCTAGTACAGTTCCTCAAGTTGTGGTTAACCCCACAGAATTGTTTTCATTGCTACTTTGTAACTGAACTTGGCTACTGCTATAAACTATAATGTAACTGTTTTTAGAGACAGGCTTTGCCAAAGGGATTCTGAGCAAGAGTTCTAAAAGAACTAGAAGAAAATTCCATTTTGCCCATCTTGGCCACCTTGTACTAGACACGGAACATAAGGTAACAGGCTTCCACTCAGAAATGTCATAATCTTCCAGTCTCTGTGTCCTTGTTGCATATGGGGATGGGGTTGCCCCGTGTCTGCTGAGAGGATGCCATGGAAACAGCATCCATGACTTGGATATGAAGGTCAATGATGCAGCAAGGAGGCGGGGTCTGGACCAGGAGCTGGACCAGGATGTGTACCTAGGGGAAGATATTCAAGGAGACACATCCTGAAGAACCATCCTCTGCCTGCGTCTCTGCACCCTTCAGCTTCTCCAGGGAGCAATTAGGGGCCTTGCCTGAGGACTGAGGGACAGTTCAGTGGTGGGAGCATATTTTCTCTCTCTCCCCTTGGGCTTCTAGATGCTCTTGTCTAAGCTGTCTGGCCAGTGCTATGCATTGTTGGGCACAAAGTGGGAATGGGGCTGTGTTCTTACAGTGGGAGAGATGTGGTCCTCAGGGGGAAAGAACATTCAACTAATAAAGGGTAAACATTTGCATCTCTAATTGCATGTATAATATATTATACATAGTTAATTAGATTGCATAAGCAGATAGCACTGTGTGTGTCTCTCTGTATGTTTATGTCCTTGTTTAGATCATCTAAGGAGATGGAAGTACTACCCATAGTCATGTGGAGAAAAGATTTTGGGATCAGTATTTCCAGAGCATAGGTTAAACATATATTATTTAGACTAGAGTGAGAGTGTCTAAAGAAGTGTACATTTACTGACAAGGTAAATTTTGCACCACTGTGTGACTCTTCCCTCCTATCTGTGTAGCATCCCCTCCTAGAGGGAGAGTTTTTTTTTATAAGACTTGGGTTGACAATAAATCATTAAGGCTGAGGAGATCCTGAAACTGGGAGCTCAAGAAGTCCAGAATTAACAAGATTCAGAGGCACCACTCCAAGGCTGGATAAACAGTAAGTAGTCACCAGAGAGAGTCACTGGTACAGCTGCCTGTCATGTTTTGCAGGGAGCTCGAAGGATGTGGCTTTCACAGTTGTCACCCATGCTGTGGGAGGGGGTGGGGTGACTCAGCTACCTTTCAGTCACCCATACTTCTTCAAGAAATTCTAATAAATGCATTATTTCACTAAGCTAGACTTGGGCAGAACTACTTTTTGGTCTGTCTCTTCATTCTCTCAGGTGAATAGACATGTGGTCACGTCTCTCCGGGAATAGTCACGTGATGCACATGCCATGGGCCGTGGTGGAAAAAAACTCTTTCCCTTAAATTGAGTTTGGCTATCAGTGATTTGATCAACAGAAAATCAGGCTGAACTGAAGCATACACACTTTTGATAGTTTAGTCATCAGCATATCTATAAAACTTCATAATCGTTGAATTGAACATGTTGTGTAATCTCACTCCTACTAAATTTCTATTTGTAGACCCATGAGGGATTCTTAACTGTTCCGGAAAGACTCACACTGCTTCATGCAACTCCATTATCGATACCCTAATTCCAGATACCCTAATAACTGATATTTTATCTTTTGTGTAATAGCTATATTTAAATGCAGAGATCACAATGTGGAGATTTAGCAGCATTACATTTGGATTTTCTGCATTTGACTAATCTCTTTAAATAGTCTTTTCATTACGAGATCTAAGATTGGGCATGTGGAGCTGTTAAGATGTACGCTGAGGAACATTGCCCAGGGAGATGATGAGCTGAGACAAGGAAGGCAGCTGGTCCCACACTGTCAAAAAGGGTCATCATGGCATGCGTGGGGGCTTTGCTGCTGAGCTCAGGACTCAGCTGTAAAAATGTGCCCTGCCAGACAGACAGTGTGTATGTGCAGATGAAGGAGGAAGCCAGTGCAAATATGCATGGTCAGCTTACCCTGTCCAGGAAATCTCAAACCCTAAGGGGCAGAAGGGCCTTAGTGCACAGATTCTCACATATGTGCACATGGCATATGTGTGCTTGAGTGTGTGCATGTGATCTTGTGTGCTTGCATGTGTTTGTGTGTGTGCAAGTTTGTATTCATGTGTGTGCATGTGTGAGTGTGCATGCATGTGTGTATTCATGCATATGCCCATGTGTGCATGCACATATACATTGTGTATACACATGTGTATACATGCGTGTGCATGCATATAAGCACTCATGTGTGCATGTGTATGTATGTGTGCTTGTGTGTGCATGTGTGTTTTCATGTATGAATGTGTGTGCATGTGTATGCCTCTGTGTGTGTGTATGTGAGTATGCAAATTTAGGTGCGTGCAATCTCTGGTGGGTGTTAGAGGTGAGAGGACAGCCGGTGTTGTTGGTCTTTAGGTATTGGCCTTGCTTTTCACCCTGTGTGGGACGTGCTCTCTCTTGTCCACTGTGACATAGGCCAGCCTGGCTGCTCCTGAAGCTTCTAGAGATTCTCCCAGCACCACCTACTATCTCCCTATGTGTCTGGCCTGGTCTTCTAGGCACACCTGGCTTTTTGTGGACTAGAGGATTGGAACTCAGGTCCTCAGGCTTCCGCAGCAAGCATTTTACCACAGAGCTGTCATCTATACCCAGCCCTGAGGGTAGGCTCCCATCTATTTCTTTCTCTCACCCTACTGTAGGAACTTGTCTTGCTCTAAAGAATGAGTGCTTCTATGGGCTTTCAGTCAGTCTAGCATATTAGGAGACATGCTTTGTACTAATAAAATAAAATAAAATAAAATAAAATTGCACTGTATTAAATGCTTTCTTATATAAAGTACTGTATTATATGTCACTGTTAAGCTCCACCAGAAATCAGTATATAGCATTATTATATTAAACACACTAACATTTATCAAGTTTCCAGATGATACTCAGATCTTTGCCATGCAAATCTTGAAGCTGTGTAGGACATTGGGTTGTTGAAGGATGCAAAAGGTGATGTTGGGAAACAGAGGCCCAGTTGGAGAGAGAGTGCAAGGAGACCGTGCAGAGATGTAGTTAGTCAGAGGTGACTTTCACCGGTATTTGCCAAGTCCCAAAATGTCTCATTGAAGGCACACATGCTTTTTGATAAGCTCTCTACAGACACATTTCAGGCTGAGGATGGCTCAGCACTTACTGCCCATACCTGAGGGCCAACATACAGGTCCCCAGCTGTAATAAATGCTGGATGGACACGGTGGACCGACACATATCCTATTGCTCAGGAGGAGGAGATAGGCTTTTCCTTGGACAAGCTGGTTAGTTGAATACACTGAATTGGAGAGTTCTGGATCCAAGGGAGAGATTGAGTCTCAGTAAATGAAGAGAGGAGCATTGGGGAAGATAAAGGACTTCGGACACATCTGCACACATGTGCATTCTTGTACACGTGTGCTCCTGTGTAAGCAAATACACATGCATGCAACAACAAACACAGGCAAAAAAAATGGGATGGATATCTTGCTTCAGTAGTGGTATTTTTATTAGTATTAAAAATACTAATTATTTATTATTATTTTTTATTAGAATTTTATTTTATTAGTATTGT
>LR749980.1:517978-532355 GCA_902729485.2 Mus minutoides
AACAACAGGACTGTGCAGGCTCTTTCCGGGACACTTGTCTAGCTGAGAACAAACATAAATATTAGTAACCTCAGACTTAACTCTGTGGTGTTTCTGGTGAAAAAAAATTAGTATGTACCATTTGTTTTGATTGGTGGTGATGGTGGTGATGGTGGTGGTGGTGGTGGTGGTGGTGGTGGTGGTGGTGGTGATGGTGGTGATGGTGGTGGTGTTGGTGGTGATGTTGGTGGTGGTGGTGGTGATGGTGGTGGTGGTGGTGGTGGTGGTGGTGGTGGTGGTGGTGGTGGTGGTGGTGGTGGTGGTGGTGGTGGTGGTGGTGGTGGTGGTGGTGGTGGTGGTGGTGGTGGTGGTGGTGGTGGTGATGGTGGTGGTGATGGTGGTGGTGGTGGTGATGGTGGTGGTGGTGGTATGTTTGCTTTTCTTGTGGCAGGTAGAATATCATCTGTAATCTGTATGCTCTCTTGCCTCCCACCTTGGAGACTGGATGCTGGGAACTGGAGCATCCAGATGGGCTTTTCTGTCACAGGTAGGTAGGCATACACACTGTTAAGGCCTAGGTTAAATATTAGGCCTAGATGAAATGTTAAGGCCTAGGTAAAGTGTTAGGGCCTAAGTATCTGTCACCTGGTCGGCTTGCCATTATAAGGAAACTTTCTCATATGTTTCTGCTGTTATTAGAAAGCTTTCAAATGCCAAGATTGATTATGTATCTGTTCTGTTCTGTGGACCTGAAAACCAGCCATGATAGAAGTCAGGAGAACTGTTTTGTGTAGTTACCACAATAAGCTTGGACCTGAACCAACCACCCAACAGCACTTCCTACACCTGAGGATAAGCTTTAATAGTATAAGATGGCCCTGGGATGGACCCCAACATAAGAGGGACCTGTACCAAGATAAGAAGCTTTTTAAAATAAAAATTCTATTTTAAATAGTGGTCAAGTAGAGTTTAAGTTCCCAAAACCTCCCTGGGAACTGACAAGCTACTTGGCAGCAAGAGACATGTACGTGGGTAACTGACATCCTGGTTGGCAAGTTAAGACATGGATGTTAGACAAGTCCCACCCTGACAGACAAGTGAAGACATGACTATTAGGTAAGGGAAGTCCCCTGCCACAGGTGAATACCCCAACCAATGGATACAAGAAAAATGTACAACAAAGACATGTTCCTAAGGAAATCCCCTAAATCTTAATTGCTAAAATAACTTGCCACAGATGCTTGTGGATTTTGGGCTTAAAAACCCCGTAAGATCTTAACTCGGGATCATGGTTCAGTTCCCAAATCTGGACCATGGCCCTGGTCCACCAGTCCTGGGGTATCTGCTCAGTAAACTCTCCCTGACTGACTGAGATCAGTGTTTGTGTGGTTTGTGAGGCAATTCCTGGACCCCAGAGGCAGCCAGAGGCAGGGTTGAAAGGTCTTGGGAAAATGGTTACCAGTTGAGCCTCAGGAGAGGTGACTCTCAGCTGTGGTGCCAGGCTGAGGTGCCTGAGGAGATGATTTGTGAAAGATGCAGCCCAGAGTTGAAGATCTCTTAGGAAACCAAGGAGAAACACCCCCTGTCCTGCACTAGAATGGAGTGCTGGAGGACAAAGTTGGAGATAGAGATGAATTGTGAGAATATATGCCGAGAGTTGCTTTAGCCACTTCTAGAGTAGAGGAGTCAGGCACCTACCCTCCCAGCCCCCTTTCTCTGGAACACACATTCGACATGTGCCAGATATCAAAAACCACTGATATGATTTTTAGAAAGACATGACAAGCAAACACTAGTTTACAATTGATTTAGTTCAACATTTTTTTTCTATCTGTAGCAGTTAGAAGGAAATGTACAGTAATTGAACCCCACTGAGCACTGCAATAAATATACCGGGTGCTGGGGGTGGGCCCTGGAAACACAGTGACCCAGAAATGACTAGGGGTAATCCTTCTCCAGTCATACCCTCCTACAGTTCATGATTAGCACATGAGTCACACAGACCTATGGGACCTGGCAGGGGCTTTTGTTTACTATCTCCAGTAAAACACAGCCCAACTGCACATTTCTCTTCTCACAGTAAGCCCTAAAAACCCCAAAGTGGGAGGAGATTTAGGAAGGAAGGATATGGTTGAGATGGGACGGGAGCAAGACATTATAAGTAGAAAATCAAAGCTGAGGAAGAGGGGACTTAATTATTTATTTGGGGCCGGGTGTGGTGGCGCACGCCTTTAATCCCAGCATTTGGGAGGCAGAGGCAGGCGGATTTCTGACTTCAAGGCCAGCCAGAGTGAGTTCCAGGACAGCCAAGGCTGCTCAGAGAAATCCTGTCTCAAACAAAACAAAACAAAACAAAAAAAAACAAAACAAAGGATTATTTATTTGAATTCTGGATGGAACTGTAATTATCAAACATGGAATGCATCTGGTGGTAAGGCTGTTGCTTGGATTAGCCGATGACTGACTCTTTAGACCATGGAGCCTCCTGCCTTTCTCATGGTGATTGCTTTGAAAGATACCGGTGTTACCCTTTCATGGATCTGACTGAAGTCCCACAGGGGAGTGACCAGATCAAGAGGGACTAAACTAAATGAATTCTGGGAGACCTAGATTTCTAACAGTAAGACAACTTGGGGTGGGATCAGGTAAAGGGACACTTGCTAGCTTTAAGCCTTATCTTGAAACTCCTGGATCCAAGATGAAGATGACCATACTGCTGTGGCAGAAACACAGGAAGTGCACTGGAAACCCTTGGACTACACGGTACTAAGCTGGTCTACATGGGAGCTCTTTTGAGTTGATTTTTCCAGTACCACTTCAGCGTGTACCGGTTTGTATCCTTCTCTGAATGTGCAGTTTCCAAGGACTCCCATGTTTCCATCTGTTGGGCATGTGGTATTTCTACTGAGAACCAGCTTCAAGTTTGTTTTACACGTGCCGTTCATGGAGTGTGGTGCTTTCTGGCCTTTGGCATATGCGTCCTTCTTAGCACGTACCCATGTCCGGCCCTTTGCCTGTGTGTCCTGTTCCATGTGCAGACATATCTAGCCCTTTGCATGCGTACCTTTCCTTTCATGGACCCATTTCTGCTCCACTTCACATTCGCTCTTCCTCATGTGCATCATCTCCCGCTCATCATGTGCTTCCTTGTTTAGCCTTCTGTTGCGGGTCAGGTACTAGTTTATTATCTTTGCGGCTCGCTCTAGGCTTCTGACTTATGTCTGCTATGTCTGATGTGGCATCAAAGGGACAGACTCTTGTTTGCTGAAGATGACCTCATGTCATCTTCAGGAGTTGACTCTGACCCTGACTCAGCCTTCTCTGAATAATAACATTTAAATTATTTGTTTTCATCTATTGTTCAAGAAATACTGATAAAGATGAAGTGTGAGCCTAGTGAACACAGATTTGATTTTTTTTTTCCAGAAATATTTTCTGCCTTCAGTGGGCATAACCCACAAAACATGGCCTTAAGATCAGTTTCAGTACTGGCCTTTATAGCTTTGAGATGATCTGTTTAGATTTGAGGTGGGCTCTCTGCAGACTGGCTTATATGCATGCAACACAGGCTTAGGACAAGGATCAAGTCAGAACCATGGCTGTTCCAAAGTGGGTCTTATGTGGGCGGGGACACCCTACAACCATGAAGCAGGGCTGTGCTCCCTGGCTGGAGCCCTGGTAGAGTGGGGCCGGATGACTTTGCATGCAGGACCCCACGATTCCCTGGTTTAACTGTAAAACACTTCACCTCCTTGAAACCAACTGAAGCTGTACGTTTTGTTCACTGTCTAATTATATCAAAGTGTTTGAGAAGATGTTTTCTTACGGGCGGGGGGGGATGAATTTGTTTGCTTTTCCCTCAGTTGACATTTATATTTTTACTCTCTCATGCCTTAGCCGGACAAAGCCTCTTAGAGGGTCAGAAGTCCAGGTTCGAACGGATACCTACCATGTGAAGCCCACCTGGAGGCCATCTGAAGGCTGAGGGGAAGGTGGGACAGTGCAAAACGGAAATACTTGCTCACATTAGGATTGCCAAGCTCTTGGGGGGAAAATATCTTCATCTTCTTCTGCTCTCTTCAGACTGTGAATACTTTGCCCAGAAGTTGCAAAGCTTGGGACAGTCACATCAAACGACCTTTGACACTTTAATTTTCCTGTAAGTGTTTGCTTTATATGCAGATCTGGCCTGAAAAAGGCTTCCTCCAGCCCTGCTGCTCACACAGCGTTTCCCACATCCTCCCCAGAAGATTTTTTTATTTTTATTTCTAAAACCCATTCTTGCCGCGTGTTAAGTTTGTCTTAGACCTTCTCGTCTGCCTCTCTGCTGCCAAGTATTAGCCTTCAGGTGTGTGCCTCCATGCCTGGCTTCACAGACAATTCTAATTTTTTTTTTCTGTATTCTTTCTGCCTTCCTGGATGCATATAAATAAAAATGCTTTCAGATTTTTATTCTTTTATAAACAAAAGTGCATAGTGCTTCCTGATCTTTTATTTCAGTAATATGCCCACAGCACGCAGAAATCGTCCTTATTTTTCCTTTTTCTAACTACATAGTATTCCACTTTAAAGACAGATTGAATTATTTGGATTTCAAAATAGTTCTGTATATACAGCACTTGGCCAAAATATCAGCATATCATCAGATATCTGTGGTGTGGGGAATGCTAACTAGAATATCTTTGGCGAGTCAACAAAGAGAAACTTAGTCTACAAAGAATTCTTTGAGGATTAACCATTCAATGAGAAATGAGCTGCCCTGGTTGTATCTAGGAAACAAGGCTGCAGTCCTTATTAAAGGAATCACAATGGAGCAAGAGTCTTGGCTTTTGAATATTAATTTACACACGCCGCATTTCCTCCCCTTGAAGCGACAGCAAGAGATCACACTCACTTTGAAGGTTATGAAGTAGCATGTCCAGCAAAGTCATAAACTTGGAATACTGCTCGATGGAAAAGTTCATTTCCTTGGCCCAGCAGAAGCCAGACACATAGTAGTCCAAGAGGATGGCGTCGCGTAGGCAAGTCTGCAGATTTTTAAAATTCAGAAACACTCCCAGTTTTCTGTAATGACAAAGAAGAAAAATGCAGATGTTAAAATGAGATTGAATAGTGAACAGTTTCCGGAAAGTATTTGCTTTTGAAAGCAAGTGTTTGAATGAAAGTTCTCGAGCGCTTCACATCTTAAAGTATTCAGTCACAGCCCAACCTCAGAGATGAGGTGGAGGGAAGAGAGAAAGGAGGCCAGGAAAAGAATGGGGTGGAGCTCTTCCCCCTCCCCTTCCCCTCCCCTCCCCCTTCCACTTTCCCACCCCCTCTGTCCCCCTCTCTCTCCTTTCTCCCTGTCTCCACTTCATATACCTTTAATACCTAGTATTTTTTTCTGCCTGAAATTCAACATTCCATGCAGGCTGGCATGCCTCTGGCTGACCTTGCGCTCCTGGTGCCCCAGCCTCAGTCCACTTGCTATGGCTAGGATTAGAGGAGCCCGCACCCCCCAGATACTTTCCCTACCAACCCAGCCACACCTCTAGCCAGGATCTCTCTATAAATCAATCTACTGACTAAGTTTGTTCCATTTCTGAAAGCAGACTGTTAAATATTCTGTCCTTTTTTTCTGTAAAAAAGAAAAAAACACACAAAAAACAAACCAAGTTTTACATGTGTGTGTGTGTGTGTGTGTGTGTGTGTATGTATGTGTGTATTCTCTGAACTAATTTTTAAATTTTAATTAATTTATTTACTTTACATTCGAATATTATCTCCTCCTATCCTCTCTGTTCCTCCCTCCCCTTCTCCTCTGAGAACAGGGAGCTCCCCTCTGAGTATACCCCCCCACACTACCCAACCTCCTGAACAGCAAGTCACTGCAGGACTAGGCCTAGGGGCATCCTCTCCCACAGTGGCCAGACAAGGCCGCCCAGTGAGGGGAATGAGCAGGATCCACAGACAGGCAACAGATTCATTCTCTAACCTATTTCCTTTCTTCGAGTCTTTTTCTTATTCCTTCTTCTCTGAGCTGCTGTTAGACCTTTCCTTTTCTACGTTTTCCTTTTTGATATTTACAATCTTTTCTTCTTCATGATCTCGTCCTCCAGCTTTTGTAAGTCTGTTTTATGTTCTTGTTGTGGATTGAAAAACTCGTGGCACAACCTTTGCCTGTATTTTCTGTGTGTTCCTGGTTGTGTCTTTCTGGTGGGGCCCTCGTCCCATCCCTTCTTTGCTGTATGTTGTGGGTGCGCCATCTCTGCAGGGGTATTCCTCACAGCTTAGCTATCTTTGAGTGAACTTAGTGGATGTCTGTGGACATCTGCTTGTAATGAAATGAAGCGAATGTGGAGACCTGGCGACGGTACAAACTATTAGCTGCTTCCTGTGTCGTGGTACAAACTACTCGGTACTTCCTGTGTTCTGATAACAAACTCACAGGCATTTCCTGAGTGGAGTTACTTTCTGTCAATTCTTTGAACACTTATTGCTGTTTTGGTTACTGAGGTAGAAGAAAAAAAATGGCTCATCTTACTGCAGTATAAACAGATATGTGTACTCCAGCTCTGCTCAGCCCAGTCCTACACTGCCAGTGGGGCTTCGTGGCATGGCGTCTAGGGTTTTTTATCCCTCCAGGAAATGCCCCGTATCTTTCCTTCCTTCTAAGACCTGTAGCTGTGTGCATCTCCCTCCGACCATTTTCATCGTGTCCAGACGCTCTGTGATAAGCGTGGGGCATCATCTCCAAAGCTCAAGGCTGGGGCCTTCAGCTTAATTGGTTTTCCTTGCTGCTTGCGTGTGGTTTCTTGGCACGAGCTGAGTGATGGTAGCCGGGGCAAATCCACCCTACCATGTTTAAAAGGGGAAGCCTGTGTCCTTCACCATATTTAAAGCATGATAATTGGAACAAGTTCAGAAGTGTTTTTTAAACGTGTGTTTAAAATCAACGCCCCTCTCAAGTGCTGATACTCTGAGTTATGTGGGGGCAATCGAAGAAAGAGAGACACCAGAGGACATAATGAAGCCTTGAAGGAGCAGGGCAGGAAGATCAGCCTCAGCGGACTGAACCCTGAGCAATCACGTAGGAGTGTTCTTAACTGATCACCCATTACACTCATTACACACCGGTACAGCTCTGTCTGGGAAACCACAAGCCCTATATGAAGTCTGGTGATTTTAAGCAACGACTTCATCTCCCCTTCCCTTCCCACCATCCTACATGATGCCGTCCAGCCTATGAAACTGGTCTGAGGCAGGGGTGGGGTCTGGGGAGGGGGCTTTGCTGCAGATATCTGACTATTTTACTAATTCACAAGGGCGAGGTAGCCTTTCTTACATTGTACAGCAGTCAGAAAGCAATTAATGAGCAGCTTTGATTGTTACTGGCAATCATCTTGTAGTCCTTATCTAAAATCTCCCACATCAGGAAAGTTAGCAGGCAACTCAACTTAAAAACTGAGTTTGATGGGGGACATTATGTATAATATAGGCCTATGTTTATGCCTATTTATGTATGTACATACATGCACTTTATGTATATGTATCCATTTAAAAATATTTAACGTGTATATATATATGCACACACATGGAGGCCAGAGGATAACTTGCTAGCTTGCCCTGGGATCTGCGGTCTGCCCCCAGTGCTGAGATTAAGGGCAGTTGCCATGACTGCTCAGCTTTAACGTGGTGGCTGGCCTCCTCCCAGTACAGGGTGAGCGCTGGGGACTTTGCGCATCTCCTCAGCCCCTCCTGGTTGCTTTTACAAATGATTTTCTAAGAATGTTTTCTCTCTCTCTCTCTCTCTCTCTCTCTCTCTCTCTCTATCTATCTATCTATCTCTGTGTGTGTGTGTGTGTGTGTGTGTGTGTATGTCTGTGTGTGTAAAACAAAGACTATTGACCCTTCTTCATATTTTGGATACAGTGTTTACAAAGCATTCTGAATTTCAGTTTTATTTTCGTGAAAGGAAAAAATTGGGTTATCTCCCCCTCATGCACGTACTTATTTTTACAAAAAACGTTCTAGAATAGTTGTTCTAGTTTATAATTATCCTGTTTGCCTTTATTTTAATTTCAAATGAGTCTTGTGCTTACTGATAGGGGTTTATTCTATTTTATTTTGGATGACAATTTCTCTTCGGCACTTTTCTTATTATTGTTATGTGAGATGCATCAATGAATTGATTAATCTTGCCTGATTTTGTTATGTTAGATGCATAATGAATTGATTAAGCTTGCCTGAGGCAATAGGTCGATTCTTCAATTAAACCACAGGACGCACCCTAGTTTTTCAGTTCTTTATATAAAAATGTCCTGAACAATCTCTGCTAGAATTTGGTTCTGAAATCCTTTTCTTTCCCCAAACCAGGTTCTGATGACGTGTCTGTTCTCCCAGATAGCTGTTGTCCATACCTGACAGGGAACTGCACGAGGCCTGCCTGTTCACAGTCCTTCCTGGGTTATTTTATCCTGGACATAAAGAGATGTCTTAAGTTTCCTTCTGCTGAAACAGGAAATTGAAGCCTAATTCTCTTCTTGTTCATTGTGTTGCGCATGTAACCCAATATCCACCCCTCGCATTAAGACGCATTCGTTGCTGTGAGTTTCCCTACATTTATCTTGCCACTGACTTCGTTTTTGGCAAGGCAGATTCCATGTTAGCTACCTTCTCTATGCTGATTCCATGTTAGCTACCTTCTCTATTCTTTTCTTAGCTCCAATGGCTCCTTTATGTGCACATCTTACAGGCTCTTTAATCTTCTCCCTTGTGAAATCCATTCAGTCTTTAGTCATGACTTTTGGTTAATGTTTCTTCTCACTTCTGTTGATTCCCCCCACCACCACCAACACCAACCACCACCACCATGTTCTCTTCATCTGCTGTCTGCATTCTGTGTATTCCTAAGTTAATATTTGACCTGAATATCTGGACGTGGTCCTTGCTTTCTGGTTTCATTTTTTTTCAGCGCCTGTGTTTGAATGAACTCAATGATGACATTTCCAAGCTTATTTGAGTGACTACTCATTCACCTCCTTCCACCCCAGCTTTGGCCCACACTCCCCCTCCCTCCCCCTCCCTCCCCCTCCCTCCCTCCCTCCCTCCCTCCCTCCCTCCCTCTTCCTAGTGCCAGTGGATTCCTGCCCCTGTTCAATCCTTAGTGTTGACTGTTATTCTTCCACAAGTCATTTCACTCCAAAGGAGGAGATACAGGGAGTCATGCAGAGAAAGCTACAGCCTCAGCTGGAATGCAGGTCCTCTGAGTTCCACTGGCCAGTTTGGTCATAAGGGAGGATGAAGTCAGAGATCCAGGAGGGAGAGAGGAGCCACAGCCAGTGTGGGCTGGTGCTCAGTGGGACCTTGATGTGATGTGGTCAGGGGTGAGGCAACCATCTGCTTTGCCGCCTTGAGAGTGTCAGCAAAACTACTCTGTCATTCCTTCGTGCTTTAGAACTTGGAACACCTTTCTCTTCTGAAGTGCATCACCACAGAAGCAAGTTCTGCAGGCCACTTAAGCAGCTCAGAGCAGTCTGGCTGTAGTAAGCTCGAGGGTATCTTGGTAGACCTGGTATAACCCAAAGTGCAGCACTTAAGAATCGGAGGCAGGGGTGTTCCCTGGAGCCTGAGTGATGGAGTAAGACTGGGTTTCTAAAAACCAAGGTTCAGTGTTACTTCTGTGTTTATAAAGCCTCTTTATAACTAGCCTCTATCATTTAAAAGGGTTTTTACAATTATTTTGAATTTGATGGGTATGGGTGTTTGGCTTGCATGTTTGTCGAGGTGCCACTTGTATGTGTGGTACCCAAGGAGGACAGAGGATGACATTTAATCCCCATTCCTTGGAACTTGGCTTACAGATGGTTGTTACACCATGTGGGTGCTGGGAATCAAACTCGGGACCTCTGTAAGAACAGCTGGTGTGCTTAACTGCTGAGCTAGTTTGGCAACATCTCTGGTTTTTTTTCCGTGTGTGTGTGTGTGTGTGTGTGTGTGTGTGTGTGTGTGTGTGTTTAAATGAAACTTTGGAATAGATTTGTAAGTATTGCTGAGTTACATATAAATAAGATATTGATAGCAGTTAGAAGTCATGAGAAGAACACCAGCCACGTGAAGTCTATTTTAAAATGTATTTTGAATAATCCCTCATGTCTCTTGGGTTGCCTGTTGGTATAGAGAACAAAACTCATAATTGTGAAATG
This sequence comes from Mus minutoides, assembly GCA_902729485.2. NCBI lineage: Eukaryota > Metazoa > Chordata > Mammalia > Rodentia > Muridae > Mus > Mus minutoides. Next base: position 528,142 of record LR749980.1, read on the forward strand.
TAGGGAAATATGGTGATTTGTTGTAATTTATTTAAGTAGGTTTATAGCTTTTCAAACTGCATAATCTTGGACTATTTTGGTCACCCGGGAGAGGATAATTAAATTATACTACTGTCTTTTTGAAAAATATATAACTATCACTTACAATAATGCTGTTTTAAATTGAAAATGATTGCAAGCACATGTAGATTATTGTTACAGGAATTATATTTAAAAACATGAGAAAATTTAAAAAAATGGCTCCCAAGATAGCACGGTCCTAAACCTTGACATGCCTTTGTGTGCTTTCTACGTTAGGATCACTGGCAATGTCAAGCCTGCTTTGGACACAGCCGTTGTACACATTCCTATATGGCTAAGTTTTATGGTGTGTTGTTTTGTGTTTTGTGTCTTTGGGTATCAGGCCAGGTAGCTGGGGCTGTTCTGGAGTGTTCTGGAGTTCTTGAAATCCAGGCTGCCCATGAACTGGTGGCGAACCTATGCTTCTGTCCCTGAACGAGCTGCTTTGTCCCATCTTTCACCTACGCTGTGACACCGGCTGTGTCCTGTGCTTCGTTCCGTATATACACCCTGATGCTCAAAAGTGTTTTCTGAATTTGGATATGTAACAACAAAGCACAGTCAATAACTGAAAAAAAAATGTGTTCTATAATGTAGGATCCATAATCACAGCATAAGTTACAGTGTGGTAAAAACACACGATTCTAAAAAAAAAAATCTAACATTTTATTTAATATTAGTTACTATTAAATAATAGATGTTTGGTATTTTTAATGTTGACATGTTACTTACTATTCATTACTAGTAAATTGGAAGCTGGATTAAATATCTGTCACTTGCCTTGATTTATTCTCACTTAGTATTGAGTACTGCTGTGTATGACAAAGACCACTTTCATATTGTGGCCTTCAAGAGGGATAAACATTGCACATAAAATCGCAATGTGTATTATTAATACCATGAGTAATTACTTGAAATCAATTTTTAAAATTGTTTTGTATTTATTGGTTAGCTGTGTGCGTATGGGTTTTTTGTGTGTGTGCACACGTGTGCGTGTGTGTGCGTGTGTGTGTGTGTGTGTAGCAGAGAACAACTTACTGAACTTGATTTTTTTCCTTCCTCTGTGTAGATCAGGGTTTAAACTCAGGCATCAAGATCCATCTGTGACCAGTGGTATGGGGTGTGGTGTGTGTGTGTGTGTGTGTGTGTGTGTGTTTAACAATCACTAACCTAAGAATCAGAATTCCCAGTAAATATTTATTTGTTAAAAATAGTAAAAAGTGTTACAAGTAATCACTTAAAACTGGTGGGAATTTTAGTTCTCTCACCAACTCTCAGGAAGCCGCAGACAGCAGACAGTGGGGTCCAGCCACTGCTATCCCTTCCCAGAAGAGTCTGCAAGTGTTGGAGGTGAAGTGCATTTCGGGTAATATCTGTCAGTGTTACTTGCTTCTCTTGATGAGCTTTCTCTTCTCAGATTCCCCTGCCCTTGGGGATGGACGTCACAGCTCCTTCTCAGGAAGAAATCGCTTCAGTGCCACAGCATTTGTAAAGTCTGACTGTGGTCATCACTGATAGAGTCCTTTTCTATGTGTTCATTATGGTCTGTGACACCTTGCTTGTGTCCTGCGTATTGGCTTGTGAAGACCAGGATTCGGGCACAGGCTCTCGCATCACACCAACCCAGGGTCACTCTCCATAGGCAAGGGCGTTTCCACTACAAGGTGGGATGACTTTTTTTTTTTTTTTAATGGAGGATGACTAAAACTTTTTCTTTAAACTATTTGTGTGTTTATCTGTCTGTTTGGAGGGTTATGTGAAAATGAGTCAGGTGCCCACATGGGGTCAGAAAGAGTTTTGTGTTCTCTGGAGCTAGAATTCTAGGCAGTTAGTTGCAAACTTCCCAGTGTGGGTACAGAGAATGGAACATGGCCCCTCTACAAGACCACTGAAACACTTTTCGAGTTGCTAACAGACATCTTTAGGGAAATCACGTTGATTGACATATCTGGCTAATATTATAAACAAATAATATGCCCTAGTACTGTATACCCAAGAGAGTGCAGCATTAGAATTACTGTGACAAATTCCACCTTACCTATACATAAAACAATACATGCTGTAAGAGTCTAGTGTATAGCATCATTTTTTGATAAATATCATTGGTAAACTGTGTACAGAATTTTCAAAATCCTAACTGTGCTGGCTAGTTTTATGTCAACTTGACACAAGCTAGAGCCATCTGAGAGGAGGGAACATCAATATAGAAAAAGCCTCCATAAGATCAGGCTGCAGTCAAGCCAAAAGGAAATATTCTTAATTAATGATTAATGGAGGAGGACCAAGCCCAGTGTGGGAGGGGACCCCTAGGCTGGTGGTCCTGGGTGCTATAAGAAAGCAGGCTGAGCAAGTCATGAGGAGCAAGCCAGTAAGAATCATCTCTCCAAGGCTGCTGAGTCAGCTCCTGCCTCCACGTTCCTGCCCTGTTTAAGTGTCTGTGCTGACTTCCTTGAACGATGAACAGTGATGTGGAAGTGTGAGCTCCCAAGTTGCTTTGGTCATGATGTTTCATCACAGCAACAGTAACCCAAACTTAGACAATAACCGACTTAACTATTAATGCTAGTGACATATTTACTCTGTAATGTAGTTAATGTTAGAAAGGGATGCTCTTTAGATTATTAGACATATTGATAATTTTGTGCATGCAAGAGAAGAGGGCACAGAGTGGATACAGGTGGATCTTGGTCAATGTGAACAGATAGGTTTCCAATGCATGTTAATCACCAGCAAAGGCTCCTGAGCTAGACTGAGTCAATTACTCTTGGATGTGTATGTGTGTGTGTGTGTGGGTATGCCCAAGACTTGACATATTTTACTACATACTGAAATAGCACATAGTTTAAATTAAAAGCTTAATATGCCTAACTAATGCACTGTGGTCACTTAGCAGCGAAGGCCTAGAACTGGTCTCTACTTAACTGAGACTCTGGAGTAACTTACTCTTGAATTCCATTTACGTTCTCTTCTCCCAGCAGGTCAATGATCTGGTCAGAGGAGAGTATATCTGGAGTCAGAATCCTTTCATTCTCCTGGAATTCAATATTTTTCTATTAAAGCAAGTCAAAGAAGAACGAGTTATCTGAATCATGTTTTGTGAGTACTGACCCCAGTGATATAAAAAACCGTTGTTATTTTTCTTTTCTGTTGTTATGTGATAGTGGCTCACCTCTGAAAAGTCACATGGTTAGAGGGCAAGACAGACAGCCTATCCTTAGGTATATGCAGAATGGAGGGCAGCTTCATAATTCAGCAAACACCGACTGTCTATTGCGACATGTTAGGTATCTAACTTCTACATATTCCTGGTTGAACTTCAGACTCGAGAGAGGGGAAGTGAGCAGAGGCATGCTCAATCCAAGGAGTTCAATGTTGAGTCAGGAAAAGGGACCCCAGATGAACAAAACCTGAGCTAAGCACGGTAGGGACAGGGGTCCAGGTTGGGTTCATCAGAACACATTGTGCGCGTGGATTCAATTCTCAAACAGCTGGAAGGAATATTTCAAAGAAAAATGAACATGAGACATGAGATGTGCTAAGTGGGGCACTCAGCCTCTTAGCAAAGACAAGGACAGGAGCATGGCTGAACTTCACAGAGTGGGGGTCGGTGAATGACCCTTCAGGACCAGCATAACCAGGACCCTGTGCACAGAAATTTTAAAAATCATTTTCTGTGTTTGAGTACTCACGGGATGGCCACAACGAGACAGAGTGAGAGAGAAATGTGAGACAGAGTGAGAGAGAACTATGCAGAAAATAAAAGACACAGACATACAGAGCCAATTACTTGGGTAGGAAAATTCGGGGTAGAAAAAATTTGGGTCGCATAGAGAGAGCTATATAAGGTTTTATATAGATATAAAGTTATATAGGTATATATACCTATAATGATACCCAATACCAGAGCCACTGTTCTTACTAAACTGTGTGGGTTTAAGACAATTATCTTTTAGCAGAGTTTGCCTCTCATTAGTTTTAGCGTTAGCAATAGCAACATTTAAACAAATGCTTATATTTCTGGTCCTACTTTAAATGAGGCCTCCTCCTCTCTCCCTTTCATACATATTTTGTATATATGAATATAAATATATGCACATATATGCACACATATATGCATGAATTCTCTTATATATACATTTATACACACACACACA
>LR749980.1:532455-590352 GCA_902729485.2 Mus minutoides
CAAAGTCAACATGTTAAGCCTCTGATTAGTTACCAGATAACTTCGCTTCTGGTTTCTCCTCGGTGTCACTTAAACACCCCACATTTGTAACTACACACCCGTCGTTCATGGTGCCTCATATAAGAGAGTCTCTAAAGAGCCTCATTAGAGGAAAGACAGCAGATCTGTCACAGGAGGAAAGAGGGCTTTCCCAGTCAGGAGGAACATGAGCTTGTTGACAAACACCAGATGTTAGTGATGTGTTAAGCCATAAGGGAGTCTTAGGCAGGAGAAAAGTCAGGAATATTGTTGCTGTCTTTATTTTAACATTTGATCCATTCCAGCATCTCCTGCATCCACTTGGATTTTATCAGCGTGTTCCACTGAAGCATCAGCTGTCGGCATCACTAAGGTACTGGCTGGTACCTCCTTAGATGCTGAACTTGGTGGAGCCTCACCCTCTTCATCGTGACCTTCCCACGGGGCCAGGGAACCAGTTATGTGTAAAAAAAACATAACCAACTAAAGGAAAGAAAGACAAATAAAAGAGCTATTTAAAAATATAGGTAAAAAGGCAACTCTCTGGTAAGTATGATTAAATAATAAAGAAAGCAAATGTCTGCCAGAGCAGGTGGCAAAACATTAGAAAACTATAAGGAGATGGGAGATTTCCTAGGAAAATGTAAATTGTCAAAACTTAGTGGGGACACTTGAGGGCTCCCAGAGACTGAACCACCAACCAAAGAACATACATGGGCTGGACCTAGGCCTCGTGCACATAGGTAGCAGATGTGGTGCATCTTGATCTGTATTTGAGTTCCCCAACAACTGGAGGTGGGGGGCTGACCCTGAGCCCGCTTGTTCCCCTAATTGGGCTGCCTTGTCTGGCCTCAGTGAGAGAGGATGTGCCTAGTCCTGTAGTGACTTAGGTATGGGGGGCGGGGGGGAGAGAAAGTGGTTGGTATCCAGGGTGGGGGGAGAAGGTGGTTGGTATCTGGGGTGGGGGAAACCACCCCTTCTTAGAAGTGAAGGGAGTGGGGATGGGCTGTGTGACGTGGTGAGGGGTTGGGAGAAGAGGGGTCTGCAGCTGGAATAAAGTGAACAAATACAAGAAATGGAAAAAAAATATTTAATGAGGATAGAGGAGAAAATTTATTTGACCAAACGGGACCCAAACTGGATTCTATCTTTTGTAAAGTCATCATGCCCATCTGGTATTACATTACATTACACTTGGTCAAAACCTAGGTTAATAATTTTAGGCTTTCACAAGTTCAGTTTTTAAAAGCTGCCCATCTACATAGACGATCCCAAAGACCAACCAAGAGAATAGAGAAACCCAAATCCGTAATGAACTTGGACTGTCATCTGAGTTAAAAATCCATCTGGCAAGCGTGGATCCCACTGTGATTAAAAGACAATGACGGACATCCCCCGGACAGAACCTGTGACAGGGAACGCAAGTTCATGTCAAATTCAACATGGATTCTCTGGATAAATACTGACCAGGTACCTTCTAAACTCAGAAGCGAAGCACTTGGTAAGATTAAATGGAAAAGGAAGACGAAGCCAGGCCAGAGACTATTTGCCAAAACTAACAGCCACCATCATATGGGACCCGGGACAGTAGTCAGCGCTGTGGAACCAAGAGCTGGAAATGGGATCCAGACGAGGAACTTTACTGTAATTCAACATTAGAGTCATTCTTCTCCATTATGGTAAAGAGATAAGAAAATGAAATATTCGGCTTAAGTATTAGACACAAAGGAACAAAAGAGCCTTTATTTGAAGATGACATCATAGTGTCCTTAAGAAGGCTGACATTGTACTAATGCTCGGCTAGGAAACGGGGCAAGACGGTTATACATAACATAAATACACAAAGCTGGCTTCTTTTCTCCACTTGAGAAACTAATTAGAAATGGAAATGTCCAAAGTTATTGAATTGTGCCTTGTTCTGAGTATAATAAAAGCATAAGAATTGTAACAGAATTCTAAAACCCAGTCAGAACTTGAGGGATAAGAATTGATAAAAAAAAATACATAGCAGAAACTCCTTCAGACTCAAGGAATAAATTCCTCTCACATCACAAATGTAAAGCAAAGCCAATGCTGAATTCCAGTGGGATTTTCCCAGAACTTTACAAGATAACTTTTACATTCTTAGGCGGGGAAACAGACACTTGGAAGGAGTTAAGGTGGTGGTGGGTGGGGCCTTCCCAAACTAGATGCAAAAGTTCAATATATAAACAGTGTAATGCTGATAAAGAACGGACAGCCTTCTCAGTCTGGGGAGATGGTTCAGTGGGCACAATACCTGCCATGAAATCACCAGGGCCTGAGTTCAGATCCCGGGGACTCACTCGGAAAGCTAGGTGGTGGACATTAAAAATCCCAGTACTGCAGCGTCTGACACAGGCAGATTCCTGGAACCCTTCAGCCAGAGAGTCTAGAGCAGCAGTTCCCAACGTGTGGGTGTTTACATTATGATTCATAACAGTAGCAAGATTACAGTTATGGAAATAGCCATGAATATAACTCTACGATTGGAGGTTACTACAACACGAGGAACTGTCTTAAAGGGGCACAGCTTTAGGATGGTTTGAGAACCACTGATCTTGGGGAATTGGTGAGGCTCACATCCTAGTAAGAAGAGGCCCTGTCTCACAAATTAAGGAGGTAAGTGACTTGAGGAGGACATTCTATGTGGACCTCTTCTTGGCTTCCACATATGTATGTGTAAACACACACACAGACTAGTCAGTGGAAAAGAATAGCAATCTAAATTGCATAATTTGAACACAAATAGATATATATATATATATATATATATATATATATATATATATATATAGATATATATATATACACACATACATATACATATGTATATATATCATATTTATGTAATGAAATAATATTGTATATTGTTGAATATATATATTGGGCCTGCAAATGGCTCAGTGGCTCAGTTGCTTGTACCTCAAGCCTCATAACGAGAGCTTGATCCTTGGTGCCCACAGTGGAAGGAAGGTACTGACTCCCCAGTGCTGCCCTCTGACCTCTGCATGTGCCTCGTGGCATATGCAAAAGCCTCCTCTGCCAATGAATAAAAATTTGGACTTCTTAAAGACTTGCTCTTATAGCCTAAATCTTTAAATATCAGAAGACTGAAAATGAGCTGGGCTCACCTGAGAGAAGGGACAGAGGGAGAACAGGAGTGGTTAAAGGGGTCTGTAGCTCGAAGCACAGAGAGAAACTAGCCAGGCTGTGTCCCTGCACCCACATGCTAGTACAGACAATTGAGGTCTAGTTATGTTATTTTTTAATTATCTCTTTACCATTGCACAGTCTGCCCAGGTTGACCTGTATCATACAATGGTTCATCCACATTCAAGTATCATACTCCAATCATAAGAAGTTTCTAGGATGATATTGAGAATGTGTAAACTTGAAGGTTTGCTACTGAGGTTGAGCCCAGCAGGGTGTTCTGGAGGATCACCCCTAAAGTTCTAGAGACCATCAGAGTGTAGATAGATCTGCCTACAGATTCCCCCCAGACATACTGATGATCTCTAAGACCACCATCAGCATCTTTCCCTGTAAGATAATGTCTGCATTCTGGTGATTTACCAGAGGGGCCAGGTTTACATCTCCTGTTGGGGACATGCTATGACTCATATTCAGCAACCCTATAGCTCTCTCATGTGAGCCATACCATATCCCTTTTAATAATTAGCATTTTTGAGGATACTATTTATGACCTAACTGGCCAGGAGGCTGCAGGATCTGAACTGGATATTTATAAGCTATTTTTACACAGTAGAGTAGCTATCCTTTATTTTCAATCTTTGTTACTTTTTTTTTTCCTTTTCACCTTGTACATTCATGGAAATACAGGCTGAAAGTTTAATCTCACGTTTACAAAGGAGGTATTTTTGTCCAATATTACTGAAGAAACTGGACTTTTTAGTTCAGATGCTCGCAAGCAGAGCTCATGAAATGTCCCCCACAAACATCTCTTTTCCTGGTTCTGTGTTCTATGCTCTCTGCTCAGAGTATCTCAGCGTAGACTGCAGTTTCTGGTGACCGCCTTGTCTGGCATACTGCAGGCTGCCTGTGTGCTAAAACAATTGCTTGGGGACCTACTATGTGAATAGGACAACCATTTTTATTCTCGATGTTGCCCACCACCAACACATGGGGAACCTCAGTGACTGAAGCCTGTGCTTTATTTCTGATAGCCTTGGCCAGAAAATAAATAGCTCATTCTTGCATGCCTCAGATGACTAGATGGCCTTCCGGCTGAGTCAGTTTAGATACGGAATTGACCAGAAAAGAAACCCCAAAGTAGATCACTATTAAGGGGGTCACCTCTGCAAGGAATCAGACTCAAGGGCCTTTCTCCCCAGCAGCACTGGCACTGGCCTACAAGGGTCTTTTGCCATGTTTTCCTGCCAACCACAAAGTCCCGAGAGCCCAGATAGGCAGTCCTAATGGTCGACCATCTTGCTGTGTTCTAGAAGGACTCGGTTTTACAGGTCTGGGAAATGGAGAATGCACCGCTGAATATTAACTGTCATTATTGATTAAGGGATACTGCTAAGTAAGCCCACAGAACAACTGGATTTCTTCAGTCTCTTACTAATAAAAAGATTGAGCTAATAAAAATTGAAATATATATTTATGTATGTGTACATGTTATGGATATTAGCTCAGTCTTTTTCATTAAACTAACTCTCTCTCTCTCTCTCTCTCTCTCATGCTGATTCATTAAGCCTCAAATCACTAAATGTTCTTAGAAAGGGCATTACATTCACTGGTAAGTTAGTGTACGAGCACAAGGAAACATACAGTCATAGAAGATTTTGTATATGTTTAAACGACACAGAATTTAATTGGAAAGTTTCCTATGCTGGTTTAAAAATTATGTTAACTTACATTAGCGATCACAAGGGAGGAATGAGCTTAGGATCCAGTTTATCATGTTAAAATGTGCATTTAATGTATGCTAATTTTATTTAGAAAGGCTCCTGGGAGAGCCTGCAGGCTTAGCGGTCTGCCTGCAGTACTGGGGGACTTGGAGGGGGTGGGGTGGGACTGGCTCTCTCGCTTGTTGGAGAGGAAGGCATGAAATTACTGGCTTTGTGCTTCCTGACTGCTGAGTCTGCAGCGAAATACTTATCTTCTTCACAAAGGCTGTTGTTGTTTGGACTAATATGGAAGCTGAACAAAGCTGTGTTAATTAACACTTCATTATTCACTCCTCAGAGTCTTAAAAAAAAAAAAACGAAGGAAGGGAAAAAATAACCTCGTGGGAACAGTACTTGATAGACTCAGCGAGGAGATTTAAACATTAAAAAAAAATTAGATGCCTTAGCTGATACACTTGCCGTTAAATTCTTAGCCAGGAGTGCCGCACCTTCTGCCAAAGCTGAACACCTGACCTTCATCACTGGGACCCATACAGACTACCATCAAGTGGTCCTCTGACCTCCACACTGAGTACTGGGACTGGGACTTTCATCCACCCACTCACAAATAAGTGAAAATACAATAGTAATAAACCTTTAAGTCTAGGGTCAAAATGAGTTAATGCTCGCCACCCATTGATAGCTGGTGCTAGGAGGGGGGGGGTCTTAAGATGACCTTGTGTTACCCAAGAGGTCCCTGGAGTACCAGGGACAAATTCACTATGAGCCATGAGGCCAGGGGCAGAGAACAGACTCTCAGCTCAGGGTGTTTGGTCTTGTCTCCTGGGACAGGGACAGCTGACAACAGACACTAACCAGGACTCCCTCAGAAAGCAGCAATCTTTAACACCCTTTGAACAGTTGTTGATCTTCCCAGTCAATCCGTGGCACTTGCAAAAAGGGACTGGTCCCCTTTAAGATCAGAGATTACTTTTTGTTTTTCCAGTTACAGATTTGCATATCTGTGAGCCTGTGTGAACCTGGAACTTTCCAGAGTAAGCTCAAGGGGTTAGTGATGAGCTTCAGGGGTTCTGGGGACCTCTGTCCCAAGGATCAGCTTGCAGGCCTTTACCGGTTGAGTTCCAGACAGCTCTGACCTTGACCTTGAGTGACCTTAGTGATAGCCAAGGATCCAGTACTGGACTTCCCAGAAAGGGGCACATACCTCAGAGTCAGAAGCGCTGCCTAATGGCGACACCCCGGGGGTGGTCAACGCCCCCGAGATCAATCCTGTGGAAGACCCTGCCACATTTTCTCTAGAGGAAGCAGCCTTCATCGCCAAGGCAACCGCGGTGGGAGGCAGTGACGCCTAACCCGAGCTCAGGCCCCGCCCACTCCTGGGAGCCCGTGAGGCCACCTGCTGCTCGAATTACAGTTTGGAAACGGAGAAATTTACTTCAGTAGCAATTCCGGAGTTGACACAGAAAGCTAACTCTAAAAGGGAGATGATAAGCGATTTGGGGGCTTTGGCTCTTAATGGTGGATCTTAAGCAATTTTTGTAGCGTTTAAAAGTCTGATCCGTGGCATTGTGGTTTTCAGTAGGAAAAACTGACTCTAATTTTAGAGGTGCATATTTAGCTAGTGATGGAAGGGGCAATCTGCAAAATACCGAGGGAGGCGGATGGACTTGTGAATTAAAATTGCGGAAGAGGTGGGGTTAGAACACTGTCTCCTCTCGAAACTGTTTGAAATTTCCATAATACAAAGACTGGAAACAGCGAGGTATTAGATTGGGAGTCTGAAGAGCCTCCACGCACACCACCTTGGCAGCCCAGGCTGAAGAGGACCTTGAATTGCTGATCCTCCTACCTCCACCTCCCAAGAGCTTACAATCAAGGGCACCATACCCACTTTATGCAAGCACAGAGTGAACCCAGTGTTGCCTGAGTCCTGGGCAGACACCTTAACCACAGAGCTACAAGCCCGATCCTATATATTTGGATATTTTTAGTTATTCAATGCTTCCTTTAGCTGTGGGATGCACCATACATTTACCTGCTTGGAGGCTGCTATGCATGCAAGACGCTTACTGTCAAATCCAGACACTACGGGGTCAGTTTCACCATGCATAAAACAAAATCCCAACCCCTAACGGCTTCAAAGCTTTCCAAAGAGATCGAACCGATTATTGCATTAGAAATGTTCAGGGGATCTTGGCACCTCCTAGTGTTCATAGTGCTGGTGTCTGTTAGACTTTCCTGGCTGGATTCATGCTGTGCAAAGCTACCAGCTTACCAAATCAGAATGCTTCTCTCCAGTTGCCTTTCAGAGGAAATTTAACATGTTGCTGTATTTAGCTTTATAACCATGTCAGTCCCTCAAGTGTTTTCGTAGTTTAAACAACCCAAATCCTGGTATAGCCCACCTGTATTCAAGTTAGCATAGTTCACATACGTTCCATCTCTTCAAGCAGGTTGTAATGATGCTTTTTCTTGGAATTTTTACTCTTCGAGGAACTGACTGAGTTCTCAGTACAAAGTATTAACTCAATAACAGGGCTATGACTTTTAACCCCACTTTAAAAGGATTTTAGAATGTGTTCAATTAGTGAAAATACAGTCAATGCATAGTTATTGCCAGACTTACTATGAGCCACCAACTTCCAAACTCATTAAAGTGTTTAATATTTTTTCTCTCTCTTTTTTTCCTTTTGATCTCTACTCCAAAGAAATGGAATGTAGCTAGCCACCTTCTGTGAAGTTCGAATGGCTCACATTCCTGCAATTTAGTGCTTGCTAAACTGCAAACACATTTATTTCTCCTAAGAGTAGTTTGTGGTTTCCTCTGACGGTGGGATGGATTTAGCTGCCTCTTTTGCCCTCTCTTTGGCAATTTTATAGCTTTATTTCTAGCTGTGGACCCCAGAAGTAGATGGAACACTGCCCTAAAGTCAGTGTTATTGACAGGCATGGTACCTCAGGAAACATGAAATTCCAAATGTTACCTTAATACATTCAATATTATAATTTATAGAGAAGTGAGTTTGGAGGCGGTCATTTAATTTTATGGGGCAGATTGCTCACTCCAACCCCACCCCCCTCCCGATTTAAAATGGTGTTGAAAACCCATCAGCCTGAAGTTTTCTTTAACTTGCAGAAGTCTGGGCTGGTATTAGCCTTCCACTTTTGGGGGAGACAGGACAGTGAGGAAGACATCACGCCAGCTGGCTCAGCTAAGGCTTGCTGACCAGGCCTCTCTTGAACTTAGAGGCTTCTAAGTGAATCCTGCAGCATGCCAGGTCTCAGCTTTGTGTTGTTGTTTTAGCACTGGAAAGGAAGGAGAGCATCAATCTTGGAGTTTATGGTCATTTACATTATTTTTTTAGTGTTCTCTGACTACATTTACAAAATGTGGAATGGTAGACCCTTGCTATAGTGAACGTGCTCCAGTCCCCATACCTGTGGCGAGGAGTATTTTTGAAAAGTTTGCTAATTCGAGTATAGGTTGCTTCTTGAAGAAAGGGTGTGCTTTGAAGCCCCAGAGAAACATACAGGGGCACAGGAAGACGCTAATTTGATGATGAATATTGATGGTTTTGCCGAGAACTATGTGACCAAACACAGTGATCCTGAGACCTCGAGGTTTCTTTCTATAAAGGCTAAACATTTCCATGTCACTCTTTATGAGTCTATTCTCCCTGATTCATCTTATATATCAGTCAGGTTCTTCAACAATTGATAAAATAATGACACAAATGAGAGTCTCAGTGTCTTAAGCGTCCAAACACTGTCATTCCTGAAGTTTTCAACTGAGCAATTGATACTAGTGAACTTCTTTATTGGATCGGGCCAGAAACAATACATTCATTCTTTAAAGACAGTGAGAGGAACCAGCATTCTGGAGCTCCAATTTAGTCAGCCTTTGAAATAATGCAAGACTGTTTGATATAAAAAGGAAAATACATACAAAGTTATTTAATTGGGAAGTCATTTCCCTTACTCATCTGTTTAGTGTTTAGCAAGGATAACATTCTAGTTTGCATTCTGTTGCTATGATTAAAAAAAAAAGCTCTACAAAGTAAGGTAAGGGAATAAAGGGTTCATATGGTTTACACTACTAGTTTACAGACCATTGTTGAGGTGAGTCAGGGCAGGAACTGAAGCAAAGAACATGGAGGAGAACACAGAGAGACTCGGCTTGCTGGCTTTCTCTCTGGAGTCTGCTTTCTTTGGACTTATATATCTCAGAACCACTTGCTGGGGGATGGTGCCACCCACAGTGGGCTGGACTCTTCCATTCTAACCATCCACCAAGACAACTCTCCACAGACAAGACCACAGGCCAGTCTGATCTTGGCAAGTCTTTGATTGAGGTTCATTCTCTCCAGACAGTTCTGGACTGTAATAAGTCAGCAGTGAAGACTAACCAGTACAGAACATCAAATAACTATGAAACATATTTAAAGTTTTCACATGCTCTAGCTAACCCTCACAGCTCCTCTTATTTCACTTTAGTGTCTTAAGTAGATAGCTTCCTGATGGAGACATGATGAGATCTTATCCTGGTAAAACATGCTTAGAAGATGACAACCAACCAACCAACCAAACAACCAACCAACTAACCAACCAACCAACCAACCAACAAATCAATCAATAATAAAATCTGCTGAGCATAGTCAACCTTGGCCATCTCTGGACTCCATATCTCTCAGCTCCCCCATGTTCCTTCTGTCATGATGTTCAGTCCAAGCACACAGAAGCAAGTTCCCTGGCCCAACCTTTCTGAGAACATAACCTGGAGTATAAAATTCCTTCCTTAAGTTGCTAGAATCAGGTACTGGGGTCACAGCAACAGTAAAAGCAACTGATGTACTGAATCATCAACGGGAGAAGTGCTGTTTCCTTGACTGAACCTGACCATGTCCTCTGTCTTCCATAGGTTTCTAGAACTGGCCTCTGTAATCTGATCTGAACTGGACAGGAGGCCACTCATGGTATATTCCAGAAAATAATTTGTCTGCAATTTATCATTCTCTTGAAATTCTGTGGAAGATTGGCTTCAGAGTTGAAAGACGCAGTACTTTGGCAGAAAAAAAAATTCAGAGCATCTTAGCATCCAGGCTCTGGAATGGTCATTGGTGATCACTTGGAGCCATATTTATCTTGAGAGATAGGAACCAAAAGCAAAGTCTGAGGACTTAAAGAACCAGAATTTTGGCAAGGAAGTAAGATGTGGACCAACAAGAGATTAGCACCATTACAGAGAAGCAAAGTGCTTCACACTAGGGTAGTAGGAATATGCCACACCCCACCCATCATTTGCTTCAGAGTATGAGATGTTAATGTCATTAAAATACCGTCCCCGATGACAAGCACTTTGCTCCTAAAGAGATGCCCAGGGAAGCATTATACATAGTGGTGATTTTGTAGGTACTGATAATGCAAATGTTTTAGAATCATGGGTTCATCAATTAGGATGTATGGAATGCCTGCAATTCCTGGCAGTGACTGATATCAACAGACCCTTGCAGGGGGTCGGCATATGAAGCTGTCAAGCAGACGTCTAATGTGTGATGGAAAGATATTGTCAACTCCAAGAATGCAGACCATGTGACATGGACATCTCTATGAAACAAAAAGAGCTAGGTTTTAGAAGAAGAACAAGGCAAGTCACTTGGCATTCACATCATAGGGCTACATGCCAGGTGTGCCAGGTGTAGTGCCCCATGACTTGGTGCTTCCCATCCACAATGGGCATTCAGGACTTGTAGTGAGAGATGGCCCTCCTTCCTATGCCCTTCCTTTTGGATGGAAGGTCTATTCTGTACCTTTGCTTATTGGAATCATGTCAATTGTTACCTGACTATTTAAAAGGCTTTGCATCCAATAGTTTGGGTTAAGTCTCAAAGAGGACTCCAGAATAAGTGGCTTTCTAGAACCTAGGGTGGATGTGGCAGTGAGTTCCCGTAGAAAACTCTCCTCTTCAAAACGCTCAACTTTCCCAGGTTGTGATTAGTCTGCATACCTTCATTCTCCCTCTGTGCTGAATTCTTCTGGTCCTCAGATAAATATTTAGTCTTTTTCTCTATATCAGAAGTCATGATCATTTCCTGTCCCTTGGAATATTTAAAAGATGGTTGTGTAAGGGGGTCCCCTTTCTTTCTGCTCCATTTATTGAAAGGGTTGTTCCTCATTTGTCACCCCTCCCTTGCCACACCAAGTCCAGCAGACCCTACCTCCTTTGCTTTCTGGAGGCTGTGCCCTCAGGGGTTACCACTGGATCCTGCCCTTTGTGGTATGTGGACATATCCCCCTTGCCTTTTGTACCTACGGTAGCCTTGTCCAATAGGCCTGTGCACTAGAGGTGTAATTCTCTAGGCTCCAAAGGATAGGACTACCATTCCTCTTGCCTCATGACTTACAGATGGAATTGGCCAATGAGAAAACCAGACAATTGGACAATAAAGGGTCATGAACAAGGTCAGATCATTCTCTCAGTTCCCTCCCTGTTGCACAACAGGTTAGCAATAATTGGGTTCTTATAGCAAAGATATTGAAGGCAACAGCCCATCCATGGTTACAGCTCTCTCTGATTCCAGGTAACCTTTACCAGTTTGGAACTAAGAATGTTGGTTCCTTCTTGCAGATAGCTTAGCCCTTCTTGACATCGTTCATAAATATTGACACAGTTATAGATGGCTTTAAATTAGCAAGCTATATCTGACCAGATGGTTTCAGGGGCTGGAGAGATGGCTCAGCCCATAAGCTGAGCACCTGCTGGTCTTGCAGAGGATGGAAGTTCAGTTCCTGGAACCTACATTCAGTGCCTTACAGCGTCCTTGTAATTCCTGGTCCAAGGGATCAGATGTCCTCTTCTGGCCTCTGCAGACATTGTAGTTGCTTGCACACAGCCATACAGACAGGCACATATGCACATAGTTAAAAATAAAGATAAAGGAAAACCATTTTCATTACTTTCCCTGATTCTAAAACTATCTAAAAGTGACTTTGCGCCGCTTAATTAATAGCAGGAGACCATTCTGCTCTTCAAATACATTTTCTGAGCTGCTGTGCCCTTGGGAATCCAGTGAGTACCTTGATTGAACAAGAAATGTCCCTTTTTCTATGGGACCTCTCAACTCATTTCATTCATATATATATATATATATATATATATATATATATATATATATATACTTGTTTTATCTGTTTTACATAATAGCTTTCATGCAAATTCTTCTAGGAAGGATTTTTGAGCTTTAAAAAGTTTCGAAAACCACCAGATAATCTCTAAGGAAGCTTCATCTCCGAAAATTCTATTACCATATAATTTCCCCAAGTGTCCATTGCCTGAGCCGTTCCCTGCAGCAAATACACAACGTGACTGTTATTGAACATTTCTGGTGTGTACACATGTTTATGAATCTGGGGAAGTGAAGTGACCTCAGCAGCTCAGCAGAATCACCGGAGGAGATGAGGGTGACCAGTCTCCCAGGGCGTGGGCAAACTGACCTCGTGTCTCACGGGACAGGCAGATGGACTGGAAATGAGCTCCTGGGATTCCAAGAGAGGCCCGCCCACTGCCTCACCTCATCTTAGCACACAGATGGGTCCATGGGATTTTATCTGGACCCATCCATCATACCTTCTCGGCCTCTCTCCTCTTCTCTCCACCTCCCCTGACATTTTTTATAAAAATGCTACCTCATCTAGCATCCTTCTCTTGCTCGGTTAGCAACTCTAGTCTACAGTAAGGAAAAATGTTTTGAGATGATATAGCCCAGCACCTACTGGAAGTGAGTGAGTGTTTGCATTTTACTGGGAAACCTTTGGAGACAGAAATTCCTTTTATAGCTCAAAGAGTGAGAGTAGCGATGAGAAATACAACTAATCAATAGAAACTATTCTTGCAGGGAGGCTTATTCTGAGTCTCAGTACGATACTGAACTTCACATACGAATTTTATTTAATGCTTGCATGGGTCCTTTCCAGATGAGATGCCTTTTTAAACGCCGTCAGGGTGGGCTGCTCTTCTGCAGTGAAGATGGTGAAGATGTTCTTGTGCACCTTTTTGAAGATTTCAATCCACTTACGGCTCTTAGGGCTATTTCCCCTGTTATCGGACAACAATGGGAATCTCTAAGTAGGATGACGGTGGTTGTCTCTGTGCACTGAGAGGCCAGATCCATAAATGAGATGGGGCTGGTGTTTCCCAAGCTACAGATTATAGCCCGTGGATGATGGACCGCCGTTTCCAACCTACGATTTGACTGCAACCACATTGTGCTCTTCCACACTGCTACCGTGTGGGTACCAGGATCCAGGAATGGCTGGGGTACAGTACAGTCTAGAAACTTCAACCATGTGATGTTTTTGACCAGTTTTGACCAGTTAAGTGACTGTAAGAAAAAAAAAAACAACTTTATTTTCATGAGGAAAAAAATCTTTAAATAATTCATTATGCTAGACTAAGTATAAATTTAGACTGCAAAGGAAAAATAAAAGTTGAAGGTTGGGGGGAAGATAAATGGAGGGAAGCTGGATGACAGAAGGGAAGGGTGTTGGGAATTCAGTAGAAAGTTGACCTGGGATCGTCCTGACCTTTGGCCACACTTCTGCCACAGGAGTTTGATGTGTGGGGTGAGGGTGTTCTGGTAGGTTCCGCCTTGTTCTGAAATCACCTTAGTGATTAGTTGGAAGGTTGCTGAGACCACGTGTGATCTTCATCTTTCTGAACTGTGGTAAGATGACCTCTTTTGTCTCGTTAGAACATTAGACCCTCTGACAATAATTGGTGTCATGACCACAGACACAGAACTGATTGGTGCAGCTTGGTTGCATTTCAGCTGCTGAATAAGGCACAGAAGTGGAGAGACTTTATATGACTGACAGAACCCCTTATCTGGCTAGTCCAGTCCTGATGGGTCACCACTCAGGATGTGACGTTCTTCTTTCCTGTCTCAGGGGAGCCATGGTGCTCAGAGGTCTCTATCAGCACTTGGACCCCATGGTCTTACCTCTGGAAGTCAAGGAGAACTGAAAGCATAATATGCTCTAGCTTTATCTGGATGAAACCAGATGAAACCATTGGCAGATTCAATGTCACTCCCTTGAGCAGGCAAGAAAGTCCATTTGTCCTCTGGCCAGACAATTGTTGGGGCTGGTGTTTATTTTTAGAAACAAGGAGTGTTGGACTCTGCATGGATCAGAAGAGCCTTTCCTTCCCTCCGTGCCCAGGGAGCTGCCTGCTTTCTCCCTGCTGGAGCCCAAATCAGGAGCACTGCCGTGACAGCTGACGTTTGAGCTATTTCTATATAGAGAGAGATAAAATCAATTTTTAGGCTAATTTTTACATCAGTTTATTTATTATTAACTTTACATCCCAATCGTGGTCCCCCTTGGCACATCAAGTCACTGCCACCGAATCTTCTCCCACTGAGGCCAGACAAGACAGCCCAGTTAGGAGGATGGGATGTACAAGCAGGCACAGTTGCACCCAATGCCCCAATGCCCCAATGCCCACCCACAGAAGGGTGCCCAGTGATACTATTATAGAGTGCTAGAAATGAAACACCAGTAAAAGAAATGTTCTTCCCAATTGGAGACAACTGAAAATGTGTACCTGACAATGTGCAACAGGGCTAACCTTGACCTTGACCTTGACCTTGCTTTGTTGACCAGGCAGTCTTTGAACACTCAACCTTCCTTTCCTAGCTTTCTTAGTAGCCAGGATTATAGGCCTATAACAAATGTCTAACAAATCACATGGTCCAGTGGCTAGGTGATATTGTCACAAAAGCTTGGCCAGCAAACTAGACCTCCTCCCCCACCCACTCCCACCCCCAAAAATCAACACCACCAATTAAAA
The DNA here is from genome assembly GCA_902729485.2 of Mus minutoides. NCBI lineage: Eukaryota > Metazoa > Chordata > Mammalia > Rodentia > Muridae > Mus > Mus minutoides. The sequence continues at coordinate 547,216 of LR749980.1, forward strand.
AAAAAAAAAGAACTTCTGTTCTCCTAGAAATTCCTGTTCTGTGAGTTTGTCAGCCTCATGCAATTTTCAAGATGGAAGCCAGTCAGTAATTATTATTTTGGAAAGCGTTTTGTCGGTACCTGAGAAGTTAAGATCTACAAAGAGCAGCTTTTGAAAATGGGAAACTGTATTCACTGTCTGATGACTAATGCAGTTTTTGTAAGAAATCGAGAAGAACACGCTGCGGGAAATCAGGAGTGCCAGGCTGGGGGAATTCAGGCATGCTGCAGTTTTCAGTCAGATAGGGTAGACCTGGGAGGAAAAAGAATATCAGTCAAATAAAGCTTATCATCTTTGTTATCATAACCAGCATTCTGGCTAACTGCTTTTTTGTGTGCTATCTTCCTTAAACCTCACAACAGATGTGATCACTGGGGCTTAAAGGAGTTAATTATTTACCCAGCATTACAGAGCCATTTAGTGGAGGTGATGGAATTTAAACTCAAGACTATCAAATTAAGAGCCCATGTTACAATACACTGTATTGTGTCTCAGAGCAATAGTCTGCAAGCAGTATTCAGATGTTCTACTAATATTTAACTTGATATTCGCTTTTTAAAGCACCTATTGTTAGTCATGTTTTCGATTTGTAATTAAAAGCATGTACTGAAATATACTATTATCCACACATGATCATACTGGAGGGCCTCCATCTGTTAAATTGAGTGTTAGAGATGTTTTGCTTGTATGTAATTTTTAAAAATCCAATCTCCGTGCCTTTGAAAAAACGTATAAAGGTTTCAATTTTTTTTTTTTATGATTAAACAGAGTCATGAGACAAGGGAGAGAAACAGTGGATAAGGGGTTCTCCATGCAAGTGGGAGAACATAAATCCAGATCCCGAGCACTGACGTATACAGCCAAGGGCTCTGGTGAATATTGTACTTCCCATGATGGAACGGCAGAGACAGGAGGGTCTCTATGAGTTTAGCCAAATCAGTGAGTGAGCTCCAGGTTCATTGAGAAAGTTTGTCAAAAAAACCTCTAAGCTGGAGAATGATTGAGGAAGCCCTTTGCTATCAGTCTCCAACGACCAGCTATGTGTGCACATAACAATAGTATCTAAATTAGCAGCACAGACAGCGCTAGGGTGACTTTAATATGACACCATACACATGTGTCATAACGTTTTTCTTTCTAATGAGCTCTCAGTGAGTCCATGTGGCTTGAACTTGTTACGGGAGATGCACACCTGATTCAGTCCCTCTACCTTTGAGCTGCTCAGAGATTTTTTTGAACTAAGGCCTGACTTACCACAAGTGCAAGTGAGTGTGTATACCTGCATGTGTGCATGTGTGTGTGTGTGTGTGTGTGTGCACATGTGTTCTGTTGCACATGTGTAGATATATATCAATCCCCCTAAACTGGGGAACAAGACAAGGATGCCCACTTTTTCCATATCTATTCAAAACAGTACTTAAAATCTTAGCTGGAATGCCCCAGTACAGGGGAATGCCAGGGCCAAGTAGTGGGAGTGGGTGGGTAGGGGAGCAGGGCAGGGGGAGAGTATAGGGGACTTATGGGATAACACTTGAAATGTAAATGAAGAAATTCTCTAATAATAAATAAATAAATAAGAAAAAAATCTTAGCTAGAGCAGAAAGATCTCTGAAGTAGATCAAGGGAATACACCTTGAAAAGGAAGAAGGTAAAGTATCATTATTTGCAGAGGCTATGATAATATACATAAGTGACCCAGTATACTCCGTTGGGAAACTCTTACAGCTGATAAACACTTTTGCAAAGTGTCTGAGTATAGAAATTAACTCATACAGATCACTAGGCCTCCTATACACAAATGATATATGGTCCGAGAAAGAAATCAGAAAAACACCTTTCACCATAAACTCAAATAATATAAAATATCTTGGGGAAAGACTTGTGTGCTTAAAAACTTTAAGGAACTGAAGAAAGAGACATAGGTTTCTACATTTGAATGTTTGGTTTCTTTTGTGGTTGATGGACTGTTTAAGAATGATTAAGGGGTGTGGCCTTGTGTGTCACTGGGGTATGCTTGGAGGTTTCAAACACCAATGCTAGCCCCTGTCTTGCTAGCTTGATCGATCTATCTATCTATCTATCTATCTATCTATCTATCTATCTATCTATCTATCTATCGTCCTTCATGATGGTAGGTCAAAGCAGATAGATGTGAGCTCTCAGCTAGTTCTCCAGCACCATGCCTGCCTGCCTGCTGTTAGCCTCTCTGCTATGATGGTCATGGACTAGTGAAGAACCAGCTAGCTCAAACTTAGGCTTAAAAGCTATCTTATAGGAAAGACAAACTAGGTTCATTTCCTGTTTAAGATTAAGCCTGTTTCTCAAAGATTGGGCTATGCCCCACCTGTAATCTTAACTACAAATGGTTCTGTACTGCCTGTTCCAGGAACAGCAATCGTGCCTTTGTTTCAAAAATTGTTTATAACCATTTTTGAAAGCCTACCTTGGTTTCAAAAGGTTATAGGGCCACCTGCCTAGCTATGATGGTCCGCTGCTATGACTATCTGGTTATGTCCACCTTGCAACCATGTCTTTGCTTCAGGAGCCTATATAGGACTAATTTGTTATGCTTATGTTCTGCTCCTGCGACCCTGCCTACTTTGCTCACAAAATCTCCCATTTGGAAACCCTGTACCCTTGAGCTTTTATCAGTCTTTCCAATGCAGACCTCTAAATTCCACCTTAGGGAGAGGCAGTCAGATAAACAAACAAACAAACAAGCCCAAACAAACAAAAAAAACTTGTTTAAATTTATTGCTTGCTTTAGTTAATTTTTCCATCATAGTTTGGGTTGATGGTCTTTCTATTCTCATTTTTGGGGTTCACATTGGCCCTCTGAAACCGCAAGCAAGTCCCTTTGATTTCCTTACATACATTGCCTTGGCCATGGTGTCTCTTACAGCAATAGATCAATAACTCAAATGCCTGTCAGCGTTGTTGAGTGTGTTGGTGAGTATAATGAGCATGACTGTAGTCATGTAAAAATCATATCCCACAATGGATAAATTAAAACACCCAATAGATGGAATTAAGGAGATAAAATACAAAGTCATTAGAAACACAGATTTCCCTTCCCAGTTAGAAAAGAAGTGGGGGCACCCCAGAAGACGTGTTTTAAAAACTGAACATGAAAGGTATCTTTGTTTTTCTCATTTCTGCAATAAAATATTCTGGCAGCTTAAGGGTAAAAGGTTTATTATACCTCATAGTTCAAGTTACAGTCCTTCATGGTGGTAGGTCAAAGCAGCAGGGCCTTAAAGATGCTGGATGCATGGAATCCAGAATCCAGAAGCGGGGATGGATGCATGTGTGCCCCTCGATGCTCAGGTCCCCTTTTCCACATACTCAGTTTGGGTTCTGAGACAGGAAGTGGTTCCACCCACAGTAGGCGGGACTTCCTGCTATAATGAAAAATGAGCAAGGTGTGCCTTGAAGCCAATCTCCCAGGTGATTCTTGATTCTATGAAGTTGATGATTAACCTGAAGGACGCATCACAAAATATTAACAATGTTAGCAATGGTGAATGAAATCCAAGTTATTCATAATGTACTTGTAAAACTAGCAGTCTCACACGGGCAGGCATGGTGGTAGATGAGGGTGAACATCTTTACTCGACACAACAATATCATTTCTGCATCTTCCTATGAGAAACTGCCTCGAAAAAAAAATATGTTCCCTAGTCTTTGACCTGGAAATTTTATTTCCTCAAATGTATCTTGAAGGCATAGTTACATTATCTGAAAAAAAAAATCACATATATTTTAGTGTACAATTCTTACTAATTGTAGGGAAAAGTGATAGTTAATGCCCAGTAATCAGAGCCTGTCATAGAAAATCAACTTAGATTCATAAAATAAAATTTCACATGGTGGCAAAGAAAGATGCTTAAAAATCATTTATAATAAATCAAGAGAGCAGTGCAGTGCAAGGCATATGTGTGCACTGTTTCTGTATGAAAAATGAGATTATGTGTGTGTGTGTGTGTGTGTGTGTGTGTATTATAATCTGAGAGTTACAGAAATGCTGCCTAAAACACCACCTTTCAATGACTTCTTTTTTCTTATTTGCACTTCGAAATTTTTCTGTAATTAATATGCACTGTTATTTTTCCTTGGAGTAGAAAATTTCCAAGTTGCAAAAAAGCACGGAGAACAGGGTGATGAACTCCTGTGAGCCTGTCATTCCATTTTAACAATTTTCTGCTGTAGTTTCAAAGGGGGAAATATTGAAAGAAGTTCAATTAGCTAGAAACCATTTGTATTCACATCTCCTGAAACGACATACTAATCGTGATTCATTACAATACATTTTATATCTTCCCTTTAAAAAACCATGTTTTTTGGCAGCCCAAATACTATTTTTAAATACTGACTTCATTGCCAAAAATTTGGAGAGGAAAGCTCAAATTGCTTTAATGTTGTTCAGAAAGATAGATCAAACAATAGGCTTTCATATATATATATATATATATATATATATATATATATATATATATATATATTAGCAAAACCCATGTCTTTGCATTATGGAATTTTTTTTGTAGGTCTCTTCATCTATGGACAAGAAGATGGGTGGTAGCATTCAAAAGATAATGTGGCCAGTATATAGCCACCCCCACTATCTCTCTTCATCAAGTTTGGGAATCAGAGAACCTAATCTAGCACATTTATAGCAAAGGGCCATCCTGCCATCTGCTTCAGAAGCACCTTCATTCTTAAATCCAGAATTTGGCATACAGTGCATTTTATACAAGTGGATCTTCTAAGAAGGTTCTAGAAGAAGTTAAAAGCTACATGCCCTCCAAAGGATTGTGTGCTTACACCCATCAAAACAGCTTTCCGAGAGTTTAAATATTTTCCCTCTGAAGAATAAAAGAGAGACATTCACGGTGTCCCCTGTAGTATATTTATAACTTGGATTCTTTCTTCCACACTCCTGTCTTTTCTACTGAGCATTTAAAGGCCCATTTCTCACACTGTGTGTTAGTGGGTGTCTGCGCACTTTGATGGACTAACCCCTCTGGAGAACTTTAATGTGTGTGGTTTTTATTTTTTTAAACACCCAGGATAGCGTGGTTTTAGAAGGCAGAACGCTGTTTATACCTTTTATTTCCAGTAGGCTTGAGACTGTGGCTCTGAGACACCCCCTATAGCTGGACTGTAAAAATGATAAAGCCATGACAAGATAAGCATCAGTGTAATGAACGGCCTGCTTTCATGTGGAGAATTGTCGATATCTATTGGCATTTGTTCTCATGGCCTATTTTGGGTGACATTATATTTATTGGTTCTGGCTTGATTACACTGCTCCATTAACTTGGTAATTCCATTATAGTTTAAAGGGGGGAATTTTAGCTGCTGGGTTTTAGCTTAAATTTTATGCACAGCCCAGAAGTGTTTTGGCCACTGAATACATTTCATATAAATCAAACAAATGATTAATGAGTAAAAGGTGTTTTGTAAGGGCAGGAAAAAATAGAATTAAGATAAGGAAACTTTTTAATAATACACACTAAGAAATGGCTCATAGAGGTTACTATCCTGAGCTGTGTCAGAGATATTTCTGTGCTTCTCAGTTGGTAGGAATACCCACACCAGAGAGACAGTCATTGCTGTGGACGTACATATTAAGCCAATGCAGACAGTGCACATAATAATAGAAAGTGCTTATGGAGCAAGAAAATGGGCAAATATGTTTGTGACTGTATCTTAAAGATGACTTTGTAAAAATTTGATGCGGAAAAATGTTGACCCTGTGAAAAGTTCTAGGAGCTGCCAAGAGGATGGGTGGAGGGATGGCTCCATTGATAAAGTGCTTGCAACAGGGGCATTAAGGGTTGAGCTCAGGCCCTCCCACCTGCACAAAAAGCTGGAAGTTGAGGCACATCCCTACCCATTCTTGGTGGTGGGAGATGGAGCCAGGAGGCTCCCTGGGATTTCTCCTGAGCTAGTTATGTGTAATCAGTGAGCTTCAAGTTCAATTGGAGACCCTGTTTGAAAAATAAAGTGGAGAGCAAGAGAGGAGGAGAGCTAATGTATGCATGCATGCATGCACAAAGGAGGATATACCAGGAAAGGGCTTCTGCATCCTGTGGTCAGTCTCACCTATAAAACCTACAGAATACGATGCATTATCTTAAGATCACGTTTATGAACAAATCATAGGTCACATCTGGCTTTAGCCTTTCTGGCTTCTGTCCAAGTGTTTGCCTAACATACTGTTGTCTTCAAAAGATCTTACAATATTATAAAAAGCAAATGCCTTCAAAGCCCTGAAAACACACACACACACACACACACACACACACACACACACACAATAAACACACCCTACTTGGCATTTGTCACCAGGAGCAAACCCCCTTCAGTACACTCCAGAGCTCTTAGCTGAAGACCAACACTATCAGTTACATACATAAATGACTTCACTGGGATTGGAAAGGTCTGGCGGGGGCAATTAATTTTCATGAGCCTTAACTCTGACGAAAATCTGTGGGCTTGACATAACCTATGCACCTGTTTGTCGTCCTCCCCACCCCCAACCCATTAACATCAAGGGCGGGTGGTGGTTCAGATACAAGCTGGAATATATGGTGACATCTCCATAACGGTGGGAAGTTGGGCTAGGAGTTCCATTTGTAGATTTTTGAGATGGTTTGTTGACCAGTTAGCAGCTGTAATGAAAGTTAGCTTCCTTCCTTCCTTCCTTCCTTCCTTCCTTCCTTCCTTCCTTCCTTCCTTCCTTCCTTCCTTCCTTTCTTTTCTTCTTCCTCCTCCCCTTCCTCCTCCCCTTCCTCCTCCTTCTCTTCCTCCTTCTCTTCCTCCTTCTCTTCCTCCTCCTCTTCTTCCTTCCTTCTTCTTCTCCTCCTTCCTTCTCTTCTTCCCCCTCCTTCATTTTTCTGCACTCAGTGCTGGCATTTCACCCTTTCATCCTTGAAGTCCCCGAGAGAATGTCTGTTAGCCTTTTGGGCTGCTTCCACAAAGTCAATGGTAATTAGGTGCTTGTGGACATTAGCAGCTACTTCGGGGGTGGGAGGAGTTGTATTGTAAGTTTTGAGCAGGACTGGCAATTTAGGCAATGATACCAACAGCTGGATGGCCCTTCCTGTAGTAGCAGCCCACCTGGGCTGAATTTGTTAGAGCAAACCTGATTGCTCTCCATTCCATGATGTTCACAGAGAAGCAGCTTGTGAAGCTCCTGCCAGCCAGCCATCCCCTGCCACAGTAACGCTGCACAGAAAAACAGGCCATGGCGACGGTCACTCTGATGTCACTCCGTGAAGTCATCACAGCGGACTTCCGCTAAAGCTTCCGTCATTCTTGGTCTGAATGTAACGCCTGGGCAATTCATCTTCAGTAGCAGAATCTTGGTGAAAATTGCTTCTTTGCTTTGCGAACCACTACATTAATGCTGGTTCAAAACCCATTTAACTCTCTGGGAATGCAAACAAGCTCCATTCCATCCTTCACTGTGGCCAGCATCTCAGCAGTGATCTACGTGCTAGAGCTTATGTATGGCATACACAATTCCCCTGTGCATAAAATATTCTACAAGTGAGATAACTCGGCAAAAATTAGTTTTCATGAGCTTAAGAATTCGCCACTCAACTCGATGATTGATTGACTTTCTCCAACTTCACTTCTTAAAAAGAAACAAAAAAAAGTATTCCCCCACGTTTCCGTCAAGGCCCTCAATCTGCATTTTTCTATTTTTTCCCTGCATTCCCCAGTGTCCGAGAGAGGGGTAGAGGCTTCTAGAAACACGAGTTCTTAGAAAAGGAAGGAGCTGAGACGTAGAGAAACCATGTGGTCTTGCTGTGAATCATCACTGATGGGAGCCAAGGCAAAGCTGGGCAGAGTATCAAGGCCTGTTTTCTTTCCAGGTTTTGCTAACTCTGGCTGAGTTTTCCAAACATTGCAGGGGAAGTTCAGAGTCTCTGCGCTGGATTCCTGGATCTTTCCTATGACCCGAAAAATCGCTTAAGCTTACAAATGTCCTTGAGATGGATGTTTCCATACCTTAGAGAGAGAGAAAAAAATCAGTTATAAAAGGTGTTCATTTGGATACCTTCCTTTGTATGCCCAGACGTGAACGTGGGAAGTGATATTATATTTTAATGTAAAGAATGATTCAATTTTTAATGCGGCCAAACAGCTGGCTGCAGAGGTCTGTGAATCAGTTTTCTCTTCTTGTTTTCTTTTGGTAATGTGGTTCCCATTATCCTTTTCCATTCTGCCTCATTGCTGCTAAGCACGTGTTTAAAAACACAGTTAAAAATTGGTACTCTTGGTCCAATTCCAAGGGGGTAAAATCAGCCCTAAAAAAAAATGAATCCCACAGCCTTAAGAAGAACCTTCCTTCCAAAGCATGAAAGGAAGAGAGGGGAGAGAGAGAGAGAGAGAGAGAGAGAGAGAGAGAGAGAGAGAGAGAGAGAGAGAGAGAGAATCTGTCTCGCTTCATTTATGGTTATTTATGGTCATGAGGTAGATACAGTACCTCAATAATCTGTGTATGCGGCATAGAATAATAAAATCCGGCTGTAATTTCATCTCTGTGAGTTAAAGCAAAATGCATGTGCACATACTGTATTTTGTAAAATCCATCACTTTTTTTTTTTGTCTTTTTGATTTTGAAATACTTTCCAGCAATCGTCCACGGGAACACCTCTGGCCTTTGCCTGGTTCAGTCTTCTCTATGCTTCTTTCTCTTTCAAGGTATCTGGCCCACGGGCCGACAACTGGGGTAGAGTGGGCAAGGCTTGAGGTGCAACTTCTCTTTTTAACTCAGGCTTTGCTGTTCATGACCAGGGGAGAATCTAGGGTCTTTGATTGACAGACTACACACACGTGGAGTCATTTTGATGAGACACTATGCATTTCAGGAGGGATTCCTTGACTTCAGACTGTCTTACATTTTAAATTTCTTCTCCCCGCTACACAACATGGACTATGTCATAGATTTTCTTCCCAAGACATAATCTCTTTTGCTAGATTTCCATATGTAATGCTTATGTTAAACTAATCACTTTGATCTCTGATTTTACAATTATGAATACTTGTGACCACTCAGTGGAAGATATACAGTTAATTCCTATATAGTTGGGGAGAGTACTTTCTTAAACCTAGGATTGATGAATGTGCTTTATTTTCTTGTTCTCAGTATAATTTAGCTGTAATGTCATATAATTCTAAACCATTGGCTCACAGAATTCCTGAAAATTTAACAGTCATTAGCACTTTTAAGTTCCTATGGGATGCCATTTCCAGTGCGTTGGTACACACAGACACATATATTCATATATACATACATATGGGCCCACATTTACACTATGTCTGTAAGCACATATGATCCTACTGACCTATAAAGACATTGGAATCACTTAACCTGGAAAATATTAACATTTAGCATGATAGTTTTCCCTTTTCTAAATTGAAAATAAAGCTTTTTTTCCATACAATATATTCTGATCCACTACCCACTATATACTGTTCCCACTACCCCATCTCTACTCAGATCCTTCCTCCTGTCTACCAATTCCACACTTTCTTTTTCTCTCCTGAGAAAACAAACAGGCAAATTAAAAAAGTCAAATAAGATAAAACAATAAGAACAAAAAGAAGAAAAGAGAAACAAAGAGCATGAGAAATGTGCATGTGCATATACAGGCACACACATACACATTCACACGTGTGCATGCACACACACTATAAAAACCCATAATTGGAAGCCATAATGTATGTATAAAGGACCATTAAGGTATAAAGTAAAAAAGCCCAAAGGAAGCAATATGAGATTATAAATAAATAACTAAATAAACCACCCAAAATGCCATTGAGTTCATTTTGTGTTGGCCATCTACTTCTGGGAATTGGCCCTATTCTTACATGTGATTTGTGCACCCAAGGAGACTCCCTTGGAGAAAATTTTTCCATAGTGAGTGGTCAGTTGGAGATAGCTTTTTGGTTCAGGATGGAAGCATGTGTTACGTTCCCGTGTCAGCCTGGGGACCTACTACAGAAGGAAGAGTCTTTCATGATGGCTGGGTGAACCCCTGTTCTGTGAATATAGCTGAGTGTCATTACGAGTCATTTATTGTTATGTTCCTTTAGTAAAACTATAGTGTTTGGCTCCCCCCACCCCAGTCTACGGTTATCTAGTCTCAGATTCTCGGTCCCTTGAGCAGTGTCAGCCTGCATTGCCTTCACGGAGTAGGACTTAAAGGGGAGAGTAGTTTTCAAACATATTTTTTCATAAATTATTACTTTAACAAATACACACATGTATGTATGCCTGTCTATATACGCAACACATGCACTCAGGTATCTATGGAGGCCAGAAGAGGACATAGGATCCTGGAACTGCAGTTCAGGCAATTGAGAGCCACTCCACCTGGGTGCTGGGAACCGAACCCAGGTACGCTGAAAGAACAGTAAGCCCTGTTAACAGTTGAGCCATCCCTCCAACCCCTCAAATACACTCTTAAAAAGGATGAAAGATTATCTGAGGAATGGAAACTAAAGTCAGAACCCAGTTTTCCACTAATGCAACAAAGCGCAGCCTGAAGGCCCCGTAGCTGTTGAGAGTGGCACGCAGCTTTAGAGGAAAAAGCCTGTGTTAGCATTCTTTCTGAGTGGCCTTTCCATTTCAGCTACCATGCGCCATGAAAACTGAGCATGCTCAAATGTATTCTTGCCAGCCGGCTTTATGGTGTACATTGAGCATGCTCTCTGGTGTCCATCCCTGTGGTCGATTTTAAGTTCTTGAACATTTGCTCTGCCACTGCGAGTTAAGCATAAACTTTAACTTTTAGTAGAACGTGCTCAGAAATGTTTCCATCCTGAAAAATGCTCTTTTGAATAAGAATGTGTATAGTGGCAGATAGAAATCTCAACACTTTGTTTAAGAAGGCGTCACCTCAAGAAATAACACTGTTCTTACCTGTGGCCAGTGGTACTTCATTCTGTGCATGTATTTCTTGGCTCGTTTTGCTTTGTACATATCAAGGTCGGGACGTGTGTTTATTACACCCGTTCCTGTCCACCCTGGTCTTCCCCAGAAGAGGAGGACACTTCTGGTCCCTGATTGTTGGGTTTGGGGAAGACTGTGGTGCCTGGTTCTAGGCATGCTGCAGTGCAATGTTCTGTGTGTAATGTTCTGTGTCGTTGTTAATCACACAGTGGAAGGATTGAACTTACTGAACCATTTGCTTTAGTGCACCTACAGAACAGCAGCCTCGTGGGAGCTTCCACAGAGAGAGAGAGAGAGATTCTGGAGGCAGTCACCATGTAAACATATCTCCTCAGTTACTCTAAATGGCACTGGGAACGTTGTTGCACATAAGTTAAAACATCGCAAGACAACAACACATTTCTATGAGCATTGAGTCTCCCATGCTGTATTGAATCCATACAACATTCACGGTGAGAAGCGTATCATAAAATTTGCTGGGGTGGTAGTCAAATCCAACATTGAATACTTTTATGCGGTGTCTGGCAGGTGAGGAACATTCACCACACACTTAAATACTCAATCCCTTGCCTATCAACCATCTTTGTATAATGCGTTAGATCTCAAAGGACCAGTCACTTAAAATTATTTTACAGGAAAATGTAGATTGCACCCAAGGTCAAAGATGTGAATGTTTTTTTTTTTTTAAGGTTCACAAAACTCCTTTAACGGATTCCACCCTAATTTGATAGTCTCTAGCTTCTACCCAACAGGAAGGAGTCTACCCTACACCACGCTCTCTCCTGGTCTACCATCGCCTTTTCTGTCTCCTCTGAATTCTGACAGGCTTCCTTCAAGCCTTGTCCATAAGATGCAGAGCTTTTCCTTGATCCAGCTCACTAAGTAAACAATTTTGTTTGTTTTCTTTTCATCGCCAAACTTCTTAAAAGCGTCATCCAATGGACTGCACCTATGTAATTTGAAGACCACAGTAGGATAGAGTGACCACAGTTATCATGATCTATACAGTCTCAGAAGGATAATTTTCAAATGGAGAATCAATTAGAAAAGAGATTCCCCTGTGCTCATGTCTCTAGCTGCATTTATGGAAGAAGATGGCCTAGTTGGCCATCATTGAGAAGAGATGCCCCTTGGTCATGCAGACTTTATATGCCCCAGTACAGGGGAACACCAGGGCCAAGATATGGGAGTGGGTGGGTAGGGGAGCAGGGCCGGGAGGGGGGAGGGTATAGAGAACTTTCTGGATAACACTTGAAATGTAAATGAAGAAAATATCTAATAAAAGTTGGAAAAAAAGAAAAGAAAAGAGAAGAGAAGATATTAGTTCTCTATGCAAGCCTCCCAGTACATAAAATCATGGCCCGAGATTATAAGAAATGTGGCTTGTATCTTGCATACTGCAGAGCTTAGCAACATAGGCTCATTTTGTTTTTGATCTCTGAGTTGCCTATAGACCGACTTGTAGAGAAACCTGCACATATAGGCTGTCTGGGAGCACAGAGACAATGGGCACTAGGGTGGAAGGCAGATTATAAATATGGTTGGAGGAGGTCTGGTTTGCAAGTGAGAGCTGTGTTTGGAGGCTGGAGCCAACATGGCGAGGCTGAGCTACAGCTGCAGGTGCGAGATTAGTGTATTGTAGGTGAACAATGGACAGAGGTAAAATCTGGTTCCAGAAACAATGTGACCAAGAAATGTGACTATTCTTAAGGGAGACTTGTACACGTAAACACACAAAACGCACAGAAAACCATCTGGTTTGTGCTTTATTCAGTGAGTGTTTTCCCAGAAAGGACACATGTATTTAGCTTTTTTTTTTTTTTTCAAAATATATGGCAACTAGCTCTCTCATCAGAGTGGGTGCCAAGTCGCTAAGCTCTCACAGTTGCCAAGTTTACCTTAGTATAAATAAGACAGTTACATGAATGCTTCCCTGGGTCTTGAGGGGGAATCTCTCAATTTTTGCATAGGCAATTACCTAACAACTGCCATCTAACATGGATAGTGAACACATACATACTCTTGTATGTGTTGCAAGATGCTGCCACTATTCTAGTGTTACTTCTGTAAGTATGTGAGTGATATCAACACATTTTAAACTAGTAACAATCCCTATATTCTATGACTTTTTGAGAGAAACTGAGGTAAGAATTCTATCATATTCATAAATTGCTAGAGATCTCACATGCCCTGGTCATTTTCAAATTCCACAGAGTTCCCTAAATGGACATGAATAGGGCTCAATTAGCCCACCTTCCTCATTGTGTTGCTTGCTACCTGGAGCCTCATATCAAGCTCTCTATATTCGGAGATCCATTTGGTGAAAGACCCTTTTCCGCTCACCAGAAAGGACTCTAGAGACTAGAAGTTATTCGTGTGACTTCCAGTCACTCACAGACTTAATGTGCTTATTTACTGCTCTGCCGTAACGTTTTATTGATATCTATGGTCAATTTGTCAAATTGTGTCATTCTGAGTAATGCTGTTAAAATAATTCTGATTTCCTTTCCCTTCTGAAGATTTAGGTCCCTTTTGAGTGCTTGTGGAATGGTTACCCATTAATACTTTCCAGGGGAGGGATGCGCGGATGGGGTTGGGGGAGGGAGTTCTAAGGAGCAGAGGATGTACACAATGCGTTTGTACATTTTCATCCACATCACTAGGCATCTAAAGAAGATGGAGTGTTATCATGATTGCAAACATAGAATTGGGTCTTAATTTGGTGACTTTGAATTAGCTTTTTCATCTGAAAATCTACTGCAGGGGGACACAGTGACATGCACATTCCATTCCCATCCTTTTATGGCAATCAATCAGGGGGCAATTTCCCTTTAATGTCTGAATTTGACCTATAACCCATGAATCCATTTAATAACAGTGAATTAAAACTACAATAACAAGGTTCAGTAATGATGAATCGTCCTTTTTCTGATTTTTCTGTAGGCAGGAGAATGCCCAGTGTTGGAAGCAACTGATTTAAAAGATCTCCATAAGGTACCAGAACAGGCTCAGCTAGCAACTGATCAGAAAATCAGAGCTATACCAAACAGTGGGACACATATGGAGGAAAAACGGTTCTATTCATTTGAACCGAGTCTTACTTTTTTTTTCCTGGTTGTATTATTTTGCAGGCTAACTTATCTGGGGATTGAAATTATCTAACTTCAGTTCAGAATATTCTATCATGAAATTCCAAAATAAAGATTTAGTTAATTACCATCCGAAGTAGATGATTTCGGTTGCCTATTTAGAGGCTGAGTATGTAAGTTCCCATGATAAACATTCCCAGACTCTGAGAAATGGGCAGAACATTAAGAATGGCTAGGTTAAAATATTTACCATCATTAGCCAGTTAAACAGCTATAGATATTATTTCTTCCTTATTAGAATAGTTATTACAGAAAAGATAAAAATAAAAGAAATGTGATTGAAGACATGGCAGGGGGAGATTTTTGCATACTGTTACTGTGGATATTCTGTTATGTTACTAACAGATACTATGAAAATGCCATAGAAGGTCCTTAGAAGTTTATACATTAGGGCCATCGTATGGTCCAGTGTCTCCTCTAGAGAAGTGTTTCTCAACCTTCCTAAGGCTGTGACTCTTTAATGCTCCTCATGTTGTGGTGACCCCTCCAACCATAAAATTATTTTTGTTGCTATGTCACAACTGTAATTCTACTACTGTTATGAACCATGATGTAAATATTTCTGAAGATCGATGTTTGACAAAAGGGGTCATGACCCACAGGTTGAAAACTGCTTCTCTCATGGTTATCTGGAGGAAACAAACCCTTTAAAGAGAGCTGGTCTACCCATTGTAGTAGTTTACATGAGAAATGTCCACCCTAGGCTCCTGTGGTTGAATACTTGGTCCCCAGTTGGGGAGATTATAGAAACTTTAGGAGATGAGGTCTTACTGAAGGAAGTATGTAACTTGGGGCAAGCTTCAAAGGCTTAGAGCTTCTCCCTCCGACTTTTAGGTCCTACTCCACTTCCTGCTTCCTGTGTATGGACAAACCACGACCAGATAACTTCCTGCTCCCGCCTCTGTGCCACACTGACCCTTCCTTTATGGATTCTAGTTCTCTGTAGCCCTAAGAGCTGAGCTGTTTTCCACCTTACTTTGCTTTTTTTTTTTTTTAAGATTTATTTTATTTATTATATGTAAGTACACTGTAGCTGTCTTCAGTCACTCCAGAAGAGGGCGCCAGATCTCATTACAGATGGTTGTGAGCCACCATGTGGATGCTGGGATTTGAACTTATCACCTTCGGAAGAGCAGTCAGGTGCTCTTACCCACTGAGCCATCTCACCAGCCCCTTACTTTGCTTTTTATAAGGATATTTTATCACAGCCCCAGAAAAAGTAGTTAATATGCCAACATTCAAATCAGCATCCCTCACCAGAGCCAACCTAAGAATTGACTTAAGCATCTGTTAGAAGGATAAATTAAAAATGCTGTGTGGGTTCACCATAGAATACCATCCAGTCTTAATGAAAGGAGACGGTGCCACCGCAACGGTGCGGATGAACCAGGAGCAGGAGGGCATTGAGTTAAACAAGATCAAGTAGACGTAGCAAAACAAACATTAGATGACCTCACATGTGTGGAATCCCAAACCCTGCATTTACAGAAGTGTAGACAAAAATGGTGACAGGAACCCTGGAGTGGTGGCCAAAGGATAAGTGATTTCTGTTGGCAGGGAGGATTTTAGGAGCTATTTTCAAACACAGTGATGATCATGAATAACAATTTATACTACTTGAATATTTCCAAGAGTGTAGACTCTTCATATTCTTACCACAAATCCATCATCACTGTACAAAGTAATGTATGTTTGCCACTTTGCCGTAGCCACTCTGAGTCTTACATATGTTTCAAACCATCAGATCAGGTTTTCAACATCAATCAGTTATCTACCATCTGCTAAAGTTTGGGTACCAGTTGGACTCAGAGCATGAGTTTTGCTCTGTGATGGGCATGGACTGCCCTCCTGGTCCTGCGTGATGCCCAGTGACATTTGACAAGTCACTTACTGTATGTCTCAGTTTCCCATTGAGGAAAGCAGCATTGCTAACCTCTGTGAGCGAAGTGAGTGGTCAGTCAACTGTTGTTAGTATTGTTCAAGCAACCCTCACTGGCCAGTTAAATATGGGAAGAATTCTGGGGCGTAATTACTACTTTCACAAGCATTTCCCACCCCACATTATTAAGAAAGTGATATCTATAGTATTTAGAGATGCAGTTTGTTACTATACCCAACCACATACCTTATAATAGCAACACTTCTAGACATATAGACCATGACCTTTCTGTGATGGGCACATGTAAATGGTACCGAAAACCTGAAATCCAAACATGATTAGTTGACTATCTATCCAGACACCATGTTACCCACAGTCCTGTTTTGTTTTGTTTTGTTTTGTTTTGTTTT
The DNA here is from genome assembly GCA_902729485.2 of Mus minutoides. NCBI lineage: Eukaryota > Metazoa > Chordata > Mammalia > Rodentia > Muridae > Mus > Mus minutoides. The sequence goes on from LR749980.1 coordinate 563,662, forward strand.
GTTTTGTTTTCCATCTCTCCTGTCTGCCAGCCATTGTGTATGCTTCATATAATAAAGACATGAAGCAGGAAAACCAGACCATGGTTTCTAATTTCCAACAAGCAGTGAAAGAGAAAAGAGCTTCTCTTGCAGCTATCAGAGAGCAAAATGGAAGCATATTTCTTTAGAAATTCCCTGTGAATGCCTTTCTGTCTTTTCCCCTCACTGGTCTCTCTCTAGCCATTCAGTGGGAGAAAGGAACCCATGTTCAGGCAGGAATGGAGTCACCACACTTCTCCTGAGCAGAGAGTGCTGTGTTGGGAAGTACAAGGTTATGAAGAGATTAGAGTACACTTATCAAGAGAAGACTAGTACCCAGCAGGTAGATCAAATGTCCCATTAATCACTCCAAAGTGATTAAGAACAGGTATAGCTGTGACTACCACTCTTCCATTATTTTATAGAACATTATTGCTGTTGCACAGGTCAAACCCAACTCATTGGGATGCATTTAAGGAGTCACCTATATTTTTGTTTACATTTTCTCAGTTTCTTTCAGAAGACATGAATCATGGAAGATTCTAGTACTGCTGTGGAGGAGGTCCAGATGAGTTACATTAAACACTACTTAGAACACCTTGGGATTCTGCATCCGAAGGGAGATGTTTGAAGCCATGAATCTGATGACAACAAATTATTGAGAGTATTTTGTATGCACATGTAACTGAATTTTCATTAGGACAGAACATCTTATTAAGGAAGACAGAAATGAAATAGGAAGTTATCAAAAAAAATCATTTATATGTTATGTTTAGCAGATCATGGAATTATTAACATATCCCCTCACATATTTAACAAACAATTAGCCCAGTTGGAAATTCTTCCCTTTGCCATTTAAGGGAAGCTGTGTTCTCTCTTTTGACATTCTCTTCCTATGTGTGAGTCATAATTGGGTGTCTGAGGGTACAGTGTACAGAAGGCATCCAACTTGTGGTAGTCTGAAAATAATCATGGTTTCAAAGTAGTTGGCATCCCCATGGAGAATAGAAATCTCAACCAAAGGGGAAAAAATCATCATAGAACAAAGTGTATGCAAGCAAGTAGAGTGGATTCAGAGTTAAGAAACTTCTGCAGTGGGACATTAGGTTTGTTGGGAACACTGTGGATTCTGAGCTTATAAAGAAATCCCCAGAATGCAAGTTTGTAGCTACACAGAATTGAGTATTTGGGCTACTCCTTTATCTGTCCATTTTTAAGAGTAGAATGACTTTAAAAAAAAGCTTACAGAAGAAATATGGTCATCCACCATTTTAGGGGTCCACAGGCTATAGGCATTCATAGGCACCTATAAACCGTTCCTCTCGGAATGCAAATTTGAGCCCCTCTTTTTTTGAATTTTAAAATGTGGTGTTTGGTTTGTGGCAGGCATAGTTTTTAGGGATCTGAAAGTACTTACTCCATTGTTTCCTAGAACATATTTCTAGTATGACAAGGAGCCTGAGCTTCAGGAGGGGTAAGATGGGCAGAGTGTTAACTCATTCTTCCAACCCCGTGTGCACAGTGGTACAGAGGTCTTTATACGCAGAGAGAGCAGCCCCATGCTAACACACAAGCAGAACAGACAAATGTGTAGAACCCCCCCCCCCTTTATTTTGTCATAAACAAATTACTTCACTATAATTTTTTCGGCTCCATCCTAGTTTGCTTAATATGTAAACTATTAGAATATGCAAAACAATTTAAATTCTTGGCATGTATCCTTCAGTTTCTTGTCTTTAAAATGTCAAGAACTGTTTCCCTCAAAATAAATAACATATTATGTTTATGAAAGAATTCAAATAGTTTCCTGAAGAGTGCTCTTTATATTCTATATTTTTAAAGCCTGTTTTAGTTTTGTCTTTTTATTTGTATAATTGCTAATAAAGTGAGTGTTTCTAAAATCAGAGCTCATGCTGGAGAGGACCCAGCATGTCAAGGAAAATGACGGAGAAGACGCCATTGATCCTAACGCCCAACAGAACTGTGGGGAAATTTGTAATGATTTGTAAACATTTTCCCACTTACTATGATTCGGATATGGATTGTGGCCCAGAAAAGATGTGGATATATTTTGATAGTCCTTCGTAATTAGCTCAGCAATATTTTCCTAAGTTATGATTTCATATTGACTATTAGAAATTGCACATTTCTGAAATGCCTTTTCTACAGAAGGTCTAGGGTTATATGGCAATGATTAAATAGACTATAAACTAGATTAAACAGGGTCTAAAGCCAAGTACACATGAATTCAAGGGTGGGATAAATAGATTGAAGAAGGGAAGCTAATAGTAATATGCTTTAGGTACAATTCTGAGCACCTGGCCAGTTTATTTTTTATACAAAACCAGAAAGTCTCATGTAATAATGAGAGAGAGAGAGAGAGAGAGAGAGAGAGAGAGAGAGAAACGTGTACTTCCATAATGACATAGCTGGAATCAGTTTATGATTAAAAAAGACATGTCTTTACCTAAACACTACACCATCAAGGTTTGTTCTGCTAAGATGTACACCAACCAGAACCGGAAACCTGACTGAACGTTTAAGAATGTTTGGCTCACACTCCTTATGAACTTCAAAATGGTAGTCATCATCACTTTAAAATCAGGGCTGGGCCCTGTGTTTTTCTGTCCTGATGATGGGGGAAGGAGAGAACCCAGAGATGTTTCAATCCCATCCTTCCTTGTCTCCTGCTTGACCTGATCCCAGAGAATAGGCTTCTTCTATGCCTGGGGTGGGGCCTCGCTCTGGTTTAAGTCCTCCTAGTAGATGCAGAGTTAAGGGCTCTCTTCCTCTAAATCTCTCTTTTGGATAGCATGTGAGGATTAATGAGTTAATATCAAAAAATGCTACAGGGCAAATCCTCACTTGCCTGAAAGAGCATACAATTTTTATTTTGTCTTTGATGTTTTCTGACAATCCGTTCCGTCTGCCACCAGGCTTTGAGTGGAGTGTGCAGAGAATTTAGGACAAGGTGATGAATCTTACTCAAGGGTATCTCAATAGCTTTGAAAAAACATATAATCCAATAATGTGGGTCTTGGGCCCTGTGTTGTGGAGAAAATGAAGACAGCCTAATTTTAGATAAAAGACAATATAGCTCTTCTGTTATTATTTAGAAGACAAATTACATTAATGATATCTTTTATCACTACATATCTACCTAATTTAATATAGAACAGCTAGGAAGTTTAAAAAGTCACCTGATGGAATGATTAAGGCTGCATATTACTTTAAATAATAGATAAATAATTTATTTTGTCTTCCTTGAGAAATAGGGAATAGGGAGAAGAACCTAGATTGTACTGCTCTTAACTGTCAACTTGATACAATTTAGAATCACCCAGGAAGAGAGTCTCAGCAGATTGCTGTCTACATTGGCTTGATTTGTGATAATACCTGTGAGGGATTGTCTTAATTAAATTAACTGATGGGAAGACCCAGCCCACAGTGGGTGGCACCATTCCCTAAACAAGAAGTGCTAAATTGGAGAGATATACATAGGTCTCAATTAAGGCCTTCAAAGTGGCTAAATGCCACCTGCCTAATCATTTGCTTTTCTTGCTGCTGTGAACACACACCTGTCAAGACAGAAATTGAGGGAAGAAGAGTTGACCTTCTCGTCTGCTACAGAAGGAATACTGTTCAACATGGCTAGAGTGTAAGGCAATGGTGGCACAGCCTCCACAGTTAAGCAGCAGGCGGTGAGGGTGGATACAGTGGCCTCAGGCTACAAAATCCCATCATCCTCTCCAATGAGTAGCTTCCTCTAATGAGGCTCCACCTCTTTAAAGGTTCCACCACCTTCCAAAACAGCGCTACCAGTCAGGGACCAAGTGTTCAAATGTATAAATATATTTAGGCCACAACAACACCCATATGAGAGTCAAAGTCAAAAGAAGAGGTGTCGTGTTAATTTCCTATGTTAACTATAATGAAAACATTGCTTTTTTGCCAAACTTCTGTTGCTTACCCTTCAATGAGTTTATTGGAGATGAGCCTGTGGACATGTGAGCAGTCTTGTTCTTCAGGACACTTCACTTTCTGCCCTTCTCATTAGTCAAGCAACCAATCAATTAATTGATTAATTAATAAGTAAATTAATTAATTTAAAGTTAACTTTGTTATTTTATGTGTGCCTACACATATGCTCATGCACCATGCGGCTCAAGAAGACCAGAAGAGGGTGCCCGATAGCATGGACTTGGAGTTACAGATGGTTGTAAGCTATCATGTGGATGCTGTGAATGGAAATTTGAATTCTGAGAGAGCAGCCAGGATTCTTAACCATTGAACCATTTCTCCAGCCTTATGATGATGTCTTCTTGATTGGCTTATTGGATTAAGCAACACCGCCCTCAAAGGTGACAAGGCCAACTAGTAGCCAAGAAGAACTCAAACTTGGCTCTCTCTGATGCCTCAAACACAGATTTTTTTTAATAACATGGTTTTTCACCTAGTATGCCTAAGTTCCAAGTGTCACCCAGGAGCAGAAGGAGAGGAGGAAATCAAATACCTATATAGAGACTAAAAGCTTCAGTTTTTGTGAAACTTCGTCAACTGTTTCTCTTTTCCAGCGACCTAAATCTCTTTCATTAGTCACATGATACTGGGCCTTGAAGGGGAAAGTACTCGGTTAATACTTGGGTGAAAGCTCAAGGAAGTTCTAGCATGTGACTCCTCAGTAGAATGCCATATTACATAGGTAAAGTGGACAGTGTAGATAGTGTAATCAGGATAGGGACAGTTAAACACTAACAAAACGTCTTACGGCCACATTGTGACAGGGGGGTAGCTGTAGTCCCATAAAGCATATTGGCTGATTTCCAGGTTAAGCTGAAGGCCTAGGTTCTACTTTAAACCAGTTGTTGAAATTAAAGTTGAGAGTCTGAATACTGAGTCTCTTCTCAATGATGAGCCAACGCACCTTCTTCACCTTTGAAGGCAGGGTGCACGCTCACGCATCCACACAGTTCAAGCATGAGCACACACGGAGGCTGACCAAATCCTCTAATTTTCTCAGAGGTAGAAACAGGAAGAAACTGGGGTCATGTGCTCAAGGGAATCATTGACCATTCAGAATTCCAAGCCAGTTCAGATCCTTCCCGGGAAGATTTGTCATTCTCCCTGTAGGCAGGACTGGACTTGTGTTGCACCTGACATGAGTGTACCTGTGGAGCTCATTAACCCTCCTGAGAAGATGATCCCCTTAGAAATACCCAGCATCTGCCTCTGAAAACATGTTCTATATCTTGGTAAAGAAGATGAAGTCTTCATCTTGTCATCTCTTAAAGAGCCAAGGTTAGTGATCGACCACTGGCCCTTGTTCAGTGGCTGTTCCTCACACACCACATGATGCCAGCTCTCCCTTCCTCTCTGCTCTACCTTCAGAGCCCAGGATTCTGGAACGTATTACTCCATTAATATTTAAACCATGCCAGAAAGTGCTACTCTTTTGACACGGAAATATCACTAGCTGTTCTGTACCACAGCAGATATTCCCATTCTCGAACACGCTTCTTCACCAACTACCATAACACTCTTTGCAAGCAAGGACCTAGCTAAAAAGAAATAAAGATTTCCTCTGCCTTGTAAGTCTGTATTCTCTGCTCATAGACAATCCAATAACTCTGTATGTAGCTTCAAAGGAAGAAATTTGAAATTATTGAACCATGGCAGGAATAGCAAATTTTCTACAATCCCAGAGACAAATTTCTTGATAACTCTTTGATCACAAGATCCGTAAGGGATGTCTCTGAATATCTCCTTGTCTTTCATCAGCATAATCTCACCTATTTGTCTGAGTAATTTCTGACTACAGGCAGAACTCAGAATTTCTACCGATGACAATGTTTAATTTCGCTTCATCCAATTTCTGGAGAGTTCTTTCCACTCCCACGCCTGTCCTGTTCTTCTTTTCCTTTGATCAGCATACCAAAGAAGTTTCCAATTAACAAGTACCACCTTTAAAGCTTGGGAGATAGACAGACTCTGTGGTACAAAAACAAACAAACAAACAAACAAACAAACAAAACCTGATTGGTCCAGAAGGTAGCATATCAATCCTCACCCTGTCATTCATCATGGTTGATAACCATGGCATGCCATACATCCTTATCTCGGACACCCCAACTTACCAACACAATTGTGGCGGTTTCCAATCATATCAGCTTGTCAGGAAATAAAGGTGTGATGGTTTGTATATGCTTGGCCTAATGAGTGGCACTATTAGGAGGTGTGGCCTTTGTTGGAGTAGGCATGTCACTGTGTGTGTGGGGGGGGGGACTATAAGACCCTCATCCTAGCTGCCTGGAAGTGAATATTCTGCTAGCAGCCTTCAGATGAAGATGTAGAACTCTCAGCTCCTCCTGGACCATGCCTGCCTGGATGCTGCCATGCTCCCACCTTGATGATAATGGACTGAACCTCTGAACCTGTAAGCCAGCCCCAATTAAATCTTGTCCTTTATAAGAGCTGCCTTGGTCATGGTGTCTGTTCACAGCAGTAAAACCCTAATGAAGACAAAAGGCAATTAAAAATAGGCCTGAGCCACTCTGAAATTCCCTTTAAAGAATCTTGAATCCTGGATCTCCTCCATCTTCAAGCTGGGCAAAGCTGTTTGGGCAATGATTGGTTTCGCTTTCTCCATTTGAATGATCTGAAACCTAATTTGCCAGAGTGTCCACAGGCAGCTCTGACCTTTGAAAAGATATCTTCTCAGTCCCTAACAAGTACAGTTATTTCTCTTCCTTTTAACAATGGCATATGAAAAATGAAACCCAGGAAACAAAACTGAAGCAGAGAGTAAGATTTAAGACTAGTTTGTTTAATGACTGGATTTTTAAAAAATCAGATTATACTTTATATATTTATATTCATAGTTGACCATTCTAATAAATATTTTAGAATAAATAGCAATTTGCTCTCCCTTTGTGAAGCTCATGTTTAAATAAATCATGTTGGTAAGTTGCGGGTGTCTGAGACATGGATGTGTTATCTCAGTATTAGGGTCCCTTCTGCTTTCAGGTTTCACAAGAATTAGACTTAGGGCTAGCAGGAAAATCGGGAGTAGATGGCTCAGCAGGAAAAGACACTCACTGCCAAGACAGTGAGTTCGATCCCCAGGACCAGTTTGATGGAAAGAGAACCAAAGTCTTCAACTTCCCCTCTGTCCTCTATTTGCACGTGCCACTCCCCCACTCTTTTGTTCTAACTTTTCTTTGCTGGGGGGGGGGGGTCACAGATAACTTCTTAGCATTCTGCCTCAGTCAGGCCTCCCTTTTGTATTAAATGGTACCAATATATTACTTCTGAGTTTTCAGCACCTAGAGTTTAAGCTTCCCAAAGCTTATCATAGTCAGCAGAATTATCACTTAAAACAATTAGATCTTGCTGTGACTACCCCCCCCCCCCACCAAGACTTGCAGAAACAATGGCAGCTAAAGGGAAACAAGAGAGAAATTTGGAAAAGCAAAACCAGCAGACACTACCTATTACACATTTCCTTACAACAAGTATTAGTCTCATTTGGGCTCCATCATTTCAAATTCAGATAAAATCATTCTTTAAGAAAATAAGCTGGGCAGTGGTGGCGCACGCCTTTAATCCCAGCACTTGGCAGGCAGAGGCAGGCAGTTCTCTGAGTTTGAGGCCAACCTGGTCTACAGAGTGAGTTCCAGGACAGCCAGGACTACACAGAAAAACCCTGTCTCGAAACAACCAATAAATAAATAGGAAATTATCTAGACATTAATCAGTGAAGTATATTTATACACATATTTACGTGTTTGTGTATAGATAGATCCTGTATAAACTGCACACAAAGGCCATACATTCTCTATAGTTCTCTTCATTTGTGAAGTTTTATGGAGCACTTTGTCTGCTTCGTCTTATTTCCACACTGGGATTTTCTGCAGCTTTATTCTACTGTAGAGTTTCTTATTGGGAAGTTTGAGGACATAACATCTACTGTGATGAAAGCTAGTGGCAGATGCAGCCCCTCCTGGGCCAGTGACTCTTAGGGAGAGATACTAATAAAAGAAAACTCATCCCTGATAACCTAAATAGTAAAGTTAAACATTAAAAAAAATCAACAACACCACCAACAGCAGCAGCAAACACCACCACACCTGTAGCTATGACGGAAAGGCATGACATATGTGGCAAATTAAGCCTAGGCGTGGGGCTTCCTGGTGGTGGTAGGGAGTAGATATGATATCATATTTCACTGTACACATGTATGAAATACTCAAAACTAGAGAGCAATTAGAATAAGTAAGTCCCACTCCGATCCACCACTCACTGTTACGACTGCATCCAGCCCAAACTTTCTTCCTGGCTCTGTAGCGATCTGCGTTACATCCACAGGTGTTATCCCACTGTTATATCTCTATAAGGCTATGCTCAAGCCATTTGTTACATAATCCTTGTTTTTGTATTGCTGCCCCAACTTTTTGGCTCTCCTGAAGTTAATAGATGTTTTGTTTCAATGTATTTAAAGAAAGAAAACGAAAGAAGAGATTTGCTGATCCTGGTGTTGTTTATTAAAGGTTGCGCCTGGTAGGTTTCATTATGTGTGGTGCCTTGGGAGGTTCTGGTTGCTATAGCAACAACAGAATAGCACTGGCAGGGTGGCTTACGTGGCAAATATTTATTTCTCACAAAAGTAGATGCTAGAGGACTGTTACCTGCTGGCAGCGGGGTTGAGTTATTGGGGGGGGGGTTCTCTCTTGGTGAGAGAGGGATCTGCCTGTTTAGTCTTCAGTAAGGAGAGAAAGGTGAAGGTAAAGAGCCTTTTAAAATTTTCTCTCTAGCAGTGGTTCTCAACATGTGGGTTGATGGCCCTTACACTGGGATTGCCTAAGACCATCTGAGAACACAGATACGTACACTACAATTCATAATAATAGCAACATTACAGTTATAAATAGCAACAAAAATAATTTTATGGCCGGGGGTCACCCAAACATAAGGAACCGTATTAAAGGGTCGCCGCACTAGGAAGATTGAGAGTCTCTGCTCTCTATACACTGGGTCTCGTCCTGAGAGCCCCATCCTGGTCATCTAACCATCTCCCAGAGGCCTGGCCTCTGCACCCCACTGCATTGGAGAGTAAGGTTTCACGGTGTGAACTGGGGGTGGGATCACAAATGTTCACTGCATAGCGGCTGCTTTAGGAAACAGAAAAAGGTGTATTTTATACGGTAAAGCTTATCACATCTGAGACTTATCATCTTACTGAAAAAGGAGGGTAATTGGGAGTGTTAATAAGTTTACCAGTTGAGTTTAACATACCAAATTCTCATCTTTAAGGTGACCAGGGGACACTGAATGGCTCAGTTAGTACAGCTGGATAAGGGTTGGTTGTGTGAGAATAATTGCCAGAAGAGGCACAAGAAACTCTCCCCCTTTCCCCTCAAGTCAAATCAAGGATAAGACCCAACCCTGTAAGAAGAATAAGACAGCTTGTACTCGTCCGGCTGAACATAAGGCTGAAAACCAGCAATGAACAGAAGAAACAAGTTTGTTTTATATACATGTTTAGCTAAAACTTCCAATCGTCAAAACAGTAGCAGGCCTTTACCTCTATCAGGTTCTGGGATTGTTTTGAATTCCGGAGATGGACAATTTCCAAGCTTCAAAAGACATCAGCGGTGACAGTCAGAGTCTTTGCATGGGTGAGATAGATCCACATCCCACTTCAGAGAAGGAAGCCACGAGGAACACAAAAAGAGTCAGGAAACCGTGCTATAACACACATGATTAAGTCTGATTTTTTTTATGGAAAGCCTAATCGCTCATCCTGGACGTGAGAGCTTTGCAGTAACATTGCTCAGAAGCTGAGCAATATAAATCAATGCTTTGGCGAGAAACCAAACTGATCGGGAACAAAGGATGGTGATAATTCACAGGGAACCGAGCGGTAGCGTAACCTGCAATGACTTTATGTTATTGTGGAGGCCGAATGGGGCTCAGGGCTGTTCCTAAACACTCTGCTGTATCTGCGAAGGTGAGGTGATTATTGTAAATCAGGACTGAGCTGGGAAGAAAAAAAGCTGTAGCTGGAGACAGATGCTCTAATTAGCAAGATATCCATTTCCAAATTATTATGTTTTCAAATAAATCCTGACATGCAATTTTGGAACACTGGAAAATAATGCCAAGCCAACCCGAGTGGAAACAGGAAGTAAATCTTGGCAGAGCTCTGCGCCCTCAGCGTATTACTGATAATTCATTACATGGCCGACGAGGGGGTGGCAAACGTAACGATTTTCAGAACCAGTCTTTAATTCAGGACGGTTTTTTCTTAAACTCAGAGTTACAAATTGAAATTGGCAAAGTCAGAGGGAGAAAAAAAAAAAACCCACCTGTAATTACTAAAGCAGATAGTTCAACCAGATAACTTTAGCAGATCTGTAAGCACCCTCGTGCTTCCAAGTACCAAATGCAGCTGAGAAGTCTTGTGAACTTAGTTTTGCTCTCTGGTACAGGGGATGCATCATTACACATCCCTGAAAAATCTATACTGCTCCTACATGCAGACATAAAATTCTACTTCCTTGTCACTATATGCTATCTAAACATTTGAGAGTAATGTAAGTCCATAAAAATATCAACCCTATTCCAAATCTCTCTATTCCCTGATACATAGTAGACACTTCGTTCATGGAGGAAGTGGGTATGAAGACGGGCACTAAGCTGAGAGTACCACTCTCTTGATTGGCATAGGAATGGGGAGGGGACAGGGAGCATTTTTCCAAACCTGAGTCTCTTGGTCTATGAGGGAATTCTGTTGCTTGCTACTAATGCAGTTTGACGATGATCATCGCCCTGTGACATCAAGTACTATGGAAGTTGAACCTCTATTTTATAAAATTTTAATTTTATTTTATGAGCATGGATATTTTGCCTGAATGAATATCTGTACAGTATGTGTGTACCATGACCTTGAAGACCAGAAGAGGGCATCAGACCTCTGGGACTGGAGTTTCAGGCCGCTGTGAGCCACAGTGTGGGTTCCGGGAATTAAACTTGGATCCTCTACAAAAGCAGCCAACACTCTTAATGGCTGAGCTGTTTCTCCGGCCCTGCACTTGCATTTTTTGGGGGGTATTTTAAAAATCATTTTATTCATTTACATTTCAAATGATATCCCCCTTCCCAGTTTCTTCCCCATAAACCCTTTATACCATCTTCCCTCCCCGTCCTCTTTGCTTCTCTGAGGGTGCTCCTCCACCCAATCACACACTCCTGCCTCAGTGCTCTATTATCTCCTTACACTGGGACATCAAGCCTTCACAGGACCAAGGGTCTCCCCCCACTCACCACTGATGCCAAATAAGGCCATCCTCTGCTACTGCTACTGGCGCTGTGGCTTCTTTCATGTGTACTCTTTGGTTGATGGTTTAGTCCCTGGGAGCTCTGGGGGCAGGGGTGGTCCTGGTTAGTTTAAATTGTTGTTCTTCTTATGGAGTTGCAGCCCCCTTCAGCTCCTTCAGTCCTTCCCTTAACTCTTCCACTGGGGTCCCCAGGTTCATTCAACGGTTAAATGTGAGTATCTGCATCTGTATTAGTCAGGTGCTGGCAGAACCTCTCAGGGTCAGCCATACCAGGCTCCTGTCAACAAGCACTTCTTGGCATTAGCAATAGTGTGGGGATTTAGTATCTGCAGATGGGATGGATCCCTAGGTGGGGCAGTCTCTGGATGGTCTTTCTTTCACCCACCCATCTCAAAAATTTTAACCCAGAATTGTTCCTGTCTAAAGGAAATGTAAGGAGAAAAAATGGAGCACCTGAATTGAACTTGACTATCTGGGGATATCATTGCATTGGCATTTGGCTATCACTGGTTTATTAGCCTTGTAACCATTCTTTTCTATGGTCCTCTCCACAGCCTCTAGGACTTCTGGGTACTACCAAACCAGGAAGGAATAGATGTTGTGACTTAAAACTATAAGGGAGCTAAGGCGAGGAGAGAGAACAGGGAGACCAAGAAGCTCAGGGATCAAATAATTTGAAGCCTGAACATCTGTGTAGACTGTGTTCATTCTGCACAGGTTGACAGAAGCTCTTGGAATCCAGAGCCATGGTTTGGGAATTGAGCAAGAGAAGGATGTAAAATGGCTGCTCTTCAGCTGTCATTTACCCCTTCCTATCATTTGACACTGGAAATAAAGCAAGAGTCTCCTTGAACAGCTTGGTGACAAACCTTAGAAATCATTATAAGGATGTTTAGTGCCATTTGAAGCTTGTCTTTTGGAGTTCAGTTCATGCTGTCATTGCCAGTGTGACAACAGTAATGATCTCACTTGTTCACTACTCTGAACCATTTAGAAGTAGTATCTCAATTGGTATTTTCAACACTTCTTGGAGACTTCTGCTCATCCTCTTGTTTTAGAGGAGGACACCAAGAGAAATCGAAGACTTTGATGAAGTGTTTCATTATTGGGTAGCAGAACTAGAATTACACACTGAATGCTATCTTCCGAATCCACCCTTTCAACCAGGATGCTATTCTTTCTTGAGGGCTGGAACATATTATACAGCAAGAGTCAGCAAGCTCTTCTATAAAACCAGAGAATAAATAGGTTTTGTGGAGTCTGGACTGCATTTATCCTGATACTGTGAAAACCAGTGAGTAGATGGGCCATGTCCCAATAAAACTTTATTGAAAAAACAGACAACAGACTGTTATATAGTATTTTAAAAATGTCTACCTCAATAATAATGTAAAACAAGCAAAATAAACAAACAAAGAACCCAAAACACTGCATTTATTTGTTTCCACATAAGACCTTCACAAACAAAGATACAATATTAATATTCTATTCTAATTTATTTTAAAGATGTTTGCCACTTCTTACTTCCCAGAGGCAGAGGGGAAAGGACTTGAAGGAGACTTACAACATGGCAATGGCCTTGCCTTGACCTGGCTATTCACCTAGTTGGCCCTGTGATCAGATGCATGGATTTCTGAATAAGCTTGTCTGAAGAGATGGAAAATTTTAGAAAAAGTTGCACTTAGAGACTGCAGCCCCCCTGAATGAGGTCTTCACCTATGGTTTATCTTCCTTTTTATCTTTGTCCTTTAATGGCTTACGTTTAAACCAAATAAAACCATGACTCTTGAGGGTTACACTCCGGAGTTTACTGATTTTGTTTTATTTTGGTTTTGCCTGGTGCATGTTTATGCCAACTGAACATTGACTGAAAATATTTGCATCCCATTTTATCAAACTGAAGGGAACCTTTTCATCCCAAGCCTCTTCAGATGGCCTGCTAATGAGTGACTAGCAGACAATTAATATTAATAGTGGCTTTCAGGAATTTTTAAAACTCTCTTCAGTTTTGTTTTTCTCCATATGGGAGTCGGGACTGTGGCAGCTGCTATATAAGTGATTTGACTTGTAAGATTGAGTGAGGAGACAGACAGCAGAAAGCTGTGTTAACTTCAGAGTAATAAATATTGACTCCTGTTGGTGAGGACCATTTAACAAGTGAGATTGCATATATATATATATGTTGTATAAATCACATATATGTATATCTCATATATCACACACTCAGATATATCTCATATATATGTGTGTATATCTATGTATACATACACATATATATCACAAATAACAGATATATATCACACATCTCACACAAATTCATATATATTTCACACATCACACACTACACACACACATATATATCACATTTTATGTACTTACATATCCATATATATCATATCATATTACACACATAAATGTATATACACATCACTTGAGCATCAGCTAATTATCCCCAAAGCCTGTATGTCTATGGGCATGAAAATTGTCCTGGATAATATTTAATGGTTCCCATCAAAATTGTTTTGTTTGGTCATAGTTGAACATTCTAGACCTGGGAATGGCTATGGAACACTGCAAAGAGACATAGTAGAGAGTGACTTTGTGTTTCATATCTCCCAGTGCTTTGCTTGCTTGCTTTGATGTTGTTGAGAGTCGTTATCCTATATATATATATTTTTTTTCAGTTCTTTCTTTTCCTCCTGTTTTTGGATACAAAATAAAAGTCACACTTTTAAATAATCTTGAAGGATCTGATTTGTCTTACCAGGAGAGAGCCTGGGAACCTGCTTTCTCTCCTGAGCGTTGGGATATGGATGCATATGTGTATACAGATATCATCATGGACTGTCCCAATGCTGAAAGCCATTTTTTGACTTCAAGAGGAATGACAACCACATCCACAGAAGGTCTACACAGCTTCTCATGTTGCCTATACAATAGGTTCCTAACTCAAAGCTGGAGAACTATGGTTTATATTTCTTTTTTTATCTTTTTCAAGATCTTTTTCAAGATCACTTACTCGATTTTAATTGTCCTTTTTTAACAAGTCTTATCTTTTGGAAAAAGTCTTAAGACCAGGAACTTCTAATGCTTGATTGTCACTAGTGCAGAGAATTATAGAGTGGGTAGGAATCGAGCCTCATTTCATTCAGAACCTGAATGAGAAATGGCTCTCCTAAGGATCCTGGATGACACTACTGAAGGAGAGAAGAAACACATACTTTCTTAGGGTAATGAACTCAATAGGTCACAGTGAAAGACGTTTTCTCAGTGGAAGTATCAATGCTATTGTTAATGTTTCTTCCCGATACCTTCTGAGTCATGTTATTGAAAAGAACATCTGTGTCTTATTGTCCAGTTTATTGTTCTATAGCGTGTCAGAATTTAACATCATTTCCTTTGCATGCTTGTTTTGGTTTTAAGTTTGTTTGCTGATCCACATACTTTCTTGTTCACTCCTGTGAATGTCTCCCAGTATTTTCCAGAAGCATCAGAAATACCCACATCCTAATAGTAATGCTAACCCATACAGAGCTCACTGCATGCTGTTGTGCTGGCTCATATACATACTTAACAAGCATCTTCTTAGGTAATCATTAAGATAACTCAACGGAGGATGCACTTATGTTTGAATATTGGGAGAGTGATGGAGATCTATGTGGATATTTCTTTCCACCCAACTGGTTCTTTCCTATCCCTTACTCTGCAGCTCCATTGCCTGCTATTTCAACGTGTGCATATTTAACATACTTTATAACATGATTTTATTTAATATACACATACTCATACCCAGAGGGATTTATCCTTTCTTTGTCAGTGGACTTTCTTGTTGGATAAATCCCTATAATACCAGCAGTGAAGCCGAATGAAGGTGACTTTCATGTCCCAGCTGAAAAAGGAATCAGATAATCTCAGCTTCCCAGAAAGAATAACATCTTGAAAAAGAGAAAAATGACTTCTACTGAGGACGTACTTTTTGAATTTCTGGTCCATGTCTGTCCTCAGTGTTATGGAGAATGTAAGTGAAATCAGAGACTCACTCTTCCCAGTAAGGAATATGTAACTTTTACTGGGGGAGCAAGAACTCCACTAATCTGTGGATAAATAGTAGAATTACTTCAGGATTATTATGACTCAGTAGAATGGCAGTTGCAGGTTTTCCCACAAGATTTTTGACTTCACAAACCCTAGGTGGTTGGCTAGGTTTGCCCTGTTTGAGTGAGCCTAGGTACAATTAAGGACCTGTTAGTTACTACTTCACTGATACACATGCAAGTACAGGTGTTGGCACCCCTGAGGAAAGCATTCTTAGGAGAAGCATTCCATGGAGAAGCTTGTCCACCTGTCCTTGGAGGCTCGGCATGATGCTCTTGACTTACACACTAAGCCAGTTTGCTGGTAAACAGATTTATAAGGCACAACGGTGTTCAGATTGATACATATGTGCCCCAAATCGCTACACAATGAACAAGTACCCGGGGGAAATCTCCATGACTAACTGCAAATGTTAAATGTGCCACTACATTATCTAAAAAATAAAATGGGCACGTGATACCTACTAATTGAGACCAGTGCTGTAAACTGATTAAAAAATAATAATAAAGCTATAGTTTAGATGGAGCTTAATAAGTTCAAGCACAGGAAGTAGAATTATTAACAGAACCTTATATATAATAAATGTATGATAAACACTTACTTTGATGATTGGATTTCAAGGCTGCCTATAAAAAGCCACAGGCTCTCTCCACTTTCACTTCTCAGTAGAAGGCTTTTACTTTAGCAGTGGGAAAGATCACTTACTTGTTTTTAATTGTCCTTAAGAATAAGGGTGATGCAAGAGATTTCTTTATTTCCACACTTTCCTGTTCCAGCCCTCTCTTTGCCTGTCGTGGATCATTTTCTTGCTCTATTCCTTTCTTCTTTGCCCATGGGACCCATGACTTCCATTCCTACACATATCTGTGCCATATGGGTAAGAGAACAGAGTGCAGGCAGCCATTCCTTTTATCTGTCTCTGTAAACAGTCCCAGAAATACAAGACTCGACTAAAGAAAGTTTATATAACCAGATGCCTGACACAGGGAAATCATGTCAAGACTAGGGGTACCATAGGAGATTTGAGGGTATCACATAAATAGAGTTTAAAGATAAATCTTGTGTGTGTGTATATATATATATATATATATATATATATATATATATATATATATATATGTGTGTGTGTGTGTGTGTGTGTGTGTGTGTGTGTGTGTGTGTGTGTGTTATAAATAATGATTAGGATTTCTTCATGATTTAAATGAGTCTGCTTCCCCTGCCCCCAACTGAAAGTGCATTTGTTAAAGGCATAGCCAAGAATCTGTAAAAGGCATGAGTCTAAGAGATAAACATCCTCCCATTGGTAAAGTGTGGGAGAAGCTGTGCCAGAAACACACTTCAAACCATGCTTCCACAATCCTGGGATGAGTGTGGGGGTGGGGCCTCTGGCATGGGCTTGCTGCTCAAGAGCCAATCCTTCTGTCTTCCTAATGTGGGAATCCTGAATGGCAACTTCAGGAAGAGTTTCGCGATTGCAATGCTTGTAATAGGACAAGAGGAAACATCTTTGAGCACAGGTTTCCAAATCATTTGCAGCAGGCTCGTAGAGGTGTAATCACTCAGATTGGCTGGAGAATAAATAGAATGCAGGCAGATGGTCATAGCATGTGTAGGACCACAGATGCAAACGTTTGCTCCAGACTTGCTCCTACAACTCTACATCATGGGAGGGATGAGGAAGGTGCAGAGAAATCCCAATTAAGAGCTCCCAGGGAGAGGTCCCTTTGCCCTCTTACTTCTTCCATCATTTCGATCTCATGCACATTCTGCAAAATAATGTCTCTGCCTCTTTCTTACACAGCTGTGAGTTAGCCATTCAGCAATAAGGGCATGACTATACTGCCTTTGTATCATGGTCATACTATTTGTTCTGCTTCAGCAGTCAGATCATTGTGTGCTGTCTGGGGTGATTTCTAGCTGTATTTCAAGGAATAGTGATCCCTTGCCTTAATGAAGACAGAATAGGGGATGGAAAGGTTGTTCAAATGTTTAAGACCCATGCTGCTCTTTTATAGGACCCAAGTTCAGTTCCTAGCACCCACTTGGTAGCTCACAGCTGTCTGTAATTCCAGTTCCAGATGATGCAACGCCCTCTTATGGCCTCTTTGTGTACTGCGTGAACATGGTGCACAGACATACATGCTTGGGAAACATTAATACACAAAAATTTAAAATGAGTACCTTTTTATTAAAAAGATAAACATGTGGTAAGAATTGGAACAGAAGCATTCACTTTTCATTTATATTATGGGAAGTCAAAATGTTAACTCCATTTGATTTTTAATCTTTTTATTAGTTCTTTGAGAATTTTTTTTTTTTTTTTTTACAATTTAGGTTGATTATATTGGCCCCCAACTCTTTCTTGACTCACACCCTCTTCCCTGTCCACCCAATTTGTTTGTATGTATGTATGTATGTATGTATGTATGTATGTATGTATGTATGTATGTATTTATTGCCATACTGTTCAATTTATGTTATCTATATATTCCTGAATGTGTGGTGCGGTTTTTTTACTGAGCAAGGCTAATTTATTGAGAGCTACACCTTTTGTTTTGTTTTGTTTTGTTTTGTTTTGTTTTGTTTTGGTTTTTTTGAGACAGGGTTTCTCTGTGTAGTCCTGGCTGTCCTGGAACTCACTCTGTAGACCAGGCTGGCCTCGAACTCAGAAATCCGCCTGCCTCTGCCTCCCAAGTGCTGGGATTAAAGGCGTGTGCCACCACTGCCTGGCTGAGAGCTACACTCTTAAAGTTAACAGACTCTTCCTCTCCTTGAAGCTATCTATCCATTGCAAATAGCTCTTCAGCTAGGGATGGGGCTTTGTGCCCTTCTTCCCTCTCCATGTTGGGATTTGATCTACCTTGAGCCATCACTGATCTTGTATGTACATATGGAGCTGGCTTTCTGTGTTGGGAGATGTGGGCCTGCCTACTGGAGGCTTTCCATGGAGATCTCTGGCCCTACAGGCTTGAGAGTTCTGGCAAAGGGAAATGAGTCCTAGCAGGGAGGGGAAGTCATTTCTGTTGCTTCCACTTCTGCCTGTACCATGCTGTCTCCGTGCTGTCTCCACTACTCCATGCTGCCCTACACTGAGTCGAGTCGGGTTGGGCCTACAAGAGGCCGACTAGCCAGTGAAGAGGGTGGTGGATCTTCAGATGGTGTTTTGGGAGAGCAGACCTCTTCCCAAGTGTTACAGTTCTTATGACAGAAACTCTTGGACAATGGAATAATTCTCATACACCTTTAACCTGGGTATGATTCTTATATACAGTGTGGGAGGGCTTGGTGCTGCTCCTGTGTGACTGATAGCCACACACCTCTCTGTGGGCAGCTGTGGGAGGCTATAGCTGTGTCAGGAGCCAGGGGCCCAAGCGGCGTGGCCATCACCTGCAGTCCCTTATAGGCAGAAGCCACCTAACCGAGTCACCACCAGGGTCCAAAGCCTGTGCTCCACCGGGGACCAGACTGTCTGTGCACAGCTTACCACCCCACAGGCAGGTTACTATTTTCTTGTAATCATCCACCCCCTCTTCTCATTTAGGGTTGAGAATTTCTTCAGTCCTGTATTCTCTTCACTTGACCAGGTGGGCGGTTAATTACTGTCTACTGCAAATAGAAGCATCTCTGATGCGGGCCAAGGGATGCTTGCTACAGGAGGAGAAAAGCAGCCATCAGGCTCACCTAGCTGAGGACCTGTGAGATACAGTAAGGTCTGGCTTGGCAAGACAACACGTTCCCTGTTCACTGGTGCCACAGTGGTAATACAAACACTGTGGGGTCAACCAACCACTCTGTAATTAGATTCAAGGCTCACCATTATCATGGCTAAGAACTTACGATGACATAGGCTATAGGCATTAGGGAAAAAAATACATTACTGTTATTTTGCTAAAAAAAAAAGGACATAGTAGTAAACTAATTCTAGTGAGTTATTATACCCATAGAATGTTAACTATTTTACTTAAAAAGAGATATACAGATATATAACAAATACTTTAGAAAGAATGAGATAATGCAGGGCAAAGCAAATAAGTTAGGCATCTCTAAACTTCGCTATTTAATTTTAGCAGACAACTGTTCTAGGAGAGTTGGACCATTTGCTAATATTGGAAGGGGACTGGGATTCTGAGAGATTGAGTGGAAGCATCTCCAGCTATGTCAGAGTCATTTGGCTCCTAACCAGGAGCATTAGAATTGGGTTCGCTCTTACTAAGAACAAAACGTGAAGCAACAACCAAAGAAGTCGTGGTTATTAAAAAAAAAAAAAATTCAAGCTTCCCTCTTTGTTGGGCAGAAGAAAAAGTCGGCACAGTTTCTCTGGATGCTCTAACACTTCTTTAGAATACAAGGATTTCTGCTTTTTCTGAATATGGGAAGTAAAAGGAACTTGAGTCCTTGTTTGGAAGAACCGGAGGAAGGGCCAAGAACACTAGACCTGCACTTTATGGGGCCACGCAGTGGGTCTTGGTTCAGAGGAAGAATTCCAGATCGGAACCTGGTACCATTTACCCCCACTGGTGTGTCTGCTGTCTCTGACCCCCCCCCCCTTTTTTCATCCATCACAAACAGAAGGTTCTAAATCCACTGTGATGTAGATAATAAAAGAACCAAGTAGAATCAGGAGTATCAGACACCTGTGTGGTATGCAGATGAGAATCTACCAAAAGCATTAGATGAGAACCTCTAGTTCCTTTTGTTTTCTCAAACAAAGTGTTCAGTGAGGATCTACTACTGGAGGTTTGGTAGGGAGATTTTCATCCCTTGGAAGTCCTGAGACTTTATGAGGCTCAAGGAATGGATTCTCTATTATGAGATATGTCCCTGTGGATATGTGTAGATGTGTATTTTGCGCATATAAAACTTCTATTCCCAACCGTACTGATGACATCAGATCATGGTGGGGTAATGGTAGATTCCCGAGACATTTCTCATTGTGGGCTCACATCCAGGGCCAGTTTCATGACTTCAGTTGAATTACTGATGTTTGAGTTTTCGGTCTACAGTTTCGATTTCAGTGCAAAGGTAACCCTTCTTTAGTAATGGGGTCAGGTGGCTTTCGGTTAATGGTAGGAGTGGCGATTATTTTGACAAGATTTACTATTTCCCTGTGTTTCCACAGAGCTCTGAGGTTTGGCTTGGTATACACCTTCAAAGATAAAATTGGCCCCGGGCCCGTTTGCAATATTGTCAAGTTAACAAAAAGAGAACTTTAAAAAACATTAAAATTCTACTAGTGAAGTGTCGTCAACTTAGTAACATTTAGTAGCCATGACCACTACACCCTCTTTTTACTGGAAACAAAATGCAAGCATGCATAACAGACCAGATAAAAGTGGTTGAAAAATAAACTGAACTACTGACAAAGGGCTATTAACCAGTCTACCACTAGTCTTCCTTGGGAACATACATTTGTATAGTAGTTACAATAAAATATTTTAAGTCCCTTAGACCAGCAGAGTTGCAATAGGAGAGGTCACACTCCTGCTAATGCCAATATCTTGACTTTAGCATGTCTTCATCTCCTGTCAGTAAATATACCTTTCCTTGTACCACTCACGCTTCCCATTGGTGCCTTTTTGCCTTTTTATTTTGATTCTTTTTCTTTTCCCAAGTTCCTGATGTCAGCCACTGTAACATCTGACATGACTTGGATTCATTCTTTACATATTTGTCTTAAAGAACAATCACATCCAGATGCAGTTTTCATCATAACCCGGATCCATTCTAAGAAGTTTGGGTATCTGAGAGTGTTTTACCGTCAACAACTTCCTTCATACTTCTGGTTTACAGTGGTTGGGGTGTTCCACTAATATCTCTTGTTTACAACCTAGAGTCTTAAGGATCAAGGGACTGTGGTGGCCTCTGTACTTGAGAAACTCTGGGACCAATGTTAGAAATCAAACCAGTTTAGAATGGACCCCTGTACCACTGTGCTGCCCCTGTATTTGATTTGTGGGTAACCTTAAGATGATTTTTATCCTCAGATATGGGTTCTTCATCTTCCTAATGCTGTGACCTTTTAATACAGTTACTCATGGTGTGGTGACCACCAACCATGAAATTATTTTATTATTTCTCCCTAACTGTAATATTGCTGCTGTTGTGAATCATAATGTAAATATCTGATATGTGAACTCCAGTGGGGTCACGAGTCACATGTTGAGGACCACTGCCTTAGTTGGTTCAGTCTTTGCCACGCAAGCATGAAGACTTTGAGTTCATTCCTGTGGTGCTGAAGAGAAAAGGCTGGTGTGCACTTGTAATCCCAGCTGTGTACAGGCAGAGAGAGGAAGATGGCTATGGCTTGTTGGCCAGCCAATCTGGCTGAATTGAAAAATGTCAGATTCAGTGAGACACCCTGTCTCAAAAAAAAGGCAAATAGATAGATAGATAGATAGATAGATAGATAGATAGATAGATAAGGTATAGGCACGTTGCTTTGTGATTAATAGGACATACTGCTCTTGCAGAGAACCCAGGTTTGGTTCTCAGCACCCACATGGCAGCTCACAACCACCTGTGAGTCCAGTTCTAGGAGACCTGACATCCTCACCTCACCACTGAAGGCACCAGGAACTCACATGGTACACATACATATATCTGGGCAAAAGCACTCTTCCCCAGAAAACACACATAATAAATATTTTTAAAATAATAAAATGAAACCATAAATTAGATTTAAAAAGGCACCTGACATTGACCTCTGGCTTCTACACACACGTTGCACCCACACACAAACACATGCACAAAAGTAAATACATGTATAAATAAAGAAAATTTGCTCTAATTTACCTATATTCAAAATGATCTCAGAGATATATCTAGAAACCCTTGGGAGCACAACCCAAATCAATTCATTCTGAGCTACACATTCTTTGAGTGTGTAAATTCAAAGCAAATCATTTCTTTTGTGTCTCTGATTTCAAAACTAATTTTTACTTGTCCAATCTTTATAGTTTTGAACACTTAAACTGAAAAGGTTTGTTTTGAGCCGAGCCGTCTCTTCCACTTAAGATATTTCTACACTGTCGAAAACAAGCAGCCATGATGTCATGGGCAGATCGTGTGTCACTTAGGAGGGAGGGGTGTGCAGAGAACTCCAATATTTTTCTTAGAAGAGAAGAAGTCTAAATTCTTATTCATGTGGAGAGGAAAATCCAAGAACTAAACCCTTTATTAAAGGAAACCAAAAGAGAGTGTAATTTAGAAAATGTGGACTGGAAAAGTCAGGGCATAAAAATGCCTTCGTTTTAATCACAGCCCACTTCTGACTTAACTGGTATTGAAGTGAGGAATGCCAAGGCGGGCTTAAAGTCCTTTTCTCCAAAATTGGGAAATCTGCCAACAACTAGCAATTGAGTAATTATTTTTCCCCACAGGACACTTTGGGCTTATTGGAATGTGGTTTAAGAGAATAATCAGACTCAAAGAGTTCCTGATGCCAGGGTAGCATGAAGTGGTCACGATGCTCTTTTGGGGGGGGGCATGGTGAGCTCTGTAGAAACCTGTTTATGTTCTGTTTCTGTAGCATGGGCAGCTCAGAAACCCCCAGGAGATGTGTGCAGCTTAGAAAAGTCTAGCTGCATCAGTTATCATTCATCTCTAACAACAAACACAGTCAACATCTTTTGGGTCACCACTCCACAAGGAATATTACCCTTGAAGCTGAGGATCAGACATCAGTTCTTTGTAAACCAGGGTCCTAAATGTGTTTGTAGGACCCTCCTTTTTTCTCAGAAATATTACGTTAATGTATATGTTTGCAGGAAAAAAAAAGTAATTCCAACAATAAATAGTTATTATTTAGACATGTCACCAAAAGCCATATTATGTGATTTATACATTTTATCTTTGTAATTTTGCTAGTTCTCATTAATTTCCTACCAAGAAGACACTGGAGAAATGGCTCATGGGTTAGGAGCGTTGGCTGTTCCTCCAGAGGACCTGGGTTTGACTCCCAGCATCCTCACGATGGCTCATGGCCATATGTAACTGTCTTGATTACAGTTTTACTGGTTTGAGCAGAAACCATGACAAGGGAACTCTTATAAGGACAACATTTAATTGGGGCTGGCTTACAGGTTCAGAAGTTCAGAGGTTCAGAGGTTCAGAGGTTCAGAGGTTCAGAGGTTCAGAGGTTCAGAGGTTCAGTCCATTATCAAGGTAGAAGCATGAAAATGTCCAGGCCGGCATGGTGCAGAAGAAGCTGAGAGTTCAATGTCTTATTCTGAAGACAAAGAGAAGTCTGGCTTCCACATGGTTAGGAGGACGGTGTCTCAAAACACACTCCCTCCCACAGTGACACACTTCCTCCAACAAGGCCACTACTCCTAATAGTGCCACTCACTGGGCCAAGCATATTCAAACCACCACAGTAACTCCTGGTGGGTTTTTTGTTGTTGTTGTTTTGTTTTTTAATTTCTCTGAGCACTGCTCAGACATGGTGTACATTCATAGAGATAGATGACATTAGTACTTTGACTCCGTAACAGTAATTACCTCTCAGAATGTGCCACTTTCTGTGACACTAATCCTTAATATGCATGGTGAATTGTTTACATCCATTCTTGGGACCACCTTGGAGAAAAACTCAATAGATCCAAGACTTGAGGTCTTTTAAGATACATCTCATCCTGTGAAGTTAGACTCTGAGCCAGAACGGTGTCGTCCCAACCCATGTGACTTCTCCCCAAAGAGACTGAGTGGGAAGGGTCAAGGGTCACAGCATCTGGGAAGCTGAACACAAAGGTTTGTTCCCAGAATGCATCTCCGGGCCTTCAGTGTTTACTGGGACTTAGTCTTTATTCCGCAGGTCTGGCCCTACGGCTGTTTCGGACCACAGACTCACTTTTAAACAAATTGAAATTTGAAAAAACCTAATATAAAACGGAACTAGATCATCATTAGGTTTTTTTAAGATATAAATATAATTTTTGTCTCTAATCAAAATATTTCCTTCTGGCACAGGGCTAGGCTGCTTGCAGAAGACCGACTACAGCATCAAAAATGACATTAGAGTTTACAGAACAGTCTCTTCTCCCTGCTGCTTATATTACCTAATATACAGCATCCATAAATAAAAATATTAGAACATAATGTACCTTCAGCCCTGGAGACGGTGTTTATGTCCTCCAGTAGTTAAGGATGCTCAGAAGCCTCACAGTTATTTCTAAGTCAGATGTTTAACACAGTTCCATCCCGGATTAGCATACCACTGGTATTCTGTGTGAGACAGTGATAGTCATGTGAGACTAAATATTTTAATACCAAATGGCCCCTTTTCTATTTGCTCAGTTTTTGTTTTGTAATCTTTTTAAATTTAATTTTATTTTTTACTTATTCACTTTATTTTTTAAAATTAAGATATCCATAGAAAGAAATATAATCCCCAAACACTTATGTGATAGCACTTTAGAATTAGCCATATCACTTTATCTGTTTTTAAAGGTGATTTAAAAGCAATATCAAACACTATGTCTTTTCAGTATATGCCTTGGGCATACTTTTATAAAAACAAGAAGTTTCTTTACAACGATTATCCCCTTGTCAAAATAATAATACTTATGTAAAGTCTAGTGCTCAGTTGTTGTTTACTCTTGTGTTTGCTCTGTATGGACTTACAAATTGTTATTTATTTACCTGCATCTGTAGGTGTATATGTGTGTACATGCATGTGCCTAAGGAAATCAGAGGTATCCCCTGAAGCTAGAGTCACAGGTAGGTGTGAACTGCCTAGTGTGGATGCTGAGCACTGAACTCAGGAACCCAGGTCCTCTTCAAGAACAGTAGATGTTCTTAAACTACTGGGCAATCTCTCATTTTGAAGTGGATACTCCGCTGGCTATGAGTATGAGAGCCAATGCAGCCGTCCTTTGGTTAGCTTGAAATTGCTTCCTTACCCTGCTAACAGTTCAGAGCCCTTTAACCATCACCCCTAGTTCCCATGCTCTCCTCACCTTCCAGGAATGAATATGAACCTATGCTCTGTTTTAAGTGACTTTCCTATTTGGGACATTTTGCATTTTTCTGCATTTGCTAAGCACTCCTTGCTGTTCCACTCACTCACTCACTCACTCACTCACTCACTCACTCACTCAGCATGAGGTCTTCAAGATATCTACCCTTTTCTTTCTTTTCACCACCACATGACTTCTCACTACATAGGCATATCACAAATTATCTATTCACCAGCTAACAGAGATCTGTCTAGCTAAGACATAGTATTATTTTACCTATAAACGTTCGTTGTAACTTCATAAATGGTAACATTCCAAAAATTTATATCACTTTAGGTTTTTCTAAAATAAATAAATAATCAGTAATGCCTAGATGGTATCAAATATATGGCTCACTGGTGTCGTCACCTCAAGGAAGATGTTTGTCTTCATGTGGTATGTTCGATTCTGTCTCATGCATATTCAAATCACTGATAGACCAGAAGAAAATTATTTTTTTTGGAATTGAGAGGCAGGAAGACTTTCCCATCTTCAGGGCTGTCACATGAAGACCCTGCAGGTTACTTCTAGTTCCCAAAATGTTCACATGAGCTCAGGGGTCTGAGCGGTCAGTAAAGCAGTAAAGCAGGAATCGCAAAATCTGGAAGATTCCATCTAGACCCAAGACTCCATGATTCTAAGCGGAGGGATATCGACAGACTTCAGGAAGGATCATTCAGCTAGGACTTCCCCTCATCCACCCAGGCCAAAGAAGACAGTCATGCCCAAGGCCTTAGTCACAGAGACAGAGGCAGTGCCATGGCCAAGATGGTGAAGTTTTTTAAGCAAGCACACCAGGGCTTCATCAGCCCCTTTCAAGGGTGTCTTTTTCCATTGCCATCTCTTTGTCGTTCTTTCCTTTCTGGTGGAAAAATTATACTGTTTTTCATTGATATCAAAACAGAGCCTTTAAAATTATATTCAAGAGCTTCTAGAATTGTTTTTTGACACAAAATTCATGCTTTTCCAGGCTATACAAGGAAACAGCAACATTATTCTCTCGTTATAACTGCAATTGTTACTATGTTTACTGAATAGTTGTGTAGTTTCTGAAGGGGTGCGTTTCCCCTTTCAATTGAGTGATGACCTTAACTGGTATAGATTTAAATAATAGTGTGTGTGTGTGTGTGTGTGTGTGTGTGTGTGTGTGTGTGTGTGTGTGTGTGTGTGTGTGTGTGTGTGTGTGTGTGTGTGTGTGTGTGTGTGTGTGTATGTGTGTGTGTGTGTGTGTATGTGTGTGTGTGTGT
>LR749980.1:591762-645071 GCA_902729485.2 Mus minutoides
TTGACTTTTTCAAAGAACTAGCTCCTGGTTTGTTTGATTCTTTGGATAGTTCTTTTTGTTTCCACATGGTTGATTTCACCCCTGAGTTTGATTATTTCCTGCTGTCTACTCCTCTTGGGTGACTTTGCTTCCATTTGTTCTAGAGCTTGCAGATGTGCTGCCAAGCTACTGGTGTAAGCTCTCTCCATTTTTTTTTTTTAGGAACTCAGAGCTATGAATTTACCTCTCAGGAATGCTTTCATTGTGTCCCATACGTTTGGGTATGTTGTGGCTTCATTTTCATTAAACTCTAGAAAGTCTTTAATTTCTTTCTTTATTCCTTCCTTGACCAAAGTATCATTGAGTAGAGTGTTGTTCAGTTTCTAAGTGAATGATGGTGTTCTGCTACTTATTTTGTTATTGAAGAGCAGCCTTAGTCCATGGTGATCTGATAGGTTGCATGGGACAATTTCAATATTTTTGAATCTGTTGAGGGCTGTTTTGTGGCCAATTATGTGATCAGTTTTGGAGAAGGTGCCATGAGGTACTGAGAAAAAGGTATATCCTTTTGTTTTAGGATGAAATATTCTGTAGATATCTGTTAAGTCCATTTGTTTCATAGCTTCCGTTAGTTCGACTGAGTCTCTGTTTAGTTTCTTTTTCCAGGATCTGTCCATTGATGAGAGTGAGGTGTTGAAGTCTCCCACTATTATTGTGTGAGGTGCAATGTGTGTTTTAAGCTTTACTAAAGTTTCTTTAATGAAAGTGGCTGTCCTTGCATTTGGAGCATAGATATTCAGAATTGAAAGTTCCTCTTGGAAGATTTTGCCTTTGATGAGTATGAAGTGCCCCTCTTTGTCTCTTTTGATAATTTTGGGTTGAAAGTATATTTTATTCGATATTAGAATGGCTACCCCAGCTTTTTTTCTTCGGGCCATTTGCTTGGAATATTGTTTTCCAGCCTTTCACTCTGAGGTAGTGTCTGTCTTTTTTCCTGAGGTGTGTTTCTTGTAGACAGCAAAATGTCGGGTCCTGTTTGTGTAGCCAGTCTGATAGTCTGTGTCTTTTTATCGGAGAATTGAGTCCATTGATATTAAGCGATATTAAGAAACAGTAAATGTTGCTTCCTGTCATTTTTGTTTTTAGAGTTGGGATTCTGTTCTTGTGGCTTTCTTCTTTTAGGTTTGCTGAAGGATTACTTTCTTGCTTTCTCTAGGGCAGAGTTTCTGTCCTTGTATTGGTGTTTTTCTGTTATTATCCTTTGAAGGGCTGGATTCGTAGAAAGATATTGTGTGAATTTGAATTTGTCATGGAATACTTTGGTTTCTCCATCTATGGTAAATGAGAGTTTTGCTGGGTATAGTAGCCTGGGCTGGCATTTGTGTTCTCTTAGGGTCTGTATAATCTCTGTCCATGATCTTCTGGCTTTCATAGTCTCTGGTGAGAAGTCTGGAGTAATTCTGATAGGCCTGCCCTCATATGTTACTTGACCTTTTTCCTTGCTGCCTTTAATATTCTGTCTTTATTTAGTGCGTTTGTTGTTCTGATTATTATGTGTAGGGAGGAATTTCTTTTCTGGTCCAGCCTATTTGGAGTTCTGTAGGCTTCTTGTATGTTTATGAGCATCTCATTCTTTAGGTATGGAAAGTTTTCTTCTATAATTTTGTTGAAGATATTTGCTGGCCCTTTAGTTTGTGAGTCTTCCTTCTCATCTACTCCTATTATCCTTAACTTTGGTCTTCTCATTGTGTCCTGGATTTCCTGGATATTTTGTGTTAGGATCTTTTTGCATTTAGCATTTTCTTTGATTGTTGTGTCTATGCTCCCTATGGAATCTTCTGTGCCTGAGATTCTCTCTTCTATCTCTTGTATTCTGTTGTTTATGCTCATATCTATGGTTCCTGATTTTTTTCCTATGGTTTCTATCTCCAGGGTTATCTCCTTTTGGTTTTTCTTAATTGTTTCAACTTCCTTTTTTAGGTCCTGGATGGCTTTGTTGAATTCGATCGCCTGTTTGGTATTATTTTCCTGTATTTCTCTAAGTTGTTTATCTGTGATTTCCTGCATTTCCTTCTTATAGTCCTCCATCATCATCATGACAAATGACTTTATATCCATGTCCTGCTTTTCTGGTGTGTTGTGTATCTAGGACTTGATGTGGTGGGTGAGTTTGGATCTGGTGTTGCCAAGTACCCTTGGATTCTGTTGCTTCTGTTCTTATGCTTGCCTCCTGCCATCTCTGCCTGAGGAGACCTGGCATTGGTGCAGACCAGAAGGACCCGCTATTCTGCCCTGGGCCTTGATCAGTCTCCTGGCTGATGTCTCAACTTCCAGGAGATTGGGCCAGAACAGAGGCTGTGTTCTCCTACTCACCTCACTTCCCGAGATAGCTTGGGGAGTCTCGAAAGAGCCTAGGAGAGTGCACAATGCCTGTGGCCTGAGCCCAGACCTGGTGCAGGGCAGGCTGGACCAGACCGAAAGGGAGGGGCTGTTCTTCCCTGGGCCTCCATCAATCTCCCGGCTGGTGTCTCAGGTTCCACGAGATTGGGCTGGAACAGAGGCTGTATTCTCCTGCTCACTTGAGGTCCCCAGATAGCTTGGAGAGTCCCAAAAGAGCCTAGGAGAGTGCACAGCGCCTGCTGCCAGAGCCCTGAGCTCCTGATGTGATCTTAAAGTCCTGGGAGTTGCTGGGCTCAGAGGAAAGATGGCAGGGTGGAGGGTGCTCTGGCTGGGAAAGGCCCAGCCTCCGGTGGGGTGGAGTTCCTCTGTTCCTGCCCCTGTGGGCAACAGCTGCCTCACTGCTCCCAAAAACCACAGCTGTACTCTACTCATGAGTAATCCCGATGTGATCTTAAAGTCCTGGGGTGTTGGGAGCGATGTGATCTTAAAGTCCTGAGGTGTGGGGAGCACAGGACGGGCCCTAGCTGCATCTGCTGGGCTCAGAGGGAAGGTGGCCTAAGGCAACTCTTAAAAAGGAAAATGTTTAAGCCGGGCGTGGTGGCTCAGGCCTTTAATCCCAGCACTCGGGAGGCAGAGGCATGCGGATTTCTGAGTTTGAGGCCAGCCTGGTATACAGAGTGAGTTCCAGGACAGCCAAGGCTACACAGAGAAACCCTGTCTCGAAAAACCAAAAATAAATAAATAAATAAATAAATAAATAAATAAATAATTTTAAAAAATCAAGAGGAAAATGTTTAACTGAAGCTGGGTTACTGGTTCAGAGGTTTAGTCCATTATTGTCATGGCAGGGAGCATGGTAGCATCCAGGCAGACATGGTGCTAGAGAAGGAGCTGAGAGTTTCTGCATCTTGATCTCAAGGCAGCTAGGAGACTGTCTTCCTCAGGCAGTCAGGAAGAGGGTATTTTCCACATGGGGCAGAGTTTGAGGACAGGACCTCAAAGCCCACACCCACAGTGATGCATTTCCTCCAGCAAGGTCACACCTACACCAACAAGGCCACACCTCCTAATAATGCCACTTCCCATGGGCCAGTCATATTCAAATCACCACAGTGGGTGTCATCTTGTAGATGTGACTGTTCCATTTCAAGAGTCTCATGATAAACAGGAAAAGACTAAATAAGAGCAGAAAGGCAAAGCTGATGGGTCTAATTCCTAAAGCAGGATGTCATCAACCATCCAGCCAGCCAGCATTTAGACAGAGGACACATAGCATGAGTGAGCACTGGTTCCTTGTAGCTCTTAAGGCCAGCAAGATGGAGCTGTATCTTGCTTGCAAAAGGCAGTCTAAAAACTTTCTTGAGTTCCTGCCTCAATTTGCATTTTGGAATCCAGAGAAGGAAAATTCATTTAAAATAGATTATCTGATGACAAGGAGTCAGACTTATGAAAAGAATATTTAAGCTTTATAGCAATGAGAGGAAGAATAAAATACTTTCCTTACGGGAACATAATCTTTGTGAAATTAAATGTGTGTAATGATTACTCCAAACATGTCAAGGATCTCAACAATAGCAATGAGGTCAGAAGTGGAAAAGATGGAAAACATCTCATCCAAGGAAATACGTAAATATATAATTTGACACATATAACCACAAATCCTAATTCATATGCATTATGCATTTTTGCCCGACTAGATTAATAGATTGCCATGTAGACTCACATGATTGATAGTAGTCAAATATCATTTCAGAATTACTCCTGAGTGGAATCAGGAATAAATCATTAAAACACACAGTTTATGTTGTAAGCTTCACAGATGTTCAATAGAGATCTTGATGGAATGACGATAAAATATGCCTTCAACCATTTCAAGGAAATTCATAGTTTTTCATTTCCTTTTGCATCTAAATTAAGCACAAGTTCTGTTTTCTGATTCTATTTAGATGTGTCTGCCCAGAGAAAGTACTAGATCCAGAAATCAAATCAAGTGTAATGTGTTGGGGGAAAAAACAGTTTTCTTGAATTAGTCCTCTGAGATATTGACTTTTTTTTTTCCAAGCAGAGAGCCATTGGTCAGGCTTAATCCTTCTCTCCATGACTCTTCTGAGCTACTCAATAAATCAAGGAAAGTAGATTTTAAGTGTCATTTTTGGTTCTAACACAAATAAAATTCCAAATTGCTTCATGAACTAAATCAGCAATCCTTAGACCAATTTATTTTACTCTCCTTCAAAATGGAGATCAGCTCTTGCGAATTTTACAAGGAAAATAAATAAATTAATTCATCTGGTCCACTCCAGTTTGCCTTTGATCATGGTCTCAGGTTCCCAGCCTGTATGGGGGCATTGTCTGCCGATTTATTTTTCCAAAGAACTTTCACTATGATGATTCGATAAGAAACGCTATTTTTTCCAAAGGTATTCAGTTATTCCCTTGGTCTCTATTAGGGTAGATAAGTCCTTAGAGTTTTTCTTTTTTTTAAAAAATGAGTTTACATTTTCATTCCGTTTTCTTTGATTCAAACTGAAGGCTCCCTATGTTGGCTATTTTATCTTTCTGCTCTAGGAAAGCCAGACTCTCAGTTCTCCCCAAGGCATCCCTGGCTACATGCCACACCATCTGTAATGTGCACATATCTTCACCTAGCCAGTCTATCCCAGCTCTGCTAGCTCTGCTAATTTTATATTACTGGCGTCTTTGAGGAGAAAGGCATTCACTCTGAACTGATTTATTCCTTACTGTTGGTCTTAAATTTTGAATTCAGGTTGAAAGTAATCTAATACAGAAACAAAAGGCTAAGATTTTTCACAATGAGTTAAGTAACAGATAGAAAGTTCTGGAGCCCATTCACTGCTTTTATTGGAGTGGAATGGCTGGGTACATCTGAACACCCTTGACAGATTCCAGATTTGAATTTAGGAGGCTTTAAGATAGAACAAATGACTCTCAATAAAGCCTGGTTGTCTTTGACAATCTACTGTAGGCTACCTTTTCTTCTTCCCAAGGTGGTATCAGATCGGTTTCTTTATTTCTTTCTCCGGTGGGGAAAAAATCATATTTTAATTTTTTCTTATCGCTGTGATAAAAAAAAATATGCCTTCTTGGATTTTCAGTGCATGGTTCCAAAAATTTAATTTTTGAATTTAAATACTAAATATGGATTTAAGTGTTTTTTTGTACATATAACACCATCTAAATCAGAACTGGTAAGCAGAGATATGCTTAGTCATAACAGGAGGTGTCTTGTGTAGGCTTTTTGTTGGGAAAGCACCACAGTGGAGAATCATGAGGGGAAGATATTCATGGCTATTAAATAGGCAAGAATTCTAATCTCAGTGTTCACATAGCACCAGGAGGTGTTGAGAAGAGCTGATCTGTTTCAGCATTGAGTTTGGTCATTGAGTAAAATTGGGACATCTGTTAAAGAGATGATAATTTAAAAATTGCTTTCAATAGTTATTTGAACTATTTTCAATAGTTATTTTTATGAATTTCTGGTGTTAATTAGCATTATACTTGTCATTGGACAAGGTTAGGAGAGTTAAACAGTATAACTGGCCTTGAGGAATTACAGTCATGGTTAAAGCTTATTGTCAGGAGGTGATTCAGTGCCACAGCACTTGTCTAATGTGCGAGGTCCTGGGTTCAATTCTCAGCACCACCAGCAGGTGAATAAACAAATAAATATTAAAACTTAAAACCCAATGAAACATGTTACTCTTCCTTACCCAATCTCTTGGTTTTGTCAGGCATCTGAAAACTCACTCATCCAATAAATAAGTCTCCTATGTTAGATGTTTTCTCGTGGTCTTGGGAGCTTCCCTGAGCTGAAGTTCATAGCTAAAGCCTGAAGCCACTTAGCACCAACAGTCCAGCTTGTGTTTGCAGAGCACTTAGCACACTGGTGGCTGGCCAAGCGCTTCGTTTGCATGACCTAGCAGCCTCGGGAGCATCTAGTGCTATGCCATTAATGTAGAACTAAGATGACCTTGCAGGGGTCCTTTCAGTTTCTATAGAAGATCTTAGGGGTGGAGATAATGCTTTCTTCAGTTGTGATTTTTTTTCTAACACTAAGGTAGTTTTGCTGTGAATGCCAATCTCTGGCCTGCTTTGCTCTTGTACACTATATATGTATATGTGAATATGTATATATGTTATGTAATATATTACATATATATCACACATATATGCATTTATACACACATATTATACATAATATATTACATTTAACATAACATATATGTGTAATATATACATATTATATATTAACACAATAAATACATATAAATGTATATGTGCCTGATATATATATATATATATTATATTATATATACGCATATGTGCATAAATATTTGTATATTATGTGTGTATATACACATATATTATATGTTATATGCATACATAATATTTAATGTATATACATATGATATATGTGTTTATGTTATTTAATATATTACATATACATGATTGCCCATATATACATGTGTACATACATATATTACACATACTATATTAAATATATATTATACAGCATATATATTATTCATAATACATACAATAACACAGTACATGCATATGATATATGTACAATATATACATACAAATTATATACATTTTGTATGTACACATATATTATCTATAATTCAAATATATATGTATTTTACATCTATTATATATGCATGATATATATATATATATATATATATATATATATATATATATATATATATGTGTGTGTGTGTGTGTGTGTGTGTGTGTGTGTGTGTGTGTGTGGAGTGTGTATTTCTCTTATTCTTAATACTAGATTTCATTTAGGCCCTTTAGCCTTCAAAGGAACAATGACACAAAAATTAAGTCTATAAAGGATTTGAAATTGCATATTCAGAGCTGAATCTGGAACATTCCTCAGAAAAGCAGCTGACAATGCCTTACTTCATGAAGAACATCGTTGGTATAGACACAGGGTTTAGACTCCAGTGAGGATCTCTCATAACCACTGGCTATCCTTCTATTGTGCTCTCCCTCTTGTTAGATTTCTTCCCCCACTTAACACATACTCAGGCCACCTTCCATCCCTAGCTACCTGCCAAAATTTATTTCATTTACTATCTTAGCTTATCATATGAATTCTCTCTGTTAATAGTGTCATAGAATAAATCTGTTCTCTCCATACATAGTTCTATGTTGAGATTTGTCAGTGTAGTATGGGGCCAAAAAAACTCCTGGCAACCAAATAGCAACATTTGACAGCTAGTACAAGAAGTCCTGTATTTTAGTGATTCCCAAGTGTGTGTATGTGCAATTGTATGCATATATGTAGATGTGTGTATATGTATGTATGTATATATGTATGTTTGTGTATGTATATATGTATATGCATTTGTGTGTACATATAAATTATGTGCTTATGTGTATATGTGCATATGTATGTATGTGTGTATATGTATATGTATTAGTGTTTATGTGTGATTGTATGTATATGTGTGTATGTGTGTGTATTTGTGTGTGTGTATTTGTATGTATATATGATTGTATGTATGTTGGGAATTGGTTCTAATGCTTTGTCTTAATTTGGCTCCCAAAAGCCACATTTTCGGACACTGAGAGTCCCTGACCCCAGCTGGCTTTGGTTGGTAAACAACTTTCATACAACCAATGGCTGGGCAGGGAGATGGAGGCAGGACTTTTAGATTGTCTGGGCAAGGGACCAAGGAAGAGAGAGGGGAGAATCGCCATGACTCAGAGGCAGAGGGATCAGATTTAAGAGCTGCAGGAGAGAAACCGTCCAGCAATGTAGGTGGAAGGGGAGAGCAGCCCTGTGGGGAAGCTGCCCAGAAGGTAACAGGGCAGCAAAGATAAAATATGGAGTTAGAAGATGTTAGGTCAGGAATACCAGAAGGAAGCGTGTGTTAGCTATGCCCAGCCATTGATCTAGTCAAGGCACATCAAAATTAGCTGGAGAGTATGTTTTAAATTTGTGGATCCAGAGTTCTTGGGAGGATGCAGCGAGGCTGCGACAGCTGGGAGCCAAAGCAGATTAAGTATTCAGCACTATGTATGTGTTTGTGTGTGTGTATATGTATGTGTGTATGTATGTGTGTGTGGTTGTATGTATGTGTGTGGTTGTATGTATGTGTGTGTACCTGTGTAATTGTATGTGTGTGATTGTGTGTATATCTATGGTATATGTGTATGTTTATGTGCATATGTGTGTGATTGTGTGTATATCTATGTTATATGTGTACGTTTGTGTATATACATGTGTATTTGTGTTTATTTGTCTGTATATGTATTTGTGTATGTTTGTATGTATGTGTACCTGTGTATTTGTATGTATATATGTGTATATCTATATATGTATGCAAATGTATTTGTGTGTCTCTATTTGTATGTATATATGTGTATATGTGCATATTTGTGTGTGTACTTGTGTGTGTATGTATGCATATTTGTGTGCATGTATGTGTGTATGTATGCATATTTGTGTGCATGTATGTGTGTATGTATGATTGTGGAGTATATATATGTGTATGTATGTGTGTGTATTTGTGTGTATGTGTGTGTTTTGTATGTGTGTATGTGTATTTTGTGTGTGTATGTGCTGAGTGATTGATTAGAGGGAAGACTCACTAAAAATCTAAAAAAATCATTTGTGGAGTTGTGGGCTTACAAGCAAGAGAAGAGATTAATTAGCTAGAAAAAGAATTCAAAACCTGGGGAGCTGTCAGGAGCTAGAAAGAAAATTATTTTTTCCTTCCCCTTTATTCTTTATAACACATCAACAGCTTGCAAATTCCCTTTTTATTACCATGCAATCAAGGTGCATTGCTTTCTCACAAGACAATTAGTTCTTATTTGTTTGAGTGAGTACTTTATTATTCACAGGGAAATAGAAGAATTTCTTGTACCAAACATCTCCTACCTAATACTGATCTGTAATATTCATGTTGGCAATAGAACGTTCCGTTTCATTATACCCCAGGAATGATCACAAACGAGAGTTGGTCTCTGGCATCTGTAATGATCTGGAGAACAGTGACGCTTGTGTGTCGAACATTCCTCATGTGGTCGATAGCTAGGCATCATTTCCAGGCTCCCAGCAACTCAGTAGAGAAAGATCAAGACTGCCAGTATTATTATTTCTGTTTTATGTTCATGGGAAAAAAAGAGAGTGCAGTGGCATCCCCCAAATCATGTCAAGTTAATGGCAGCCCTACTGTGCTTTTGCAAGGAAGATTAGGAACATCCCTATGTTGTTTAGATTATTTGTGAGTAGTCTGTTTTGAAGATATTAACAGTTGGACTGAACCCTACCAAAAGTTCCTATTTTACAATTAATAATTTCATTTTAAACAAATAAGGTTGGTAGAAGAAAAGGAACAAAACTTGCCAACACTACTGCAGAAATCAGAGAAATTTGAAGGCGTTTCCTTTAAAAAGATTTATTTTTTTCTAATCTCTGTATCTTAGTGTTTACCTGTATGTGCACCACATGAGTGCAGTGCCCAAGGAGGCCAGAAGAGGGCATGTTAACCCCAGAGACAGGGTTACAGATGATTGTGAGCCACAGTGTAGGTGCTGATGTGCTGATGTGGAACCTGAGCCCTCTACAAGGACAGTAAATGCTCTTAACCAGTGAGATCTCTCCATCCCAAATATGAATAACTAAAAACTGAGAACACTTAGGCCTGGGGGGTTGCTAGTTCAGAAAATGACCAGTCAGTTTTGAGAGCATGAAGACTGAGTTCAGATCCCTAGCATTCTCATAAGAAGCCATTAGAATCCACAGGAACCTGTAATCCCTCCCAGTGCCAGGAGGGGGCGATGTGAGGATTTCTGGGAGTTCCTGACCATCCAGTCTGACAGAACCAGTGAGATCCTGGTTCATTGTAAGATGTGGTCTCAAAGTTAAGGTGGAGAGAGATTTAAAAAGATACCCGAAGCTCTAGCTTCTGTAGGCATGCACACACTTACCCTTAACGCAGCTTCAGAGACACATAAGCAAACATGCATGCACTCACGGCTCAAAAAAGATAGGAAAACAGAAGAAAAAAATCCGGTGCATACCTATTCAAGGTCAAACAGTGAATATCACCCGCATCTTTCCCCACCAGGAAAAATGCTGTGTTGACTAATTTATTTTAATGTCCGGAGATCACTACACAACTACACATCTCTCTTCATTACTTAGATAAATAATTTGCCACTGCTATTGTTTTTAGTGATTTCATTTGGCTATTTGAGCGTGTGTTTTCCATAATCTCTAACACTGAAATTTTCATCCATTCAGCCCTGCAGACTTTATTAGGTTCTGCATGCTCAGGAAATAATACCATAAAGGTAGAGTTATCTTCACACAAGCAGGACAATTATATTGATATATCATGTGCTGTATTTTAATTTCAAAATTATTACCTCATTGTTTTCTCCTGGAGCCCAGTTTTATTTCTTTCTTCTTATCATTAAAGGTACAGTGACAGGCAATTCACCCTTTAGAAAGAGTTTCAGGAGCAGAAAAGGTTTTCTTTAAAAAATATATATATATAGGCAGAAAAATCTCCCACAGAGTGAATTCCCACAGTGTGATGGAAGATGTAAATTTAGCCCAGTGTGAGTCAGACAATCAAGTTAGGAATTTTAATTTAATGGTTTGTTCCTTTGAATTGTTAGCTGCTCGTCTCCCCTCATTGTATAAGTGTTGTTTGAATTGGAGGAAATTAAACTGAAAAGTGCCCAGAACTCACTCCAACCCAGTTCCTCTGGTGCTCTCTTTAACAGGCAAAAGGATGGACAGAGGAAGAGAGGAAGAAGATGAATTGATACACAGGCAAAGATGCTTATTTGCTGCTACCTTAATAAAGATGGTCCCATCCCTGGGTACCTTAGCATTTAGATATTTAGCTTTGTAGTGGCCGTATCATCTTAATTTAACAGGCTTGGGGAATCGTCATTTTCATTTCCACACCACTTGGTACAAGGCTGTGTTTTTGGTATGTTGGTGAAAAGTCTTAATCTCTCTCAGGTTCAGGAGGTCTCGAGTCAGCTTGGACTCACTCCCTCGGCTTTGCAAATAAGTGGCTTGAAGGAAGAGTAAAAATTAAACATGGAACAGTAGATCAGCAGAAGAAAAAAAAAAACGAGCGATTTTATAATTTACTGAGTAGGCCTTTTGCTCTAAGAGATCTAGATGATTATAGAACACATGTTTGGGATTATGATTCTAAGATCCGGTAACACACAGCATTCTTCTCAGAGAGTAAGAAAACATTTCTTTAAAAGCCCATCAAGAGGGAAGTAACTTGGCTATAAGTTCTTAGTATGTTAATTCTCCAGGAAAAAAGTATTAAGAGAGCGAGCAGCCGTCGGGCAGTGAAATGGGGCTCCTACCGAAGAGAGACTTGGAAATAAGATCAGGCAGGTGCATAACAGCCATAATCATTCATAAGTTTTTGTCTTGGCTGCTCTGAGGCTAAAGTTTCAGAGGGAAAACCATGAGAAGGTGAAGGGACTCCTTCCACTTCATAGCCTGGAGTCCACTTTCCTGAGAATGCTTACCATGTCCCACACAGCTGCCACGACTCTTGATTCCCTGTCCTCAGAGCTGATGCTAGTGTTAGTTTATAGCATGGGTTAACTCTTCTTTCAAATGGTGGTGGATTCTGTCTCCCATGAAGTGGCATTCTGAGTATTAACACTGAGAAAACAGTGGTTCAGGACATTTTTGCTGCCACCCTCAAGTGTCTCTGCAGCAGAATGGGACTCACGCACCAGGGCAGCTAAGTTCTGGACAGACCCCTCATGGCTGGTGGCAGAGAGCAGGATGGTGGATTGAGTTGCACAAAGTCAGGCAGGTCTACCTGCCTCTTTTGGCATTTGTAAAAGACATTGCACATGGGGTGGACAAGCATGCAAGAGTCAGACAGGCTGTGAAGAACAAAATGAAGCAGAGACAGGTAAAGTGTGTGTGTGTATGTTCATGTGTGTACAGGTGTGTCAGTTATGAGTGAGTCAGGTCATTGGATGGTCCCTGGGGCTATAGCAAGTTACATTAGTTTTTTAATTCATTTTCTTTTCTTATGTGTGTTCTTGTTTCCCTGCATGTACATCTGTGCATCACCTCTGTCCCTGGTGCCCAACTAGGGCGCCCAGAAGAGGGGTTGGATCCTCAAGAGCCAGAGTTTAAGATAGTTGTGAGCAGCCATGTGGTTGCTGGACATTTGACCTGGGTCCTTTGCAAGAGCAAGAAGTGCTCTTAACCACTGAGCCATCTTTCCATTCTGAGGAATTTACTTTAAAACATGCATCTCTGTTATGAGAGAGAAAATATAAAATGGCACATCTACTGGCTGGTTTTGTCAGCTTGATACAAACTAGAGTCATCAGAGAGGAAGGAGCCTCAGTTGAGGAAATGCCTCCATGAGATCCAGCTGTAAGGCATTTTCTCAATTAGTGATCGATGGGGGAGGGGCCAGCTCATGGTGGGTGGAGCCATCCCTGGGCTGGTAGTCCTGGGTTCCATAAGAAAGCAAGCTGAGCAAGCCATGGGGAGCAAGCCAAGAAGCATCCCTCCACGGCTTCTGCCTCCAGAATCCTCCCCTACTTGAGTTCCTGTCCTGACTTCCTCCATTGATGGACTATGATCTGGAAGTGTAAAACCCTTTTGTCTACAACTTGCTCTTTGGCCATGGTGTTTTATCAAGATATAGAAACCTAAGACAATATAAGATAATAACTTTTAAAATCCGGGTTTCAATATAATTTCCAGCTAAGGTTAATCTCATTTGTATGGATTTCCATTGGGCTGAGCAGTCTTTCTGAAACTTCTGAATGGATACTTTTTCAGTTTAATGTGTAATGTATTATCATATTTGTTTAAAGTTTGGGACAACACTTTTGGGAGCTTCTTCCCAGAGCCCTTAACAAGTAACCACCGAACTCTGACTTAGCATAGTGATCTTTTGTCCAAGAGTTCAAAATTGGACAGCTGGGTTTTAGGGGGAGCTTGTGTTGTTGAGGAAGGTATACATGATAAAGGGAGTAATTAATTAATTGACAAATGAATGATACAGATAATAACTGTAATTTGTAGCAAGTGTATAAAGCCCCTTATCTTTCCTATATAGAGAATTTTTACTCTTTAAAAATAAATAAATGTATTTGAGATGGGCTCCTTCAAATGAATAATCATGTTCTTATGTTCATGCAAATAATTAATTATAAATGTGTGGTGAATACATGTGCTTATGTGTATTTATGTGGTGTGTGTTCATATGTATGCATGTGTTTATGGGAGTGCATGCACACTTGTGTGGGGCACAGAGGTCAACTTTGGCTTCAAGTATCTCCCCTCTCTTGCTTGTCACCTCATTGTTATTATTCTCAGTTAAGACTAACCTCATTTGTATGGCTTTCCATTGGGCTGAGCAGTCTTTCCACAACTAATGAATGGATACTTTTCAATTTAATATGTAGTGTATTATTATATTTTTATCATATTTTAAATAAATTTAATTGTGTGTGTGTGTGTGTGTGTGTGTGTGTGTGTGTGTGTGGTTTGAATGCAGCTGTCCAAAGAGGCCAGAGCATCAGATTCTCTGGGATTTGATTCTAGACAGTTGTGAGTTGCCTAACATAGGTGCTGGGGACTGAGTTCCAGCCTTTAGCAAGAGCGATTCAAGATCTTAACCACTAAACTATCTCTCCAGCTAGTCCAAGGCTGAGTCTCCTTATCGAACCTGGAGCTGGGCATTGTCCCTAGATTGGCAGGGCAGTGTGTCCCTGGGTTCTGCCTATTTTAGCAATCCTGGCATTGGAATTATAAGCATATGCCACCATCTTGGTTTTTATTTGGGTAACAGAGATCTTCCACTAAGCCATCTTCCCAGCCCCTTTCAAAATAATTACATTTTCTTCTGGACCTTTGGGTTTTATGATTGAACACTATTTAAAAACAATGATTATATCTATAGGCTTCTCTACAGCTATTTTTTTTTTGTCAACGTCATTTTAAACCCTAGGGCATCACAGTACTGTTAATAATAAACCTCATTTATTAGATTTGTGTTTCAAGAGACTCAGTGAGCTCTGTTTTCCCTCAACGTGGCATTGCACATAGCTTAAAAATTATGGTTTATAACTTCGCTCATATTATAGAGCAAAGATGGCCATGTGCCATAAATCTGTCCAATCAGACTCAAGCATAAACCCAAGAACACGTTCCCATACAACTTATTAGACCTAACAGAAATGACAGCCAAAGTGGCAACTTTTCTTCCCCCTCCAGCCTTGTATTTTCTGGAATGTAGATGAAGTGTTTCATGTACATCGGCCATTTTAGTTCATCATAGGGTCAGCTGGTGAGGTTGGTTCATCAGGAAGCTACCTGTGGATGATACAGCTTATGTGTGGCTCCTTATAGACATCAAGAAAGCTTAGATGCTCAAGGATACCATGACACAGTAGCCAGTCATGGTCTTGCCATCTCTAGACCCATCCTAGGAAAAGTCACCCATCTTTAAGCCATTGCTGTGTGAATGGCTCTATTACTTGTGATGGAACAAACTGAATATTTCCTAATGGATATGTGTGAATACTAACCACATTAGGTCCCGCTGGATTCATAGAATCTTGGGTGTAGGGCAAACATCATGTTAATAGCAGACAATGATTCCACTAAAGGATCTCCATGGGTACAGAAGACAGCCTCCGAAGGGGGTGATTTTTGCTTGAAGAGGTCTAAAAAATGTTCATGGAGAGGGTCTGTTAGGTCTTCCATCTCTTCATATGCATTGTTAGGACTTCAGACAGACAGAAACAGAAAATATACACAGGAAAGAAGGATACTTGCAGCAGAGCTGAAGACATCCTCTGGCTGATAATCAGACACATAAATCACCATATATTAAAAAAAAAAAAACATTTTAGTGGGAAACACAGCAGGACCCAGAGGTGGTTTGACCTGGAGGTTTTTCCATAGCTTGCAGGTATCACGAGGTACTTGTTGAAGTTTGTTCTGGATCCATGGCACACTTGGCTATTCTGTAATTCTGGCTACTTTCTCTGAGTTGCCAGTGCTGCTGAGAAAACCATGGTGGAACAATGTCAAGGGAAGAGAAACAGATACTCCTTTCTATCCTTGAGAACTTGGCTTCCTCCTCTACCTCCTCAGTTTTAATATCATAGAAAGTTACACATGAACTAGACAGTTGAAATGCGTTAAAAATGGGATAAATTCTGTTTCCTTTTTTGAGGTGTCCACATCCTCTTAGTCTGTGCCTGACATGATGACCATCTAGAAATTCTTGGGAAAGAGCTGATACAACTTGATTGACAGGGTTTGGAGGTATACATGCCTATAGATGGCAGTCAATAGCATAGAGTCACTGGGATGTCAGCCAGGATGACTTAGATGTTATAAAGTGGGCATGTATTTGCATGTCACTCTCTGGAATTTCTGATTTTATTGTTCAATCACACTGACAAATGTCTGCCATTAGAATATCTTAGCCGGGTGTGGTGGCGCACTCCTTTAATCCCAGCACTCAGGAGGTAGAGGCAGGTGGATTTCTGAGATCGAGGCCAGCCTGGTCTACCAAGTGAGTTCCAGGACAGCCAGAGCTACACAGAGAAACCCTGTCTCGAAAAACAAAAACAAACAAACAGAAAAAGAATATCTTTGGCTTAAAGTCTTTGTTTTACTTCTGCATTCCTCAAGCAATCCCTAGGCTTTCTTCCTATGTTCTGTGACTTTACAAGCCATGTATGCAATCAAATAATTTCAAGAGTCCAGAAGAAGAAAGGGAAATGTCTGTAGTCAGGGACCCTGTTTGCTGTAATACATGGTCGAACCTTGTAGCCACCCCTGAGGACTTGAGACACTTACGTAACAAGTTAGACTGCCTCAACATTCTCCTTAAGGCACTCCAAGGGATTCTAACAATACCTGAACTAAAGCTCAAACTGAAAGACATTTGCTAGGCACTGAGTAGGAAGGGGACTTCCACTCCCATTCTTTTGATACATGGATTTGTAAGAGCCCTGTAGCCATCTATATCTTTAGGAAGAGTTTTTATTTTTTCTTTGTGACATCAATACTGATCTTCAGAAGTTTGCCCCATGGAAGAACTTATGTTCAGCAACAGTCTTAAATAAGCTCTATTACCCACAAGACACCACCCTATTCAATATTGACATCTAGCTGGTAATCTCACTAGAACCCTTACTGCCTTCATGAGCAAAAACTAATTCCTATAAGATGATGATCAAACTGGTCAAAATTCCATTCCCAAGGAATTGCAGGTAATGTTTTATCTATTTTATTAGGATGGATCTTATTTCAGCTGTAACAACAGCAAAAGGAGAAGACGAAGACAAAGAAGGGGAAGGAGAATGGGGAAGAGGGGGAGAAGGGGAAG
This sequence comes from Mus minutoides, assembly GCA_902729485.2. NCBI lineage: Eukaryota > Metazoa > Chordata > Mammalia > Rodentia > Muridae > Mus > Mus minutoides. Next base: position 608,559 of record LR749980.1, read on the forward strand.
GAGAATGGGAAAGAGGGGGAGAAGGGGAAGGAGAATGGGGAAGGGGGGAGAAGGGGAAGGATGAGGATGAGGAGATTGAGGAGGAAGGAAGGAAGGAAGGAAGGAAGGAAGGAAGGAAGGGAGGAAGAGGAGGAGGAAGATGGTTTTGCTTTGTTTTTTTATATGTCTTAGAAATCAGAAGCCCTAAAATCAAGGTATGGGAAGAAAAGCCTTTCTCTCCAATAATCCATGTGATACCAAATTATGCAAGTTCTAGACACCCTGGAATTTCCTGGTTTGTAGTTCTTTCTCCTATCTTTAAATCCAGAAGTTCCACATCTCATAGCTCTCTCAATCTCCGACATTTTTGTCTGCCTTTTAGGATAGTATTTTCTTCATAATGAATTTTTATATCTGTAATGTCCCTTCTTTCATCTCATGATGACATACCTCAGGACCTTGGGACTAGGATGTGAACAAATTTTTTGGAGTCATCATTCGGAGACCACACATTGTGCAATACTATGAGCAATGTTATCACTGACCAACTTACCTTTACTACTTCACAGGTGGTACACAATATGGACCTTACCCCAAGAAGAACAGAGCTGAACTTAAGTGTGGGAGGTCATCTGTCTGTCAGTCTGGGTGAGGAAGTGAAACTTCAGGAGGATTAGATTAGTGATGACATCAGCTCACGGCAGAGAGCTGGGATTCATACACCAAGATTCTGACTTAAAGTCTGGGGTTTGAACTGACTTACTGTAAAATCCTCAGCTTCCATTCACCATAAATCAGTCATTTAAAAAAATTACTTTAGCAGTAAAATCTTGGGTTAAATAAAATTCTACTTATGTAACAGATATATACCCCACTTCATCATCTAGGGGTTCAAAACAGGGTCATCTCTCTTTTAATATTCAAATAAAATGAATCCAGGCTCTATTTTGCTGTCATGAAAATATCTCTGTTTTTTCCCTTGGCCATCTCTTCCTATAAGGAGCCCACAAACTTTGGGAATGTATATAATATAAACCACATATAAACCTCATGGCTTAAAAATTTTTTTCAAAGTAATCACATGCATTTACCAGGAACTAGGAACACCACCACCACAGTTGCTGCTATTGCTGGTGAATCTATAGGGAGTCTCTGATGGAGGTGGACTACAGTACATACTCCTGGGGTTAGCAAGCATTTTCTTCTACTTCTCAGAACTTCTGGCAGATGTATAGATTCTGGGTATGGGAAGTAAGAGGAGACTTATCCCATCCCATCCCATCCCATAGTGTCAGCCAGAGCTCCCATTACTGATGGTCATGCTCCTAAGACACTACTGTGGGCTTGCTCTCTCTTGATGGATGTTACAGCCATTTTCCTAAAGCAATGAGACCCACAGTGTCTGGGCATAAGAGCATGAGAATATTTCTCATCTCAGAAGTAGATCCCTTCCAGAATGACTGTCTTAGAAGGTCAGATCCCAGTTCATGAGGTTAGAGAAAGGCCTCCTTTGGCTCCAAGATCATCCCTACTTGGTGTTACCAAATAAGTCATTTATTTTTTAGATATCTGAGAATGGGACTGGGCTGCAGGTGGCCTAGGCATTAGATACTCAGTGGCATAAACAAAACAAAAATGTGCCTCTCATTTTCCAGCTGGCTGCTCTTTCATGAATTCCTTAGTTCCTCAAAGTCAACATAGTCCCAAAGGTCACATGAATCTAGAACCTATAGACAGAAAGAAGTATAGTACAAATAGAGTATCTATCTATCTATCTATCTATCTATCTATCTATCTATCTATCTATCTATACATACACACATATGTATGAATGTATATGTATATGTATATGTATATGTATATGTATATGTATATGTATATGTATATGTATATTCTATCTGTCAGAGACACCACAGTGGATTCTATGGTAATGTCTCTGTTGGCTCCTATTTACTGTGACAGACTCTCACACTTTTCTTTACCTGATGACCTTGGTGGTTCTAGTGAGGTGTATTATGGCCGGGTGTGATGGTGCACATCTTTAATCCCAGCACTCCAGAGGCAGAGACAGGCGGATTTCTGAGTTCGAGGCCAGCCTGGTCTACAGAGTGAGTTCCAGGACAGCCAGGGCTACACAGAGAAACACTGTCTGGAAAAAACAAAAAAACAGGACGATTCTCAATTGAGATTTCCAGTGCTTCTCCTCATGACTAAGGATGAGTTGGAGGAGTAAGTCCACAGAGACAAGGTAGCATTTTCAAGACGCCATAAAAGGGTACCTTTCAGCTATGTGACTTATGATTGTGTATATTTGTCAGGGTTCTTTACTGTGGAGAGCTCTTCTTTCCTCTCTTTATATAATGTGCTCCTTGAATGGAAATCTCTTTCCATTGAATGACTGGATAAGGCATGCTCCCCTCTTGACAGTTGAGTATCTACATTCACATCTGTAATGCTTCTGTGAGGGTGACATGTCTTGCTATTGATTCCTTTGGTCATTAATTTCTGTCACTATAGACTCTCTTATATCCTTAAAACTGTTAATGTGCATGGTGTGTGTGTGTGTGTGTGTGTGTGTGTGTGCTCGTGGGTGTAGGATTATCTGAAAAGGCCAGAAGATACTATTCAATTCCTGTGCTGGAGCTACAGGTGATCCTTAGTCTTCCAATATAGATGCTAGAAACCAAACCCAGGTCCTCTGGAAGAGCAACAAGAGCTCTCCTTAGCCGAGCCATCTCTCCAGTCTCTGTCATGTCTGTTTTATCCAGTGGACCCAGGGCTATTTTATTTTGTTCTCCAAAAGTTCCTGCCATAGCTCTTTGGAATTCTTTCAGATAGTTGCTATATACCTTTGACGAACACTCATTATCTTACTGTCATTTTTAAATTAATTAATTAACCAATTGATTAATTAATTTGTATTTAGGCAATTCTTTGTCTTGTAGCACTACAGATTCAGTAACTTCATTGTGCTCAAACATTGAAACTCTCATTTCTCTGAAGGACTCTGATTCCTTCTTGTGGGAAAAAAGATATTACGAATCATGCCTCAGCCTTTGAGCCTCTTCCATGGATTGATCTTAAAAACTACATCCCTAGGTCTTGTGTTCCCACTTGGAAGTACTGATAACCTCTTCCTCTTAGGATTACCCCCAAGGTGAAAATATAATTCATGTGGGAGCTTGAGAGATGACTTCACAGCCCAGAGTTTTCAACTCTATCAGAGGACATAATTTCAGTTCCTGGAACTTATAGCTCAAACTATCTCCAACTCTGGTTCCAGAGAATCTGATGCCCTCTTCTGGACTCTGCAGACACCAGTCACATATGTGTCATATATACATGCATGTAGGCAAGTGCTCAGACACACAAAAAAATAAACACATATGTAAAATGCATAATTTATGTTTTTACATTATATTATTGTTAATACTATGCTATTTTTATTTATGGCCTATAATCCATTACAGTATAATTAACTCTGTAATCATTTTGAAGCCATACTTTTGCATTTGCATTTCTTGCTTGGCACCCAGACACAAATAAAATATTAAAATGGCAGTTATTTTTTATTACAAAGTTATCTCACTAAATTTTATTACAAATTTTATAATTACTCATGCTCCATAAACTCCTATACCCCACAAAATGAATGTCCTTCTACCATTAGAGTTGTATTGACTAATAAATTAAAAAGTACCACATTTTATATTAACATTAAAGAAGGAGCCTAGCATGCTCTCAGTTTATTATATAAATATATGTGCATTCATTCCTATACATGACAAATGCATGTATGAACAGCACATGTGTGTACCTATTTGTACATATGTTTCTGTAAGTACCTATATATTTGTATACATGACCCACAAGTATGTACCTGTTTGTACACATGTTTCTGTAAGTACCTGTATATGTGTGTACATGATGAATATGTGTGCACCTGTTTGTACAGGTTCCTGTAAGTACATAATACACATGTATGCACTTATTTGCACACGTTTCTGTAAGTACCTATACATAAACAGAGGACTGAGTCATGAAAGTAGCAAGAATGAGGGTCTGAGACAGTAATTACATCAAGGTGACAGGTGATAGAATGCCCCCTGCTGGTGTTCTGAGCTTCTGGCCTCTCCTTTCCTGGTGAAAGCAGTTGCTCTTTCCAATGAGGACCTGTAAAATTTCCCTAACTCACAAACGCCTTTAAAAATGCTTCTAAGGAGCTTGAAGGGTGGATCCGTTAGAAGAGCACTGGCTGTACAAGAATAAGGACCGGAGTTCCATGCCAAGCACTCATCAAAAAAGACTGACTCGGTCTGGCGATGTGGGCTTTTTCTAAGCACAAACTGGAGAAATGGATGGTGGAGACTGGCAAACCAGCCATGCACAGAAGATAGCCAGAGTTCCTGGCCTCCTGGGCTTGCTGAAGTCCTGACCTGTGACAGTGATTCCTAGTGCATCTTGGTGGAAAGCAAGGGTCGGGAGCCCACACACTTGGGGCTGGGTCTCTTCTGTTGTGGCTTGTTTTCTGGAGTCGTTTAACAAATAAATCAAAAGGACTGATCCAGAATTACAGTTCCTTCCCAAGCTGATTACAGACATTACATTTCAAGCTGTGTCTTTTGTGCAAGAATATGATGTGTTGCTAGGGGCTCTTCTTTGGCTTCTCTGATTTGTAGAGGTAATTTGTATGGCTTCTCTAATTCATATCTCTTTCCTATTTGGTGGAGCTCCTTTCCCTGTAACCAGTGATTCCTATTTAAAATGAGTTCAGAGGGAAGTAGGGGGATTTCTGAGCTGAGGTTGTGTCTGCAGGAACACACATCTGTGTGGGATCGGAAGAGTTAACTGAGCTAAGACTACATTTTTCTGAAGCTGTACTTAGCGCTGATTATTTCAAGGTGGCTTCTGTAATTACTTCCAAATGTTTTAATGAGGCTGGGGTTTTTTTTCCCACTTTTCTCAAGACATCTTTAAAATTTCCCCCCTCTTTCCATATTGATTTTCCAGCCACGCTCCTTTAGGCTGCTATTGGCAGAACAAGTCATATAAACTATTATAGTTTTGCCCAGAAATTTCCCATCACCTCCCAGTCCTCTTTCCCTGTGTTCTGGGTGCTCATCATTTGAGGAGAATCAACATGTGATCTGATCTCTGGTGGGTTGTCCATCCAGCCCAAGACCTAGACCAGGTCCAATTGTAAAATTCACTATTATTTTGGAAAAAAAAATTTATTCACTCTGAACTTTATATATGAGTGTTCTATTTGCATCATTTATTTCCCCCTCCCCCACTCTTCTTCCAACTTGTCTGGTATCCCTCCTCCTCTCAAATTCATGACCTTTTATTTTAATTATAACTGCTCCATGCACACAAACATGTACATATAAAATTGTAACTATAACCTGCTGGGGCCCTTTAGTGTTTGTTGCTCCTATGCACTCTGTATAGATCACTTGGGATTGGATAACCAACGGGGGAGGGGTCATCCCCGGAGAATGCTCTCTCAGTGGGATCGATTGCTCATGGCTTTTCAGGGGTGGGGCCTCAGGAAACCTCCCTTGTCCACATGGGCATGCCTACTGGCTTTGTTATCATGTAGGTCTTACTTAGGCAACCATATTGTTGAGATCTCAAGGATGCAGCTCCCCAAGCATGGATAGATTACTCATGTCTATATTATGTTAAAATATTAATTAATTGATTGATTGATTGATTCACTCTTCTTATCGCTAGGGGTTTGTTATGCATGGTACTGAGCTTCAAAAGGACGTTTTCATACAAATGTATCAGGTATTTTTGAGCATGGTTTTCCTATACCTTCCATCCTCCTCTTTCCACCTCTTTCCCCTTCTGCTTGCCCCCTACGTTCCCTGCCTGTCCTATCTCACTTTCATGCTACATATACATATGATTGTAAGCACCTTTATAAAATTTGGGATCTACAAATAAAACCATGTGATATTTGTATTTTCTAGCTGGTATATTTTGCTAACACGACAGTCTCCAGCTGTATCCATTTTCCAGCCAATGAGACTCGTTTAAAATTTCAGTCTGTCCCTCTCAGTTGTAGCTCTTTCCTGATGTAATATCATTGTTTATAGATACTTCAGAATTCCATAATTTATCTCATTTTTTATTATACACTTTGGTGATCTGTTTGGCCTTACCAAGGGTTCCAGCTTTCACCTTGTATATATCCCTTTCCTCCTCTGATTTCCCTTGCCCAGTGAGGGCCACCTTCCCTATGCTATCAGGCACTGGGAGTCAATTAAGCTGCCCAAGAGAGGCGGGCCTGTAACACTGATCACATGCTACAACTTTCAGATAGTTCTGGGTAACAATGTTGCTAGCCTGTACAAGCTGATGTCAGAGATTAGAGTCAGAACGTGCCTGCCACTTCTTCAGACAGAGGTCCTGTTAGGTCATGATAAACAGCGGCAAGATTTATGGCTTCCTAAGGAGGAATGCTGGCTCTCCAGACTGCTGCTGGAAGGGACATTGGTATGCCAGACACTCTTCCTGCAAATACCATGACACAGAAGCAAGACTCCTCATAGCACGAGGTGTTATACTATGCCTCAAAGCATGCTGTGTATTTTCAAAACGGTAATCATCATAAATCAGCCGGAATTGCCCTGTTTTCTTTGACTAGCTTTGACTCCGATAGTTGATTCTCAATTTAATTCAGTATCTTTATAACTATAATGTTCTATATTATGTTTTATGCAAACAGAGGCATTCTGAATTGTTCTTTGAAATGAGAGAGGGTGTTTTTGTGTGTGTGTGTGTGTTTGCTCAAAACGAATGTGCATTTAAGGTAGGCATCAAGACCTCTCAGCCAAGCACACCAAACGTAGGAGCATTTACATAGCGCCCCCTCTCTGTATGTTTGGGTATTGAAGTTTATTACTTGTTTCCCTAGACTGTGTAAATCATATTGGAATGTTCTACCAGTCAGTGGGAAGAAGACAGATTAGGTGACATGTTTTGAAAAGGCTTTCCTAAATTTGGGCCCTTGAATAATGCTAATATTGGTTTTCAAGACTAACCTACCATTTTTTCATTGTTGTGAAAAATACTGAAATAATAGATAATAAGAAACTCTTGTTTTTCTTTGGCACCCCAAGGATTAGCAAATCACATGGGAAAATCCTGACACCTCCACAAGCTGCAGATGTTTTCTCTACACACATCTAAACAAGAATTTTGAAATATCCATTTGTAACTGATATTTCCTTCCAGCCAGCTGTCTGGCACCCTGTGGGCACGGGAGCATGGCTGACTGTGTGGCTACAATTCTCTATTAGGCACATTCATCAGCAGGAGACAGTGGCGAATGACCATGTGAAAAATAATATTAGAAGACAAAAATCACAGTGCCCAGGTCTTTGTAGCACAGAGTGGGTTCACAGGCAGCGACCATTCCTGGTTTCTTCACTGGCCTAGGGTGATTGATTTGAGTCTATCCCCTTCCGCATAAGCTATTCCAAACTCCAACCCAAACTTCCTTGAAGCTGTTAATTTATTAGTAAGATTAATCAGCATCTAATCTAATAGCTGAGAAAGGTCATCACCTAGGGACATAGAATGGAGTTTCTGATGAGAAACAGGTTCACGGGTACAGGGATATCAAACTGATAGAGGCTATAATCTGAATCTGTTTTTTTGTTTGTTTTGTTTTGTTTTGTTTTGTTTTTGTTTTTCGAGACAGGGTTTCTCCGTATAGCCCTGGCTGTCCTGGAGCTCACTTTGTAGACCAGGCTGGCCTCTAACTCAGAAATCTGCCTGCCTCTGCCTCCCGAGTGCTGGGATTAAAGGTGTGCGCCACCACGCCCGGCTCTGTAATCTGAATCCGAAGGAACGGAAATGCTCTACCTCTTGCTCTAGATGGTAGCTTTCTCTTGTGCTGTACAATGGGTCCCATGCTGTCCTCAGCTCACAAAACGTCTGATTTTGAAGTCAAATTCCTCTATGCTTTGTTTACCCTAGAGGGCATATTCAGTTTTTATACACTTTTTGTTTTGCAAAAGTTTAATCTCTTCTGCTTTTTCCCCAGACAGTGGTGACTTTAAGCAATCCTAGCCAACGAATCCAGCAACAATGAGCCCCACCCTGCTTTCTCCTGTCAGGGGATGAGGAAAGTCCACATCCTTTTCCCCGGCTTATCTTTCCAGACTGTTTCTGCCCGGGTCTTCCCTGACTGTGATACTCTCCGAGTAAGCCTGAGCTCCACCCTTCCCACTATTCCGCACCTCCTCTCTTCTGCTTTCCTTCAGGGTTGACTGGTACCGCCTTCTGATGGAACTCTTGAGCATGGACCATGTTCTGTCTCAGTTTCTCTCCCCTGACATATATCAGCTCCGGTCTTACTGGAAGAACAGTGGGCTCTGTATGGTCTCCGGATATCCACTCCATGTGTCACATCTCCACAAGAGTATTTGATGGGCTTGGGTAATTAAGACAAGTTGCTTCGTATTGAGAAGAAGCCCCCCCCCCAAACAAGTTCATTTGAACATATATCTAGTGGATTATAAATTGTAACTAGAACTTCCCAGAAAGACATCATAACTTACTAACTTTTCTCCTGGTGAATATTTCAGATATGTCAGCTATCAATTCTTCAGTATTGTATAAAGCACCTCTGCCTTCTCCTAGTCCCTTGGGACACCACAGCTAAATTGGGGACAAATCTTATAGATTGACATGTCATGCAGTACATGTGTATTTTTTTAAGTGACTTGAAATCAACCACAAGGCCATTTCTCTGCTAGGCATTTATTCTTATATGACAATTCAGATTTCTTGGGTAAAGTACCTATGTGTTGTGGAGGTTGGTCACTGGGGAATTTTATATTTTAACAGCATTTTAATTTTGTGTGTAGAAGAGAAGAATCATAGCTTGATCTACTGTTTCTTTAGATCCAAGGGGTGAAAATATTTCTAGTCAACTTAAAAAAAAAAGATCAAGTTAAGGAGTATTCATCATGCTTGTACATGCCTGTGTTCACACAGAAATGGTGGCTTTACCACAGGAGGCCAACCAGAGGACCCATCCGTCAGAACTAAGGCTAGATGATTATGGACAGTGGAGAGTTTCTGGTTCTTTTAAAGATTGATTGTTATTTTCCAATCATGTGCATTTGTGGGTGTTTGTGTGTCAGTCTGTGCCTGTGATTTCCTTTCCTTGCTATGGAGGCCAGAAGAAGGGATTGGATTTCTTGGAGCTAGAGGCGGTTGTGAACTGATCAGCATGGGTGCTAGGGACTGAGCCTGGGTCCTCAGCAGGAACTGCACCCTCCTAACTTCTCTGTCATCCTTTTAGCTTGAGAGATAAGTTTGCCATTGCTCACCCAGTGGGAGAAAAGTGTATCCTGTATACTGTCTGGCCTTGATTTTTGGGGTACATAGCCAGTCCCCAACCCCAACACTGCCTCTGCATCAAGGCAGACAACCGTCCTCAGGATGACAGGGTTTTAACCTGAGATCAAACTCGAGCATGATCACCATCGTCAATGGCTTCAAGTTCGCTGATTACTAATGAGCTTTCAGCAGATACTGGAGCCTAAATATTGTGATTGTCCTCTCCCTAAAGCCCATAGGGGACTTTAAAAATGTTCTCAACTGAAGTTCTGGTTTAAATTGGAATCCAACATGGCACTGTCCCCATTCCCTTTTTCCTTCCCCTTCCCCCTCCCCCTCCCTTCCTGTCTTCTCATCACCTCCCTCTCTCCCTTCCTTCATGCCTATCTTTCACTTGAACTAGACCCAGCATTGCTTTCACCAATAGGCTGCTCTGGCTTGAACATTTGAAGAAATTAAAACAATATTTCTGGCTAGTGTTCTGTCTAAACACAGTGCCCTTTTGTAAAATGACACACATTTATTTTCCAAAAGACAAACATTCCATATTAAATGTTTATTAAATTATCTACAAGCTTTAAATCTTAATTAATGTGTATTAAGTTGAAACAGTACAAAGGAAAATCAAAGGAATTTGGTTATAAAGAATGCTTTGAATTTGAGAAAGAGACTGGAAGGCGGCCATTGTTTGTATCGAAAGCCACTGTGTTTACTACTGTATTCTCTGAGTAAATTTAGCACATCAGTGAGCTAGATACCTGAATTTCTCGAAGATTGTGGATCTGAAGACTCCTCATTATAAATAAAAGCATCCCCTGGTGGTGTTCTTTGCTTAGGGACTCCAACCTGTGTTTTAAAGTTTTCTTGGCTCACCACAGGGAGTGGTAACAAGCAAGCAGAAAGAGATGTTTTAAAATGAAAAGGAAGAAAAATGCAATCTGCCATGGTTACAGCTCTCTCTTACTTCTGGGAAATAATGTTCATGATTAACACTGGGAGGGGGGGATAATGCCTGTATGTGTGAATGCATGCTGTGTGCATGTGTGAGTGTATATTGCATATGTATGTGTATGTATGTGAGGATGAATATGTGGGTATGTGTATTATATATGTACATATGTATGTATGAGTACATGTATGTATACATGTATATGTGTATGTGTGTGTGTTTATGTGGGTATGTATATATGTATGTATGTGTATTTATGTGGGGATATGTATCTATGTATGTGTGCATGTGTGTGTGTGTGTGTGTCTATGTGAGTATGTATATGTGTAGGTATGTGCTTTTATGTGTAGGTATGTATGTGTTTTCATGTATGTATATGTGTGTGTATGTGTGTATGCACACACAGTCATATGGAAGCTTTACATTTGTAAAGATATTTAATAACTCTTAGGAGTGACTTGCACAAATAAAAATCTTGAGAGCACTGGTGGATGGGGTGATACCTCCACTCACATTGCTTGGTCTAAAGCAGTCCATGAATGCTGGCCTTCTGCCATGAGTGAACTCACCCCAGCAGAGTCTCTAGGTATCTATAAGAAGTCTGCATAGCCCTCACTGTCTTGCTAGATTTTCCTTGTGTTCTTTTAAAAAAAATCATAATGCTAGAAATGTTTTTCTTCAAAAACCTTATTCAGAATCCCAACACCAACCGAGGGAAAAGCCACTGAACTGGTATCAAATGGTCAGAGCATGGTGCTCTGGTTCCTGGGGTCTCTCTGCTGCAAGGCTCTCTCTGTTGCCATTCCTCGAGATTGTTCTGTATCCAGTGAGTGTTCTGGCTATTTATCAGTTTGGATAAAGACTGTGAATGTCCCAGATACAATACAAACATCTGGCAACAATTTTATACTCCACCGTTACATTTCAGCCATCCCATCTCCACTGTTTCATTGGCTACAAGAAGCAGATCTCTCAGTTGTTAAGGAACAGAGAGGTGAGCTTTGAATTGAGGAAGACTGGAGAGAAAAAAATGAAAGCTTTTTGGGGAGAGCAGAAATGTCCCCACATGTTCCTAGTTTGGCCACTTCATGGCCCAGTTGGTGCCATTGTTTGGGACCTTTAGGAAGTAGAACCTGCCTACAGGAAGTATTTCCTGGAGATAGTAATTGGAAATTTGTAGTCCTGCCTTCAGTTCTGAATGCTGACACATGACCTGCCATGATGTGAGACATGTCTACTGCTGATGCCACAAACTGGAGAGCCACAGAGACCACCAGCTAAGACAAACTTCTCCGTGAGTAAATTGATACCATCAGGGGTTTTGTTGTAGTCACTGATACACTGACTGAATTCAGCCCATGCATTCATCTCAGGAAGCCCCAAGGCTTGCCAATATGTTATTGAATCTACTCTACTTGTTGAAGATCTCCATAAAAGCAGAGACACCTCTAAAATCTCTTTCAGAATATAGGGAACTGGCTCGGTACCTCCAAAAAAATATTTCCCAATTTTCCCAAACTTTCTAATGTAGGCTTCAGTTTCCTGGGCACCTTTGATGTGGAGGTCTACTTTGAAATATTCTGGAGCCCTCCTACCAGATTAATTCATAATTGAGTTTCTTTTTTGGCCAAGTTACCCATGCTTGGAGATGCCTCAGAAATAGGAAAAGGCAGAAGTATATCTGTACGAGATGTACCCCAATCCCTGTCGGATTTTGATTCCACCCTTATTCACCATGTAAAGTGATAATAAAGGTTATTCCATAGGTGACGGTAGAGTCAGGAGGCACACACGTAAGGGAATATGTGACACTTTCTGGCTTGCAGCATGCTTGGTAGCCTCTCCATTTGTCACTGTGAATCCGGGGAATTTTAGGAAGGGATGTCTTTGATTAGAAATTCATTTTTAATACTTATCACTCCATGTCTTCTTTTCTTCCACCATTTGGGTATTCAGAAATTTATCAGTTATACATTATTTTCAGTCACATGGAGTTTAAAAAAATCATATGCAATTTTCTTTCTTACTTTTTAGTGTTTTGTAATTGTGTTCCCATTCTTTCTCATCTCCTCTCTGTCTTTTACAGAGAGCGAGTCTGCCATTATTAGAATGTTTTCTTTATTTTGGTGTATAAAATCCATTCTTTTCCTCATTTATTAAAGGGACGCTTACTCTTTTTGTCCTTGTGAGGTTTGAATGAGGAAGATGTTTGTCATAGTCTCCAGTGTTTAAATACTTGGAGGGGGCTTCGGAGGTGTAGCTTTGTTGGAGAATGTGTGCCAACTGGGGGGCAGGCTTTGAGTTTTCAAAGCCTCCTGCCACCCCTGGTTCTCCCTCTTCACCTCCTCTTTGCTATTGAAGCTGAGAGTTCTCAGCTCCTGCTCTAGCCTCCATGTCTGCCTGTTACCCTGCTTCCCCTCCATGATGCTAAAGAACTCTAACCCCTAGAACTGTAAGCCACAATAAACCATTCCGTCTATAGGTCATGATGCTTTATTAGAATGCTATAAAATGTAACTAGTAAGACCTTGAACCTTGAAGTACTTTCAGACTTATGTAGATGTCAGAAACATGTTTGTATTCCATGACAGAAACACATCTCTATCAGCGGTATGTACATGGTTCTAGACACACATGTGGATTTCCCCTGTGTTGGATTTATTCCGCAAATTCACGTTGCAATTCTGTAATATTCATAATCATGTGATGGGTTGGACTCGATGTATTGCTTTCAAAAATTTTTATTTTTTTGGAAACACATCTTAGTATGGTCTGCTATGATATTGTGATCATAATCAGTAGTATGACTAATACTGATTCTTCAAAAGACATTATATGTCAGCTTTCAGATTCCCTCCCAGAGACTAGAATTCTCTCTCAAATGTCCAATAATATATTCTTCTGAATAAGGAACCATTTACGCAATAGCCTGCCTTATTCTCTCAGAGAACTCACAAGAGTATCAGGAGCTCTTCGCCATTATTTCTCTTCATTGGTTAAATTTCTGAAAGAGGCATGTGTCTTGAAAAAAAGAAAACCCTCCGGTTCTCTCAGGTTTTCCTTCCTAAGACTCAAGCCCTGCATGTGAGGGCATTCACTGCTGTTATTTCCCAAAACACCACACCATCAAATCACTGAGCTCTCCTGCCTTGTCCCAATCTTTGCCTTCAGTTTCATTCTGACAAAAGTTAAGATGTTATCATGACTTCAGGTTTCTATATCTTGTGGGTAGCTTTGCAATTCTTTAGGTTTTAATTTTTTTTCAGCCTTCTTCTTTAAATGCATCTGTTATGGTAATTAAAGGATCATTTTCCCTCAAATCTCAGTGATTTCAAATTGATGATTTTGATTAGATTACTATAATTATTGTTATATTAAGATTTGTTTCAGGTTAATTGTGAATAATTTCCATTTGTTATCATTTGGTTATTATTTTCTACTCCCTTGATTAATTTGCAAGTTAGATTTTTATGATCTTTTCTGAAAACTCTTTATTTGCATACATTCATTATCCAAAACAGTGGCTTTCACTACATCAGTTCCACACACTGACCCTGCCCTTTGACACATTACCATCCTTATACTTTGTTACCTCCTACTCCTGCTGGGCATTTTATTTTTCTTATAGTATGTTGCAGTTAATGGATTGGAATAAACTTCTCTTATGGGCTCAAATTTGAAGTATGCTTTGTGCCTGTTCAGTTATGTGTGTGTTTAACCTAAAAAGTTTCTCTAGTGATGTTGAAACAGTATTTCCATCCTGTCAATTTTTCTATCACATTAAAACATAGACAATGATGTAATAAATTACTATAGAAAACAATTTAATAAATTATGTAATTAAAAAAAAAAAAAACCTTCCTACCTTAACTTTCAATGACATATTACTATCACAGGTTAACTTTTCCTAATCGGGAAATCTAAAATACCAAAATGTTTCCCAAATCCTGAACATTTTTTAGCATTAATGTAACATAATTTCTCTACTTTCCTATATAATAATCGCTTAGTGTCTGACGGTTTCTATTGCTGTGAAGAGACCATGAGCATCACAGCAACTCTTACATAGGAAGACATTTAAATTGGGGCTGGCATACAACTCAGAGATTTAGTCTATTGTTGTCAGGGTAGGAAGCATGGCAGCACACAGGCAGACATGGTGATGTCGTGGTGGCCAAGAGTTGTATATCTGGGTTTGATCTACAAGCAACAAGAAGAAAGAGCAATACTGGGCCTGGCTTGAGCTTCAGAAGACCCAAAGCCTACTGCTAATGCACACTTCCTCCAACAAGGGCACACCTCCTAGCATTGTCAACTGCTATGGACCTACAGGAACCATTTTCATTCAGACCACAGAGCACTTATTTATGTCAATTTTATGTCCTCCCTGTCCAAATCATCACCAACTTATATGAGAAGCTGGTTCTTTCTGTACGACACGTTTTGCAAGCCCCTAGTTTGAGTTTTGGGAGAGATTCACTGATCGGATTATTACCTAATCAGTGAGTTTCCAGGAAACACAGGAAAATGCCACACAGCTTAGGAGAATAGGACACCTCCAGGGGCATTCGTTGCCAATTTGGACAGAAAAAGGAGAGAAAAGAGAAAAAGCATCAAAGAAAAGTTGAACTCTCAACCCAAACTGCACAAACATAATACTGACAGGAAGCAGTGTGTGTGAGCCCAGGAGGGGGTGGGACTCTGAGGCTCACCTGTGAACCCTAGGGGATTATTCTTAGTGCCGGTAACCTCCTGATGGATGTCTACCTGAATTTCAAAAACCACTTGGGACAAGTGGTACCTTTTTATGGCCTTTGATTTCCTACATATTTGAATGACAGTATCTGTAACTGTTTTCCAATAATGTCTGTACCACAATTATATTTAGGGAGAGGAGTGTTTGTGTCCTAAGTTTCCCAGGTTCACAGACGGATAGGTGCTTCCCACAGGGAGGATCATGACTAGACTCGGGAGACACAGGTGATGTACTTTGGTTTTGAGCTAATGAGATGCAGTCTGGAGTTAGTGTTAGGTTGGGTGTGAATTTGGGATGGGCTGAGTATATAAACACTGGTGAATTATTGCGGTTGGTTACAGTTTGGATGGAAAGGGTCCCTTCAGATATATGAATAATTTATATGCAAAATTTGGGTCCCAGACAGTGGAATTCATGAGAGCTGATTGCACTGAATGGATGCTAACTTCGTCAAGAGTTCCAGCCACTAAGGCTGCAGCAGCTGAATCTGCCCACAGGCTGTGATGCTTGGTCGGTAACAGGCCAGTGGAAAGTCATCCTGCTCCTGGCTCGTCCCTAGATTGGGCCTTGAGAACCCCAACTCCTGTAACTCAGGATTACTGGCCAAGTACTACTTCTGGCCAAGCTGTGCTTTACCACTAACTCACTACACATGTTCGAAGACCCTAGAAAAGTCCGTCGCTGTCTCTCTGTGTCTGTGCAGAGGTGGCCACCTTTCTGTGATTCTCACCAATTTGTTGTGTGGTGTGACTTCGTGATACTCTTTGGCTCCCGGTTGCTAAGATACTCTTGTATCTGAAAGTCCTTTCAGGGGGTACCTGTCAGCCCCTGCACTTCTCATATCTTTCTCCTCCCTAGCTACTGTGATGTGAGCAGCCTCAACCATAAGTTCCACACCAAGTGATACTCTTTCCACCTCACTCTTAAGCACTGGAGTCAGACAAACGTGTATTGAAAGCTTCTGAAATCATGATCCAAGACCAACCTCATAGAGTGTAATTTTTGCTACCCCGGTAGCATCCAGGTGGATGGTGCTACCAGCCCCACCCAAGTTTGCATGCGCGAGCGAGACACACACACACACACACACACACACACACACACACACACACACAGACACACTAGCTTATTTTTCATATACTTTAGCCCAATGGCTAGGCTCTTCTAAGCCTTCCTCGGCTATCTCACACCCTTATTTTCACTCCCACCTCAAGCACCCTAAATCTGCCCTCAACTTTAGTTGCTCAGTTACCTTTTCTTCTTCAGCATCCTAAATCTGCCCTCAGGTTAATTACGTTTCTAATATCCCAGCTGGTACCCCGGGCCAGGTCAGGGAAGCAGTCGATGGCTACTCTGCCCAAGATCTCACGTGGCTGACAGCTTCTTGTCCCTTCTCCACACCACAAACATGGCCGATACTCTTCTCCTCCCCTGTGTCTGCTAGCCTGTCTGTGGAATAACTGGAAGTCCTGCCTATTCTGCCCAGCTCATTGGCCACTAGCATCTTTATTGATCAATCAAGAACCTATTGGGAATCAGTACCTTCAATGTTCCCATGCAGATTCCCCATCACAACATCAGAACCATAACCTACACAACCTCTCCTTTTTAAAAATATTCTTAATTTCAGGTATTTTGTCTCAGTGATGGAACACTGAATGCCACCAGATCTAAATGGCAGGCTCAAATTGAGTGATTTTTTTCCCTTAGACATATCTGTGTGCCAATGTGGTCCATCCAAGGGATACTTGGCATACATGGCTAAGCAAAGAGAGCTGAGATGGTCAGGTTGATGCAGACTCCATAGCTGGGCTATAGTCAAGAGGACGTTTGTAAGAAGTGAATCTCAAATGTGTCATGCACTGAAAGTTTGGAATACAGTCTCGTTTATGCTGGTCCCAGAGACAGAAAGAACGGGGAGACTTTCTCTTCCTACCTAGAAGCAGTCAGTCCTGCCAACACTGTGGGCCTAGCCCACAGGCAAGCTGATTTTGGATTTCTGATCTTCAGATGCAAAGATCAGATCTGTACCATTAAAAAACCAGCATTTTTAAAGGAGAGCAACAGGAAGCACATGCGTGCTTGAGTATGGTCATTTACCCGGTTAGAACACAAATGCGTATATGCTGTATATATGTGCATGCAGATGTGTATGTGCATATGTATGATGTATATGTATGTGTATACTCTATGTATGTTTAAAGTCACAGCATATATTTGTGTTATTATTTCTAGGTCAAGTTCAGAATTACAGTCATTTACTTTCATTATGTCTATGTTTGTATTTTCTTTTTTCTCCTATACTGAAAATCGTAGTCCTTGGTGACAAGACGATTTTTCCTTACTTTATCATCAACCAGCACTAGAATGATAATACCCTAATAATCGCTAAATATCTGATCATAAGAGACATTGATGTTTTAGATTCTATACCGCTGAGAGTATTAAATCAAATTACTACGTCTTAAAACCATCTGGAATATATATTCTCACGTATTATGCATCAAATGAAAGCAGAATTAGCTTAGTGTGTTTCACTTGCAGAGTTTTTAATGATTGTTTTTCAATTGAACGTTATTTAATAACCATGTAAAATATTTTTTATGGTTCTAACGTTAAGCCTATAAACTTAAAAAGTTTGGCTTCTATTCTTGTCTTTTCTGATCTTCCCATCATCCTCTGTTAGGGCAAATATTTTAAAAGCCATTAGGAAATGTTATTGATTTACTTTAATAAATCACTCAGAGACTTCATTATATATTAATAATGTGAATACAAATCCAAGACCATGCAAACTTTGAAACATTTTCACACACACACAAAATGTAGGACGCACCTCATTTATAATTCTCACCATTAACCCCATGATTGTCAGCTTAATGCACACTTAAAGCATCCCACGTTTAACCTATACTCTCTGTTTCATAGCTATGTGTTTTTATGTGGACTTGCTGATTGAGCCCTTTGGCAATTCTCAGATGTTTACGTGGCTTGAGTTTTATAGACTCTCTGCCTTGGATGTTACTAAAGGCAATTCCCAGTGTATCCCTTTTCAAGTGTTATTTGGGTTAAGCTTTCAGGATGATTCTGTTTTGATTTGACCGAAGCTTGGTTTTGTTCTAAGTGAAATTCTTCCATAAAGGCAAGGCCCATCATCTGCTGTTTGTTTTTATGGCAGAGATAGGATCAGTGCTTGATTAATATAAATTTTCTTTTTCAAACTAACAGGTGGTTCCTTGGCATCTTCAAACAACAGGTTATCTTTTCTTGTTTCTGTTCTCCTTTCTCTTTCTAAAAATCCACCAGAACCTCTGCATTTTCATGCCCTGGATAGGGCCCCAGCCACTGGAATTAGTTTCACTGTTACTGCTCAGATTTTTTCCTTCTTTAAGACATGGCAATTTGGCTCCTAAATCATTTTGACACAATTATAGTAAATTTTGATAACTTCTTTCCTTTTGATGTAATATTTCATGCTCATCTTGTACATTTTTTGTCCTAAATTTGAATCAGTCATTTCTCCAAGGATCCCTGATTCTTTTTAGAGCAAAATGCAATTATATCCGGGCCATAATTTGGGTACCAGGGGTGCACATTATTAGCTGCTAGGTTGATGGTAATTTCTAGATGTTCTCAAGAAATAAAGTTTAAAATGTGAAATCAATTCTTATTACTTGAAATTGGGATGGATGGTGAGGTTATTTTTTTTAACTAAACTTCTTTATAAAAACAAGAATGTGCATGTATGTTGTTTCTCCCTTTATGAAAATCTCAGTCAGCAAAGTCCAGATAGAACTATCCTTCTTTTTTTTTTTTTTTTTTTGGATTCCCCATTAAGAAAGAGATGCCTGTGCCCACCAGCAGGATGATCAAGTAGCTCATGGTTGTTCTCTATGCCTTCTCCATCTTCATCATCATCATCCATTCAGTTGTAATATGCAGTCAGATTATATTCTGAAGTCTTACCCTCTTACCTTTTGCATTCAACAATGCCACCAGTTGGATTCACATGTTCTTCCATTTATTTAATTTAGTGAACAATCAACCAGCAGATTTATTTTTAAGCATAGCCCCAGATTTACAGAAAGCCTTAGCAGATAGCGGTGTGCCATATGCCCAACTCTTCACACCTCCCCCAGCCTGTTCCATCATTGGTATCTTGCACTAGGGAGTTGTGTTAACCCATGTCATTGAAAGTAATGAACCAGGGGCTCTGGAGAAGGTGCAGTTGATAAAGTGCCTGCTATGCAAGCTTGAGGACCTGAGTTCAGATCCCCAGAGCCCAGGTAAAAAAATCTCAGCACTAGGGTAAGTACCTGTAATCCTAGCACCAGAGGGGAGAGACAGAAGAATCCCTAAAGTTCTTTGGCCAGGTATTCTAACCAAATCAGCACATATTGGGTTTACTGAGAGGGTCTGTCTCAAAAACTCAATGTAAATAGTGAAAGTGGATCAGTCAGTAAAGATGCTCGCTGGGCAAGTCTGGAAACTCAAGTTCAATCCCCGGAACCCACATAAAGGTGCAAAGTGAGAATAAACTCCACAAAGTTACCTGTACATGTGGATTGGGTCATGCACATGCCTGAACACACACACACACACACACACACACACACACACACCAAATACATGCAATTTGAAAAAGATAGATGGAAAATAATAAACACCAGACATCCATTCACATATAAATTCACAGGTGTGCATGTGTATTACCACACAAACCAGTACATATCTCATACATATAATATAAAACAAACTAATGACTAATTGATATTGCTTTTCACTATATTATGGTCATTCATTGCTGCTCATTCTGTGTGCTGTGTATTTTATGGGTTTTGATACCTGAGAAACAACAGGTTGTCTTACTTACTTTCATAGTTCTGTGAAGAGACACCATGACCAAGGCACCCAATGAACTTGTGGGGGAAAGCATAACACACGTAGTCAGCATTATAACAATAAAACACTATAGCCATATTCCCAAAGTTTTAGAATCACCACCTAAAGATTCCTGGATTTCCTGCACACATCATTTCTTACTCTCTCCCCCCAAACCTAGAAACTTCTATTTAAAACAAAAACAAAAAAACTTCAGTTCATAATTTTGGATTTTGCAGAATGTCGTATTTGGGATTGTGAGAATTTGAATTCTTCTTAAGATCTTTCATTCAGCAAAATACGTTGGTTTTCTTTTTCATGGCTTTAAAGTTCATTTATTTTTTTTAATTACCAGATAACATATCATTTTATGGATGCATGCAATTTGTTTGCTTGTAAACCTAGTGAATTACTATCATGGTTGCTTCCATTTGGGGCAATGAATACAGTTATTATAAACATTGATGTGTTAGATTTTTGTATAGAAACAAGTTTTAACTCATTTAAATAAATATCAGAATGTGATTGCTGAGTTTTGCGATAAGACTGTGTTTGGCTTATGTGAAAGGTACACATTGTCCCCAGATTTACCCTTCATGGGCATCTCCTGACTCTCATACCATTAGCTGGAAGGTCTATCGACCTACAGAACTGCCTTTGCTCCTTCTTTTTGCAGAAATATCCATGTGTGTATCTTTTATTCTTTCTCACATCTCCTAATACTTCTCTTGCCCCATAGTTAATTACTTAAGAAAATTGCATATCACTGTTTTTAAGGAAGAAGATAGATTTTTTTAAAATCTATGGTTGGATTCATCTCCTTGCATTCTGAACTCTGTACAGTGTTTATCAATAGAGGAACTGGATGGTGGCTTCCTTTTAGGATTCATAGAGCAGCATTCAGTGACTCTATCAGACAAGACCAGGGACACGAAAAGAGAACAGCAACTGGGGAGATACAGATTTGAAGAAGAGGAGCTGCAAAACTCTGAGATCTTTTCTTCAAATTTTTGTAATACTGAGAACATCATTTAGCATCCAATTTTATACAAAACACTAAAATTAAAGTATGTTTAATGTGATTCAATCTTATTTATTTAGTAGTTAGGTAGTATTGCAGTTCTATTGTCCTTCTGACAATTAGGACTAATACCTTGTTGCCCCGTGGTTTCTTTTTTGACAGCATGGTTCCTGTTTCTTTTTAATATGTGTGCTCTTGTCTTGGAAGCTTTGGGACTTTTCTCTATTTTTGACCTTATTAAATTTCATCACAAGGTGTCTAGACATAAAGTCTTTTCTATTGGTTTCTGCATGACATGACCTCCCCCATCCCTCCAGCTCTCCCAGCACCAGAAGATCTCACTTCCTGGGCTTTACTGTCTGTGTCACTGCATCTTTACAAGTCTCCATCAGATCCTTCCATCGTCCATATGTTTTTGTCTGTGTTTTTAATCTGCACAAGTTTTATTCCCCCCAGGCCTCCTGCCTTTTTCATTCTTTAATGCTTTTGGACCAAGTTCTTCAGTCCACTATTACAGTTCACTATTTTCTTAGAACCTGGTGCTCTTGACACATTCAGAGCCCAGTTCACCATGTTTTTTCTCTCTTCTTTTTTATACTTACCATTACTAAGGGTCTTAACTGTCTGGTGTCTCATATGCATGCATGATTATATGCATCTATATAAAATCTAGGACTTGCAAATTAAAGAAAAAATATAGTCATCTTTCTGATGCTGGTCTGTTTCTTTCAATATGATGATCTCCAGCTGTGCCCTTTTCCTTGTAAACAATGTAACCTTCTTTTGTGCCTGAGAAAATCCCACTGTGTGTGCATGGATGTGTACATACATATGCATGTGTGTATGTGTTTGTGTGTATCTGTGTGTTCATGTGTATATGAGTATGTGCATGTATATATGTGTTTGTGTGTATTTATGTGTGCAAATGTGAATGTATGTGTCTGCATGTATGTATGTGTGTATACATGCACATGTGTGTATGTTTGTGTCTGTGTTTATGTGTGTATGAGTACGTACATGATTATATATATATATCTGTGAGTGCGTGTATGTGTGTGCATATGTGTGTATGTGTGTGTATGTATGTGTATGCATGTATATGTATGTGTATGCATATGTTGGTGTGTATGAATGTATGTATGTATGTGTGTATCTCTGTGTGTATGTATGTGTCTGTGCATGTGTGTGTATCTATGTGTATATGCATATGTATGTGTCTGCATGTGTGTGTGTGTGTGCAGTGCTATGCTCTACCTCTAAGCACTGTCCTCCCATTGTATATGTCTATATATTAATGTATGCTTTTATCTATTCATTCCTCTATTGTTGGACACTTCAGTTGGTTTGTGCTCAGCCCTCTAGACATCTCTCATTTACCTACATTCCAGTGCTTAAGGACAAGTCTCCATGCATTCAGACTTGCCATCTTCTGATCCACTCTCTACACAAGACCTCATGTCTTGACCACATCAATACTGTGCTGAAACTCTGCCACCCAGTTGCCCTTGAAGTGGCTTGCAAATGTTTCTCCCTGCTACCAAGAAGCATAATGCATATCCATTCATGATAGCAAGGGAGACAGTTGATTTTATGATCTCATCCTTTGTCTAAGGAGAAAGTGGGAGATGTCTGCCTTTCCTGAAACAGGATGACATTCCTGGAACATCGTAGACATCAGTCAACATTTGAGGGGCCAATGAATGACACTTATGAATGATACATTGTTTTCCTTTTACTTAAAAATACTAACATACATCCATTGTGTACATACATGATCCTGCGTTCCATAAAGATATGTGCATAGAATGTATAAAATATACATTGAATATCTGTCCCTGTACTCATCTTTTCCACTTATCTGGAGAGTTCCACTTTTTATTTCATATCATATATATGTACATGTTTTTATTTAAAATCTGTAATTCACAAATGAGAAAAAACAGAATATTTGTGCTAGCTTAACCCTACTATCAAGATGACTGTCAGCTGTACCCATTCTTCTGCAAATGACTTAACTTGATTCCACTTTAAGACTGAATGAGATTACATTGGGTGAACACATGGTATAATAAAGGCAAACTTGCTAGCACAGCACAGTTAAAGACAGGATCAGAGCATCAATACCTACGAAAGGAGATAAAAGAGGACTCAATAGTCCAGTGGAATCTATAAAACCTAATGCTTGTGTGTATGTGTGCACATGTTCACACACATGCCTAGAAGAGATAGCCATGTATTCTTTGTATGATAGGCCTTTTACCAAAATTGGTAAATAAGAAAGAGCTTTTAAATAGCCAACTGCCACTTAATTTTGCCTTGGTCAATCTAGCATCATGCCTGGATTTTAGGACACATTTTAATAAAAGAGAAAGCAACTCTACTCAATGCAAATTCAAAACTTGATCTAACACAATTATTTCCCACTGTATCTGTGAGATGTTTAGAAATAATGAAAAGACTTCCAGGGTGTATTAGGTTTCCATAGCAACAAATCACAAATGTACTGGCTTAAACAACACACCTTTATTGGTTTACAGCTCTGAATGTGGCTCTTGCTGGGCTGCCAGCAGTTCAATCATCTTTCTCAAGGCTGTAAAGAATGTCCTGGCTTTTCTCAGCTCTTAGGAAATTTCCACATTCCCTCAATTTGGGTTCCTTTCTGCCTTCAAAACTACACTAGCGGGGACTTTCCTGTCTCCATCTTTTACTGCTGAGGATTGTGTGTTGACATGAGACCCCATGGATAATATAAGATTATTTCCCCCACCTGAAATCAGCCAATTAACAATTATAATAGCCACAGTTACAGCGGGAACTGTAATTACTCTTTGCAATGCATCATGACCTGTTCACACATTGTGGGGATTGGAGGACAGCTTGGAGAAAGGAGGGCACTATTTCTGTGTAAGGTACATAATCATGCCCTCCTTTTAACAACCTTAGAAAGTACAAATGCAGAACAGCATAATAAATCTGTTTCTATAAATTGTGTCCAATTAAAACAATGATTCCTATGAGTGTCTCACCTGCATGTGTTTCACATAACATGTTTTCGCTCTTTGTAGGGGCCAAAAAAGATCATTGGATGCACCAGAACTGGTATTACAGATGATCATGGATGCTGGGAATCAAGCCTGGGTCCACTACAGCAACAGCCAGCACTTTTAACCACTGAGCTATCTTTCCAGCCTTACCCCATAGTGAATCGTAAACTCTTCTGCTCTGAAGGACAACCCTACATCCAGATTACACCTACTGAGGTACAATTGAGGACAAAAAAGTCTTGTGCACTTGATTGGCCTCTTTCAGAGAGTAAAACGTGTATAAGTCACTGTTATGAAAGTAGCATGATACTCACTAGATGAAGACAATATTGTTGACATTCTGAATATGTGTTTATGTGTGAATATTTTTCTTGTTTCAGCGGTGTCACTTCTCACCTTACACACAGAAGGTCTTTTTATGCTTACATGGCAATGTCCCTAAGATTCTTCATCTAAATCAATTTTTGGCTTTGATATGCATGGCTTTCCCTACCTTGCTGGATGGAGCCCATCCTATGTGCCTCCCATCTGAAAACCCATCAGGTTTGCTCCAGGACATATTGGTGGTTGGGATTTGGTTTTAAGTTTGTCATTGCGCTATTATATAATTAAAGGCAGAAGCAAAAACCAGAGAGTGCTAATATTTGGTACAGAGTGTGGGACATTTAAAAACAATGAGACATTCTTCCCTATGTGGAGTGTCTTGCTTTTCCATTCCCCATAGCTCTGTAGCTATAGAGGTTCATCAATTTCTGGTTTATCCGCTAAGTTTATAGTAAAATTAAAGATGATCCAAACTCGTACTATCATGTTATTTAAAAAAAGGAATTTTCATCTTCCCTCTAGGAAAACATAATGCATAAGTGGATAAAGTAAAGAGATCCTTAAAATTCTGGATCTGGATGTGGGTACTGGAGAGATGGGTTAGCAGTTAAGAGCACAGACTCTTCTTGCAGCAGATCTGTGTTCAGTTCCCAGCATCCTTATCTGGCAGCTTCCAACTGCCTGTCATACCAACTCCAAGAGATCCAACTTCTTCTCCCTGCATCTCTGGACACCTTCACACACACACACACACACACACACACACACACACACACACACACACGATATCTTAAAAAAATAAAATTTAAAATTGGGTATTAAAATCTTCCAGTACCCTTATCATACATCACAGCAGTCCTCTTACAGATTAGAAACATATATTAATAAAAATGGAAGAAAAGAGTTATATTTTTTAAAAACACTGTTACCATTAGAAGAAAGCACAGATGGATCTCTGGCATAAAATGCAAATAAAAAGAAATGACCCCTAAATTTATCTAAATATCTAGATATATTCTATAAATTGAAGTAGTTCTATTAGCCAGTTAAACTCATTAAAGCATTAACTTAAAACTTGGAAAATATATTTGCATTTTATAACACATGGGGTGTAATACTGCCCAAAATATTAAGAAGCTTCTACAAACAGAAAGAAAAAAAAGACCTGTGAAAAATATGCTAGCAATATGAACAGTCCACAAAAATAGAAATTAAGATGGCTCGTAACCATCTGAAATGATGCCTAACGTCATTTATAACAGGATAAATGCAAATAGAATGTTCTGGTAAAAGTGCTTTCTCCATCAGATGGGCAAAAATCCAGTCTGACAGCATACTTGGCTTAAAAGGCTATGGGTAAATAGACACATTTATATAGTGATGTGAAGAATTAAATAGTATGAATCTAGGGAGGGAGAATCTCCAATATTTAGCAAGAGTTGTAAAAGCATTTATCCTTTGATCCAGGAATTACCATCCATGAGACTTTATTATGGATAAGAGCGAATTTTATCATTAAAAGAAGGAGTAAAGACTATAGGCGATTGAAGCAGCCACAGGTAAGGAATGAGTTACACAGAGGGTGTGTTCTATAGGATGGAATGAATGACTTCTATATGATGGTCTTCTAGATAAGTTTCCAGGGAAAAGACAAAGCTCTGAATGGATGGATGCCAATGCCAATCTATCTTAGTGGCTGGGACATTTAGTAGCCAAACCATGACATGAGGCTGAGAATCCAGGGAGTCTTGGAGAGGGGGGCACACCCTACTTTTGAAATCTTTTGAAATATATTTTCCTTTGAAGATTGTATTTTATAATCTTAGAGGTTTGTTTTTGCATCATTATAGAATAAAATTTCAAAAAGCAATACATTGGAATGGATTACATGAAGCTCACTGCGCAGCCTCTGGAGTGGATCTGGTAGATCAAGAATGATGTCAGGTTGCTTTAATTAAACTCAAAAGTCTGATTCCACGTTGAGAGTAGGCTATACCTTCACAAAAGATCCACAAAGGTTTCTAAAACTCTTACATAACCATAATGCTGCTGTTAACAACTATAAGATATATATAAACTATACACTCTTTAGTTACGATGTAACTAGACAGTGCTCTGTGTTATATAAGAACAAGTGAATAAATACAAAGTATCACTGAAACGGAAGCTTCTCACCATGGAGAAAAACAGGTGCAGAGTGGAAACTTATCAATCCTTACTTTGAAATGGGGCATTAGTGGGACCTAGCAACGTATCTTTTAATAAGATAGCCTTTCTTAATTTTTTATTTACTTTTTTAAAACTTATTCGCTATACATCCTCCTCAGTGCCTCCGTCCCAGTCCTCTCCCACATTCCTTCTCTTATCCTCCTTTCCCTGGAATTTGAAGCCTCTGCAAGGATAGG
This sequence comes from Mus minutoides, assembly GCA_902729485.2. Classification (NCBI taxonomy): domain Eukaryota; kingdom Metazoa; phylum Chordata; class Mammalia; order Rodentia; family Muridae; genus Mus; species Mus minutoides. The sequence continues at coordinate 635,281 of LR749980.1, forward strand.
CACTTGCTCTCCTGCTGAGGTCAGCCAAGGGACCAAGCTGGAAGAACATATTCTATGCACAGGCAACAGCTTTTGGGATATCTCCCCCCCTCCCCAACCGCTGCTCCAGTTGTTCAGGACCCACATGAAGGTCAAGCTGCACATCTGTTACATCTGCTAGGTCCAGTCTGTGTGTGTGTGTTCTTTGGTTGGTGGTTCAGACTCTGAGAGTCTGAAGGGTCAAGGTTAGTTGATGCTGTTGGTCTTTCTGTGGAGTTCCTATCAGGGCCAACAATCCTGCCTCCATTTTGGAATACTGTGTCTAAATTAGCAAAGAACATGGATGGAAAGTATCCAATGGTATAGCTAGATCATGTGATGGATCTATTTCTCGGTTTTTGAGGAACCTCCACATTGACGTTCACAGGAGTTTGCGCATGTTTGCTCTCCCAACAGCAGTGAGTCACAATGACTTACTTGCAACGGCATCAGACTTGGTTGTCATTGACTGTTTGGGTCTCATCCACTGTGATAGGGGTAAGATAAAAAAATATCAAAGTAGTTTTAAATTATATTTCCTGATAGCTAAGGATTTTGAGCATAAAAAATGGTACTTCTCAACTACTTGCAATTCTTCTTTTGGGGATTCTTTGTTAAGTTTCATCTCCCAAATTCCAATTGGATAATTTTCTTGTTTAGTTCTCTGTTATGGTTCTTTGTGTGTTCTAGACCAGTGGTCCTCAACCTTCCGAATGACGAGACCCTTTAATACAGTTCCTCAGGTTGTAGTGATCCCCAACCAGAAAATTACTTTCATTGCTACTTCCTAACTGTAACTTTTCTACTGTTATGAATCATGATGCAAATACCTGATATGCAGTCTCCAAAAGGGTCAGGTTGAGAACCGCTTCTCTGGATAGGAACCTTCTGTTAGATGTGTAATTGCCAAACGTCTTTACCCCACTTTGTAGGGAGTCTGCTCATGATGATCTTACACTTTTGCGCATATAGGCAGCACTAAGTGGACCTAGAATGAGAAAGAAAGAGAGACAGACACAGAGAGACAGGGACCAAGAGAGACAGAGAGGCAGAATGTACTTGGGAGGAAAAAGGGTGAGATTAGAGAAGAAAATGGGGGGGTGGATTTTATGAGAAGTTCACTGTAATTCTCAATAAATTCTTAATAAATTCTCAATAAAACAATGAAAACACCATTTTCTTTAAAATATTTTAAACTGTGATTTAGTTTTTATTAATATGTGTGCACAGACAGTTACATACAAACACACTCTGGCATAGCAGGGCATATGTGGAAGTTAATGGACAATTCTGTGAAGCTAGTTCTCTTCTGACTCTGACTTCTGGGAGTTGGACTCAGCTCTTCGGGCTTGTGTTGTTGTTGGGAAGCAAACTCCTTTGCCTACTGAGTCATTTCACTGGGCCCTTGAGGTCGGCATTTTCAACAAAGAAAAACAGAATGTTAGAGAAACATTTGGATCCTGGATCTTGCTGAAAGAAATGTGTGAGAAGGAGATTGTTTCTCTTTTGCCAGATAGAAAGACTCCATCCCGAGGGCACCATGGAAGCCATGCTATCCCACTGCAGGCAGTGAACATGCTGGAATTGCTACACTTAAAATACCAAATAAAAAAATACCAAATGTCCATACATCAGAATTCATGGTCATTTTTGAACACGAGGAAGTATCTTTTTATCAGAAAAATGAAGAACGTAAAAGATCTTAGATTTCTCCTGGTTTCTCGTGTGAGCTCTACATCACAAATACAAGAAATTGATAAGGCCACACTCTTCCTTATATGTCTCAGCTCACGAACATAAAATAAATGATGTAATTAAAAATCGTCAGCTTTGAGTTAATGCTTTGTTGTATTGATCACTATCTAGCATAGATGGTAGAAGTATGCTCATTTTGGAAACACACGAAGCCACCTAGGGTCAGTTTACACATACACACATACATACTCACACACAGACACACACAGATACATAGACACAACACACATACATATATAGATACACACATAAACACACAGACACACATACACACATATACACACACAGAAGCACATATACACAGACATATATACACACACATACACACATACACACAGAGATAGAGACATGCACATACAGGCACACAGATACACACAGACACACACAGGCACACACATACACATACATAACACAGACACACACAGACACACATATACCATACACAAAGACATACACACACAGAGAGGGACACATACACAGATGCAGAGACAGTCACAGACACACCCACAGACACACAGAGACACATACACAAAGACATACACACAGATACAAACACAGACATACACACATACACAGACACAGAATACACACACACACACACACACATACACACACACACACACACATACACACACACACACACACATACACACACACACACACACACACACACACACACAGTAACATCAATCTAATTAGTCCACTTTATAGTGACAATTGACAGAGTTCTTTGAGAGAATTCAATATGGCAAAGTGATCATAAACAAAGATACATTTTAGGGAAATTAAAAAACAAAATATTTATTAGTGAACCCAACACATGCACTTTATTTGAATCACAAGCCATGTGAGCATTTAAAAAAAATGAGTCTGTGAGTATAACCATAAATATTTAGAAGGCAATTTGACCACATGTCAACTTAGCAAAACATCCATAATATATTCCTCCAATGCCAGGGCCTCCAACCTCCTAAGGCATGGGTTTTCTTACTAAGTCTCCTGTACCAGGAATGAACTTCCTCCTGTGGAGCAGGCCTTATATCCAATCATGAAATGCTTGGTTGGCTCTATAACCTTCATGCCACTATTGCAACAATGCGGACATCTTGCCTGGTGGTCTATATTGTAACATTCAGTGTTCACAATTGGGTAACATCATCAATGGAGTTTTCCCCAATGGCATAAAAATAACAACTTCTGAAACTTTGACAGCTAGCCATCAGGAAGGAGGTTTTTCAGGTCACCTCTAGCTTGAATTCTCTATGTCCTCCACAGAAAGTGAGTGGAACTTGAGCAATAAGGTCTTACAATCTAGTAATGGCAGATAATGACAATAGTCCATATTATTTTGGAGGGACCTATGGAACCTCCCTGATCAGCATATTAGAGAGAAAATAAAAAGGCTTGAAGATTATGAGCATTGAAAGAGAAAAAGTTGAAGAATTTAGGATATTATTTTTGATGGTGATGTTTTCTGCCTGACGCTTAACCTGCATTGTGGAAGCTGGGTGGTAGGAATACCATGTTAGTCTTTATACTTGCGATTATGGTGAACATTTTCTGTAATAAAAAGTTAAAATGTTTCCATCAATTCAAATTTGTGTAGTTACTAATGGCAACAATGGGGATTCCTTTATCCCAGAAGATTTTTTTTTTGATGTTCAACTTTTCTTGATTAATATTTCAAGGAAGTTAATAAGATATGATTTAAGTCAGAAACTCAATTACCTGCCCAAGCTGAACGCTGGCAAATTTTCTTCCCAATCAATTTTCTCTGCTTCATGAAAGTCATTTCAAGTAAACTGAGAACTGGAAACTAGAGCGGGAGATAAGAAACAAGCCTGTAAATTTATTTTATGGTTTAAGTTCATTCTTTAAAAATCTAAGCCTTTAGTAATTATATCTGCATTGCCTAGCACTCTGAGTTTTAGAAACATTGCACATGCAGGCCATGCTGTGAGGTCCTCCATTATACTCAGCTCCCTGTTGAGGGGTCTTTTCTCTTGAGCTCAGTCTTGAATACAACTTTATTTTTTCCATATAACAGAATTGAAAAATCATATAACAGTGACCCAAGGATTGATGGCCTTTGGTAGGTTCAAAGTGAATAACCATCTGGGGAAAGAATCAAGTTGCATCCTTATTCCATATTTATCAAAATTAACCCCATATTGACTTTTCATTTAAATACTAATAGTGAGATCATAAAAGCAATGGGAATTAATGATAAATGTTTACATAACTGCCTTGGACCATTTTTATTGTTTTATTTGAATACCACAGACAACAATGGAGAAGAGTTCTTGTTTGGGTTCGTGGTCAAGAAGTCTGGAGAGTTCCAGGTCAGAGAAGCAAATTTTCGAGGAGAGTTTTCTTACTGATTGGAGTATGTAATATCCTAAGACAGAGGTGCATGAAAACAGATTGAGAGAGAACTTGGATCTCCAAGCCCTGTTAGTTCTATTTTAGACAGTTTTATAGAGCCTCAGCACCCATTGGGTTAGGTTCCCCCACTCTTATGGTCTCATTCAGCATCTAAATAGATGACTTTCCTGCGGTCCCATCTCCAAATACTACAGTCTCTGAGCTTAATGTACATCTTTGGGGATTATATATCCTGTCAAGCATTTTAATGAGGAAAATCAAACCAAAGCCATAGCCTACGCTGAGAAGGGACCTTTGTTGTGCTATTGGGACAGTATTTGGCTATGCATGAGAGTTAACCAAACTATGGCAAAGTCCCCACTGCTTTCAATTTAATGAACTGCTAAATATGTAAACTATATGTAACTAAGAGTTCATGCTGGTGCATTGATAAAACTTATAAATGAATGAGAAAAGGACCTTTAGAAGAGAAAAAAAAACAAACCGACAAATGCAGAAATAACCAGCCAACATGTAGAAAAAGTTCCTAGGTGTTTGTTAGCAGTAAAATAAATATAAATTATTTTGAGGATGAGTTGGGACTCAATCATTGCGGTGGCAAAGTTCAAGTGTTTAGTTGGGCAGGCAAGAGACCTCAGCAGTCCCAGTCCCACACCTTTGAATGGGACAAACTCACTTGGCCCCTCCACCCAAGAGAAACCTGAAGCTTCAAGATGCACATTGTTTTCAGAATGCTTACACAGAACTTATTTTACTCTAGCAGTGCCTTCTTGGAAAATAACAAAACCTATACAGAAATGCTTAGTATACAGTTTGATTGCAGCACTGTTTAAAATAGAAAAATAAAAAGCCTTTGAGTAATGTGAAATCCAGGGACAGGAGATGTCTTTGCTTTATTAGCGTGGAGTATGAGCTTTCAGTTGGTAAGTAGAGCAAGAAGACTTTAGAGTACTTTATATAGCATCCTGCCATCAGATGTACTTGAGTACAGCCATAGGAAAGACCATTTACAGTGTTCTAGCTCTTACCCAGCATGGAGATAGAAACTTTCAATTCTAGCACTTGGGAGGCAGATTCATACAGACCTCTATGAGTCCAGCCCAGTCAAAGCCAAGTAGAGCTGTCTCAAAAGAAAAGGTATGGTTCTTGTTGAAACAGTGACTGGCAAATGACCATACACACAGAGGCCCAGACAGTACATAATGAGGTCTGTCTAACGTTCATATTTAATAAGCTAAAGGTTAAAGGAATAAGTCATTTCTAGATGTTCAAGGCTTCAAAGAGTGCATAGAACATGAACACATCTTTAAGGGTACATACATCTATGGACTCAAATAAACAGAGACATCAACGTGCGAGCTTTGGGAGGTGATGAGGGCAGATGAGTATTTTCTTCTTGCTAAATTCCAGAGTGCATTGCTCCTGACTTTAGCTCAGTGTTGTGTCAGCTCGAGAGTTCTGCTCAATTCTTATCACTGATACCTTTAAACTAATATCTTGAGCTAATATGTTGCAGGAGAATATCACTGGTCAAATTAAGGGACTCATCTGTTCAATCATTCATTCATCATGCATACACAGGGGCATAGTTTTTGCTGGAGTGATACAGAGATCAAGGTTTCAACCTTCATCTCAACTTCAAAAAGTCATGCTTGGAGAACTTCAGTTTTATAGGGATAATGGTCTTAAGGAGGTGCATTGGTCTCTCATGCCCACTGACATTGGGATCACAGATAGCAAATGCCATTTCTATGTGGATTTTCACCATGTTATGATTGACTTACATCTGAGGACAGTGTTTGGAAGAGACAGTCTGAAGGATGCCTTCCACTGACCTTCTCATCTTACAAAGGCAAACTATATGATTACTCCATATTCATGCATATGGACCCAACTCATCACTAGGACTTTCTGGTTTTGCTCCTGGCTATCTCATTAGCTTATACCCACTTCCTTCAATGGCATCTCTTCTTGCCACAAAACCATCCGAACCATCTATATGTGACTGGTCCCATTCCCAAATGATGACCAACACCATGCCCTCAGGAGGAAGGGATCTGCTAATGGTCTCTCAAAATCATAATTCTTATTGCATCACTCAGAGAAAGATCAAGTCACTGCTTAAACAAAGTGAAATTTTAAAGCAGTGAAAGTTTTGATAAGAATTAAAAAGAAACCTTTAAGAAAAAGAATTAATTCAGGCATGGTGGCAAATCCAATCCCTGGGAACCTAACACTTAGATGACAGAGGCCGGAAGAGTCTAGGCTCTAGACAAACCTGAGCTGCCTGACAAGACCCTATCTCAAAATACATTACAAAGGAGCTTGGTTACTGTCTTAGTCAGGGTTTCTATTCCTGCACAAACATCATGACCAAGAAGCAAGTTGGGGAGGAAAGGGTTTATTTGGCTTACACTTCCATTCTGCTGTTCATCACCAAGGAAGTCAGGACTGGAACTCAGGCAGGTCAGAAGGCAGGAGCTGATGCAGAAGCCATGGAGGGATGTTCCTTACTGGCTTGCTTGCTTCCCCTGGCTTGCTCAGCCTGCTCTCTTATAGAACTCAAGACTGCCAGCCCAGAGATGGTCCCACCCACAAGGGGCCCTTGATCACTAATTGAGAAAATGCCTCACAGCTAGATCTCATGGAGGCATTTCCCCAACTGAAGCTCCTTTCTCTGTGATAACCTCAGCTGTGTCAAGTTGACACAAAACTAGCCAATACAGTTACCAAGAAGTTATGTAAAAATATTACATTAAATGACATCATTTTTAATATTTAGACAGCAAAGAGATTTTCTTAAGAACCACAGACAAGCTCTAGTTAGAGACACAAAATGCTAACTGCAAAGGCAAATGGGGCTGTTACTCTGCGGTCATTTTCTCTCCTTTAGTTCTGAGTTCAACACACCAGCTGGCTTTAAATGGTGCATGATGCATGTAAAACTGAGTAAGAGACTTGACAGTCTTATACAGATCTATCTTTTTTCCCAACACTAATCAAGATAAAAAGAGGCCACTGTTGGCATAATAACCCAAGTAGGGGGTTCTGTCAGTTGGATGAATGTTATCATCAGCTATGACCACGACTGTACCTTCTGTATATCTAAGAATGATAAAGGCAACCCTTGAAAGCTGTGAGTTCTGTTAATGGATCAACTGATCACAAATGGAAAAAAAATCACAGATAAGGCTGATGGACTGTCCTTTTGGCTGTCTTAACTGATTTGATCAATTCCCAGTCAAAGCACTTTATTTTTCAGAAAGTGTCTAATAAACAGATTTCAAGATGGGTCAGTGGGTGATGGTGTTTGCTGACAAGACTGTCAACCTGAGTTAGAACCATGGTACCTAGCTAGCTGTTCTGAACTCCACATATGCTGTGTGACAGAGTGTGGTCTACATCTATCCACCCCCGATACCTCATAAGTAAAAATAATAAGTGTCTAATTAGGATCATTTTAATATGAACATTTTCAAACCTTTGGAATAAAATGAGCATAAATGAGTCCCCGAGGTCCAGATTTGTCAACAGGAAAATGGCATGCTCAAGTTGGCTTTTCTCCTCTCTGGTATTGAACCTATAAAAAGGTAAGGGTCCATAGCAGTTTACCAAAGATTTATTTTATTTTTAATTACATGTGTGTCTGGGTATGTTCACATGAGTGCTGCTGACCACAGAAACCAGTCAGATTCTGCTGGCCGTGAGCCACACTAGATAGATGCTAGGATTCCGTAAGAACAGTACATCATCTCTCCAACCCTGCCAAAGTCTTCTATTTATGTATGGGATTCTATTCCTCTTAAATTTTAAGTTAAACATTTTATTCTGTGAAAGTGCTATATCTGCATACTTTGCGAAGACGTGCCATACCGAGAGATCCTATGTACACTTGAACAAGCTTTCCCTAATAGTACAGTATAGTAATTAGAAAACTGACTTTGATCTAATCAAGCACAGAACTCAGGACCTTCCTTGAATTGTTCTTTTATAACTTCCTTGCCTCTGCCTATTCTCTACACACTGGGAACTACTTATCTGTATTCTAGTCTTGTATAATGAGTTTCAAAGACTTCTAAGTCTGTTTTTCTCATTGACTGTCCTACATTCCAAATACATCTGACTTCTGAGTATTGAGATTCACATTTTTCTTTATTCACCACTGTTAGAAACCAGAGTGTTGGTATCAAGACTTATTATCTACACAGTCAACATTAAGAAGGACATTATTTCGTAGTATTTAGTACTCATTTTTTTCCCACAGCAAAATATAGCCCAATAGACAACCCCAGAATTTCTGTATAATGACTTTTGGTTGAATGAGTTGTAGAGCTTTGCAATGAATTGTGTGTTTCCTTAGGGTAAGTGTTTGGATTCTTGTACTCCAGTGATGACGTCGGGCCTCATTCTTTTAACCTCTACAAATGATCTTTGTCCAAACTGTTTATTTCACAGGAAGGAAGAGAGATAAGACATCCGTGAGTTTGTAATGCTATTACTGTTTGTACGTTTTGCTCCGAGTTTATCAACTAATGTATTTTGTGGAAAGACTGCAATTTTGCTATACTCCTTCTCTGTAATTACCATCTGTCAGAGTAAAGGAATGGAGTCATAGCAGGATGAATGGTCAGCCCAGAAGTCCCAGTTATGACTCTTTTCTCAGCAGTAGTGGTTTTGTGCCATTCAGTGACATGAATGATCAGATTGGCAACATATTAGAGAGTCATTTTTTCACATTAGTCACTTCCAGTCTCTCTCCTCTCAGGTTCATTATGGGAAGCACTGAAGTCCCCTAAGCATACGCACTGAGTCTTTTGTAAAGAGTTTATGGCTGCCGAGAGTCAAATTTTTATAATCAAATCATTATGGTAATGATCACTTTGAATATTCAAATATCAATACCTGAGTCTTCAACTTGGGTATTGTTATGTCTTTAACACTTCCTTTGTATATGGGACTGGAGAGTTGGCTCCACAGTTAAGAACAATTGCTGTTCTTGCAGGGGACCTGGTTGTGGCCCAGCATGCATGACATGACCCACAGCACCTTCAGTAACTTCAGTTCCAGAAGATTCAGTGTCCTCTAACGACCTATGTGGACACGAGGCAGAGACGTGTTGTACGCACATACATGCAGGCAATCACACATACACATAAGATAGAATAAAGTTTTTTTGTTTTAATGCCTTGGAGTATGTCTGAAATAACTGACATCATCTTTGACTAAGTCTTTGCTTTAGGATCAGCGAGGTGTTGTTGCTTTGTGTGAAATATTCCATGCTGTAGATTTAAGACTATTCCCTTAACTTTTTCTGATTTTATTTCCTTAGGTGGTTTAGCAAACAAAAATCTAAATGTCACTCATCTCTATTGTGTATTGTGGTCTCTAGACATTTGAGTAGACTTGGGTAGATGACAGTTAAGTATAAATACAATTATAATTTTTATTAAATTTAATATTAACGTCATATATACACATATGCACTGTATGGACATCAATTCCTTTATCCCTTTCCATCTTCCATTTCCTTCCATGACCCCTCTTTCTCAGATGCATGGCCTCCATTTGGTTATTATTAGTATATATATATATATATATATATATATATATATATATATATATATATATATATA